>SJYV01033058.1:2224788-2247329 GCA_006410875.1 Neotragus pygmaeus
GAATAAACAGAGAACCCATACAATTCAACATCAAAAGAAAAAAAAACCACATAATTAAAAAATGGGTGGAGAGCGTGAGTGGACATTTTTCCAAAGAAGACATACAGATGGCCAATAGGCATATAAAAAAGATGATCAACATCACTAAACATCAGCGAAATACAAATCAAAATTACAAGGAGATATCACCTCACAACTGTAAGAACGCAAATGCTGATGAGAATGTGGAGAAAAGGAAATCTCTTGCATTTTTTTTAATTTTAGCTTTAATTGGAGGATACTTGATTACAATGTTGTATTGGTTTCTGCCCAACAATAAAGTGAATCAGTCATAAGTATACATACCCTCTTGAATTGTTGATGGGAATGTAAATCGGTGCAGCCACTATAGAAAAGAACTTGGCAGTTAGTCTAAAAGTTAAAAATTAGAACTACCATGAAAGTGAAAGTGTTAGTCGCTCAGCCTTGTCCAAGCTTTTGCAATCTCATGGACTGTAGCCCACCAGGCTCCTCTGTGCATGGGATTCTCCAGGCAAGAATAATGGAGTGGGTTTCCATGCCCTTCTCCAGGGGATCTTCCTCACCCAGGGATCAAACCTGGGTCTCCTGCACTGCAGGCAGACTCTTTACCATCTGAGCTATCAGGGAAGCCTGCTATGAAGAAGCAAATTCATTTCTGAGTATTTATCTGAAGGAAACAAAAATACTAATTTGAAAAGATATAAGTACCCCTAGTTCATTGCAGCATTATTTATAATAGCCAAGCTATGGAAGCAACCTAAACGCTCATCAATAGATAAACAGATAAAGGAGATGTGGCACATATACATAATGGAATATTACTCAGCCATAGAAAAGAATTAAATCTTGGAATTTGCAATAACATGAATGGAGCTACAGATTATTATAAGTGAAACAAGTCAGAGAAAGACAAATACTATATGATTATACTTGTATGTGGAATCTAAAAAATGGTAATTTATAAACAGAAACAAAGTCATAGATACAGAAAACAAACAGGTGGTCACCAGAGGGAAATGAGGAGAAGAGGAGGGAAATGGATGAGGGAAATTCAGATGCATAAGCTTCCTGTTACAAAATAAATGAGCCACAGACACGAAATGGACAGTGTGGTGAATATAGTCAATAACAATGCAATATCTTTGGTGACAGATGACTAGGTAGGTTTAATCATGGTGATCATTTAGAAATGTATTGAAATACTGAATAACCATGTTGCATACCAGGAACTAACATAGTGTTGAACGCTGATTACACTTCACAAACAAACTATTATGAAAAAAAGATCAGATTTGTGGTTATCAGAGGCAGAAGGTAGGGGTAGGGAGAACTGGATAATGCAGTCAAAGGTACAAACTTCCAGTTATAAGATAAATAAATACATGGGATGTATTTATGTATAAGATAAATAAATACAAGTATGATAAAGATCATTAACAGTGTTTCATGTTATACATGAGAATTGTTAAAAGAGGAAAATCCTAAGAGTTTTCAACACAAGGAAAAATTTTTTCTATTTCTTTAATTTTGTATCTATATGAGATAATGGATATTCACTGAACTTACTGTGATAAACATTTCATGATGCATGTAAGGAAAATCATTATCATATACTCTACACTTATAAAGTGTTTTATTTAATTACGTCTCAGCAAAAATGGAAGAAAAAATTACTTGACTAATACATAGGTGAATATTTTTATAATCTGCCAAGCATGACGTGAAACCAGGAGCAAAAGTAAAGACTGCTATAACAATCAAATGAACACTGAAAATATTTTAGACATATAATTGGTCTAAAACCAAACTGGGAACAATAGCTTCAATATTCATGTCACAGGGTTATGTCCCTAATATATATAAAGCTCTTAGAAATCAATAAGAAAAAGATAAGAAACTCCAAAGAAAAACTGATAAATGACATGATTATGTGACTTATAAAAGAGAAAGAAATATTAATAACCAAAAATAAAGGAAAACTAGACACTGTCACTAATAATTAAATACGTGCAAATTAAAGCTGCAATTGTTTATATCTGTGTGTGTGTGTCTGTGTGGTGTCCAATTGGCAAAGCTGACTTAAAAGACTTAATATTTAGCATTGGTAAGAGTTTGAAAGAGTAAGAACTGCTACTCATTGACCAAAACCATCCCCAAGAAAAAGAAATGCAAGAAGGCAAAATGATTGTCTGAGGAGGCCTAACAAACAGCTGAGAAAAGAAGAGAAGTGAAAGGCAAAGGAGAAAGGGAAAGATATACATGTCTGAATGCAGAGTTCCAGAAAATAGCAAGGGGAGATAAAGCCTTCTTAAGTGAACAAGGCAAAGAAATAAGAGGAAAACAATAGAATGGGAAAGACTAGAGATCTCTTCAAGAAAATTACAGGTACCAACTGAACACTTCATGCAAAGATGGGTGCAGTAAAGAACAGAAACAGTAGGCCGACCTAACAGAAGCGCAAAAGATTAAAAAGAGGTGCAAGAATACACAGAACTATGCAAAAACAGTCTTAGTGACCTGGACCACCACGCTGGTGTGGTCATTCACCGAGAGCCAGACATCGCGAGTGTGAAGCCAAGCGGGCCTTAGGAAGCATTACTACGAACAAAGCTAGTGGAAATGACAGAATTCGAGCTGAGCTATTTCAAATCCTGCAAGATGATGCTGCGAAAGTGTTGTACTCAATATGCCAGCAAACTCAGTAGGGGCCACAGATCTGGAAAACGTTAGTTTACATTCCAATCTCAAAGAAGTGCAATCCCAAAGAATGTTCAAACTACCATGCAATTGTGCTCATTCCACATGCTAGCAAGGTCATGTTCAAAATCCTTCAAGTTAGGCTGTCACAGTACATGAACCAAGAACTTTCAAATGCACAAGCTGGATTTAGAAAAGGCAGAGGAACCATAAATCAAATTGCCAACATCCACTGGATCATAGAAAAAGCAAAAGAGTTCTAGAAAAACATCTACTTCTGCTTCATTGACCATGTTAAAGCCTTTGACTTTACAACAAATTCTGGAAAATTCTTAAAGAGATGGGAATACCAGACCACCTTACCTGCCTCCTGAGAAACCTTTATGCAGGTTGAGAAGCAACAGTTAGAACTGGACATGGAAAAATGGACTGGTTTAAAATTGGGAAAGGAGTACATCAAGCCTGTATACTGTCACCTTGCTTATTTAACTTATATGCAAAGTACATTATGTGAAATTCCAGGCTGGATGAAGCTGGAATCAAGATTGCCAGGAGAAATATCAATAACCTCAGATATGCAGATGACACCACNTCTCAAGAGTCTTCTCCAACACCACAGTTCAAAAGCATCAATTCTTCTACGCTCAGCTTTCTTTATAGTGCAACTCTCACATCCATACATGACAACTGGAAGAGTTATGTTAGAAGCACCCAATAAACTTAAATCATCACTAAATGGGTTCCTGCTACAAAATTAACATGTTTAACCAAAGGAGGTATACAACTAAAACCTGTGTTTTGAGCTTGCCCATGATTCTTTGGTAACAGAGTTACTAAAAGGGCAGAAATGCTGGGGTACATCATCTAATGGGAACACTAGGGTTTCTTCTGCCTCTTGGGGCATCTCTTACTTCAGGTGTCTACATTTGCAGCATCTTTTGGGCGAGGACTATCCTTGGGGGGCGGAGCACGCAGATAAACCCCGTGCCTCTGCCTGGAGCCTGAGTGCCCAAGTACCACGTACAAGAGTCTCTCTTTGGAACTAGGATAGCCCAAGAGAACCATACTTTGAGAGCCCAACTTCCTGAGCAGACTCACCCAATAGACATGGAAGTCACAAAATGAGAGATGAAGTGTAAGATATCTGTTAGTAGAAGAAAGTTAAACAGTAGGCAAAATTCATTTCCATGGAAACAGGGTTTTCTAGATGCAGGTAACTTGTGTGATTCAGTGCTTATACATCTGTTGGGCATTGGGGACTCTGGCTCACAACAAAGACAGTTACTTTGCCCACAGCCCAGGAACTGCCAAACATTCACTTACCTTGTGTACAAATTGTTCCACTCTGGTTTGAAGCCCCCAGACCTCAAACTTCACGGTCACCAGCTTGTAGGAACACATGATGGGCTGATGACTATCTCTCCAGCCTTCCCTTAACTGTCCCCGTCCCGTCTTCTCTGACTTGAAGTGTTTAGGATCCTGGAGGAAAAAATATATCAAAGAAATGATAACTTAAAAGTTCAACCATCATTTTTATGAAATAAATGAGTACAGAAAGCTAAGTGAAAGAAACCAATCACCATAAGTACCTCAAGGAAATGAGTGCTTCTGGGGAGGGAAGGGGTGGTGATCTCGAGTGTGGCTATGTAGCATTTTTGAATCTTCAGTACCAACTATGCCATGTTATCACCTGAACCAACCCAGGAACTGCCATTGAAATTATAGGTATAGACCTGGGAAGATTATGGTGATAATGTTATATATGAAAAAGGCATAAGCATAGAGTTTGGTCCATAGCAAGTGCTCAACTGATGTTGGCCATTATTGTACTTCCTAAGGCAGTCAGTGAAGCCTCTGATGCTCAGCCCTATAGTCCAGGCAAGAGACAGCAATGCCTTTCCAAAGCACCCTGGAATTGCTGGTAAAAATTCTGATGTTTAAGACGGTGGGACTATTTCCTGCTTGACTTGTGTTCTTACACACAAAATGCCAGCAGGAACAAAGAGAGGAGACCAATAAATCAAGAGAATACCACGAGATTATAGGAGATAATCACCAAAGATGGCCCCCATTCACTCCCTCCCTCACTGTGCCTGCATGTGGTTCCTCTCACCAAGCTGTGGAGGCTACTTCCCCTGCTCAAGAATCTAGACTGGTCTGTGACTTGCTTTGACCAAAAGAATGTGGCAGAAGAGGCACTGTGTCGGTTTGGGTCTTTAAGAGAAGCTGGAAACCAGAAGTCTGCCACAATGCAAAATGTCTTGTTTGATTATCCCGAGACCATCATGGAGTGAGGAAGCCCAAGCCAAGCCTGCCACATGGAGGCCCATGTGGAGAGAGGCTCACTCATTCTGGCTGAGAAGCCAGGCACACGAGCGATAAAGCCATTTTTAATATTTCAGCTCAAGCCTATACCATGAGGAACAGGAGATCCTGTCCAGCTAAGCCCAGTCGAGCTGGCAGAATTGTGAGAACTACCACACTGTTGTTTTAAATCACTAAATTCTGTTTTCCTAAATGGCTAGTCAGCCATTCTATTACTGGCTTATATATTCCTTCTTTTTTTCCTCCACACCACGCCACTTGTGAGATCTTAATTCCCCATCCAGAGATTGAACCCAGGCAGTGAAAGCGCAGAGGCCTAACCACTGGACCGCCAAGGAATTCCCATAAGCTGCTAAATTCTGGAACGAACTGTTACTTAGCAAAAGAACAAAACAGAAACATCATGTAGATTCCAAGCAGATGTAATAACTGGATCTCCAAAGCCAAAAGGGAAGGAAGGCTGCTTTGTTCTTTGCCAGCACTCTCCAAAAGTGCGTACCATTAGCTACATCCACAAAAACTACACACGAGGAAATGCACAGCTGCCAGGCCATTCCTGCAACTTAAAATACAAAAGCTGGAGTTAAACAGGGGAAGCTGGTTTCTTTCCCCGCCTGCCCTTTGACTTTCCCACAAGAGGGACATGATGGTGAATAACGAGCTCACCAATAACTATCTTGAGGCTCAAAAGACGTGGCCGCCACATTGTGGCCTATCAGAATATGCAAAGGCAAACCCTCATCAACCTGAGTGACGGCTGTCCTACTCCAGGTAGCAACCGGGTCAACAAAGGATAGTTGCAGAGCCAGCAAGCAGCTGAAAGCAAGAGGCCAAAGCTCCTGGCAACCCAGACATGTAAGGGACAAGGGACCCGGCAAGCAAGGCAAGTGTGGCTGTGGCCTGAGTTGCCTTCCTCTGTCTCAGGTCCTGTGCAGCGCGCCTGAGAAAGGCCTGCAGACGGAGGCCCCTGGGTCAGTGGGGCGCACCCACACTCGCCTTCCCAGCACTAGTAGCTGATTCATGGACTAGTCCCAGCCTGTCCCTTCCGCTGACCACTGGGGAACGTGAAACGATACCCACTGTAGAATCTTCGTGTAGATTCCAGACATCTCAAGAATGAAATAAGGCTCTGCAATATTAAATGTGAAACACTGGTAGACTGCATTTCCAAAGTCGTTAAAACTTGTGGGGCCTCACGGCAAATTTGGGATCTGAGAAAGCCTAGGAAAGCACTGCCTGCAGAGTGAAAACCATGGAGATGCTTCAGTCTGTGTGAGGTTCCTGCTCCTCACGGAACTACAAAAGTGTGAGATGATGTCAGGCTATCATGAAATAAAGCTTTGGGAAAAGGTTGGAAGAGTGTACTGTACTTTCAAGATGCAGAATGGGATTTTTCAGTTGGAAGTGGTAATTTGACTTCATACTCTTGGTTTTATGGATAAGGATACTGAGGCCTCAAAGAAAGAAAGGTTTTTTGTCCTCAAACCATAGGCGCTTGGTAACAGGTTTGGGACAAGAATACTAGCTTCCCCTAGTTCCAGCCCAATGTTCTTTCCGCTACATTTAGTTTTTAATATTAAACAGAAAAAGGGTGGTTTTGTTATAGCCAGATGCCAAAGAAGCAATTAACAATTGGGCTTTTTATGGCAACAGTGTGTTGATTTTTTGAGAGTCTGGTGTCATATCCACAGCTGCTGATTTCATCTAGTAAATCTCATACATGGCCTATAATTAGGGATTCACTTTCAAAGAGCTAGAGGGAAGTAAGGGAGAAGGATTTACCAGAGGACTCCATTAACTCAAAACTCAAGATCAGAAATGAACATCCAGCTGAAGCCTCTGGATGACAATAAGCAAAATAACTAAATATACAAATAAAAAATTTTAAAATCCAACCCAACCACTAGGTCTTATTTGAAGTATTCTGATCACTGCAAATGTCCCCCTTTACACAGTCTACCCCTTCCCCTCTATTCATTTTCCCTACCTTTTCCCCAAGTACTCATTTCTCTTGAAATTATCACCTTCAAATCTCATTCTCTCACTTGGGTTTGTGAACATAAATATCTAAACTGTCCCATTCATACAGCAGTTGACCTTTCTTACAACTTAAAAATTTTATTTTTAAAATTTCTAGTTTGTTTCTTTCTTTGGCTATAGTATTTTGTATTCTGATTGTATTTTGTATCATATAGTATAGTATTTCATATAGTATTTTGATTCTGATTCAAGCTCAGTTATATTATTTATTTTTAATAAAGTAACTGGATTGTTTTATGTTTTAAACTTTGATTTCCAGGTTTTCTTATTTTAAAATAAAATGTATAAACCTCTGACTTCATCTTGATGCCGAAAAGCTGGCCTCTGTGCAATGGTGCTGAATCAAATCTTGCAGATAGTTTTGGGTGAAGTAGAAAAGAACAGCTTTATTGCTTTGCTAGCAGAGGGGAGCAAAGTGGGCTTGTGTCTCAAAAATTGTGAGTTTCCAACCTGGTAGGATTTGGTGAGGAATTTTATAGCAATGCTTTAAGGGTGGAGTTGCAATAAGGATGGGGTGTATGCAGAGCCCATAGTCCTTTAATCTGACCTTAGATGGTCTCCTGATGAGTTTCTGTGGTTCCTTTAATCTGGCCTCAGGTGGTCTGCTCCCTTGTTGCTGCATCCCCTCCCTCCCCTGACTGTTGTTGTTCAGTTGCTCAGTCATGTCCAACTTTTCGTGACCCCATGGTCTGCAGCACGCCAGGCTTCCCTGTCCGTCACCATCTCCTGGAGCTTGCTCAAATTCATGTTCATTGAGTCAGTGATGTGACCCAACCATCTTGTCCACTGTCATCTCCTTCTCCTCCTGCCTTCAATCTTGCCCAGGATCAGGGTTTTTTCCAGTGAGTCAGCTCTTCACATCAGGTGGCCAAACTGTATTGAGCTTCAGCTTCAGCATTAGTCCTCCCAATGAATATTCAGGATTGATTTCCTCTAGGATTGATTGCTTCCCCATCTATTGGCCATGAAGTGATAGGACTAGATCCTATCATCTTAGTTTTTTTGAATGATTTGCAATGGTTAGAATCTGCTCTTTGGGACTCAGGGAAGGTCATGGAGGTTGGAGTCTATTTCTTACACACAAGAAACGGAGACAGAAAAAGGCCCCCCAAACCACGGATCTCCTGGAGCCAAGAGAAGCTAGAAGAGGCAAGAAAGGATTTTCCCCTAGAACCCCACTGTCACTAAGAACTTCAATTGTCCAGAACTGTGAGAGACACCTCGGAGGATGAGGAGTAAGGTGTAATCCCCATTGCCTCTGATCAAATTTGTCTTGGCTGGGGTCTCTGCATCCAGCATTTCAGAAGCTTCCCAGGTGCCGAGTTTAACCAAGTGTTAAACTTGTGCCTTCCTCTAAGGTACAAGTGTTATCTGTGCTCCAAATGAGGAGCCTGAAGTTCAGAGATAACAGCTGCTGACGCAGCCACAGTCTAGGACTCGAGCTCAGGTCAAACCGACTCCCAGACCTGGGCTCCCTGCACCTAGACTATGAAGAGTCTCACCTGAAATTCTGGCACAATCTGTCAGAGGGGAGCTGGGGTCTCCTCATCTGCATGAAGGTGTTAACACTAACTCCGCTGTGGGACTGCTTCAGGGCTTAAGCTGGATAATGTCGGGAAGTCCACAGCCCAGTACCCAACGGGTGATACATGAGACAGAGGGGATGTCCCAGAGTGTAAGAAGCAGATGCTACTGAAACATCTTTGAGAGATACCACAACTCAATTTCCTCAAATCTCAGGAAGCTCCTCAGAAGAAAGGAAGCAGGAATATCTTAAGCACTGTGCGATTACTTCATTGTTATCCTGTGCTTGAGTGTATAGAAAAATGATTGCCAAAAAACATGGCTGTCCACCATCATGCTGGTGTCTTTGTGCCAGTGAGAGGCAGTTGGGCATTTCCATTTTCTGGAAACTGTTGCCCACCAGTGTCTGTAATGATGGTGGTGGAAGAAATCCCAAGAAAAGGGTTTTTGCTTATTGAATGCTTATGACTAGGTTCTGGGCCAAGGACAAATGAGTCTTCAATATTAGACTCACTTCCTTTCCCTCTTTCTCTTATGTTTCAAGAACAAAGTTGACAAAGCAGAGAGCAAGGCAGATTGCCCCACTGTAGGCTGCTCCCTTAGAGGAAGGGATTGTACTGATGGCACCAGGTTCTGAAACTACATGAGGGCACACACAGGAGATGGTCTATCCAAGCTGGGAGCTTCCCTGGCAGGTGGACACCCTTGGCAGCTATTGGGATGGGCCAGCCTTGCATCAGACAATCTGAGCATCCTCGGGGTTATTAATAGCTTTCCTCCTGAAGAGCTGAGAGCTACACAGAGATAAATGCAATCCTTTCCTTTCAGTAATCTTCCCAGCTAGGGTGGAGCTTGTTTCCCTAACGGGGAACCCAGCTACATGTAAGTTTGCTAAGGTGGCCGTTCAAAGTACCACAAATGGGCTGGCTTGAACAGCAGAAATGTACTCTCTCAGGATTCTGGAGGCCAGAGGTCTGAGATCAAGGTGTTGGTGAGGTCGGTTCCCACTGGGGGCTGTGAAGAGGAATCTGTCTTGCCCCTCTGTGCTAGCTCTGGTGGTTTGGTTTGCTGAGAATTTTGGTGTTTCTTGACTTGCAGATGTATACTCTGGTCACATGGTGCTCACCCCATGCATCTCCACATCATCTTCCTTCTGTGCACGTCTGTCTCTGCATCTAAACTGCCTCTTTTCCTAAGGACATAGTCATATTGGATTAGGCACACCGAACCTCACTTTCACTTGATTACCTCTGTAAAGACCCTGTTTCCACATAAGGTCCCACTCTCAGGTATTGAGGGTCAGGACTTCAACATATCTCTTTTGGGGGGCACCCAGGTCAACCTCTAACACCAAGTCAGAGAGGTTTTCACAAGGGAAATCTAGGTTCCCCTCTGACTCCTTCATAGCGTGTTCATCCACTCGGTCAATGCTCTTGCTTTGAGGGCTCCACCCTGCAGTTGGCTAGCTGGGAAGGCGCCAGTCTGCAAGTTCCTCTGGCTGGGGGCTTCTAAATTCATCCACAGCAAGAGCCCTGGCTCTGAATCTTATCGGTGCTCCCTAGGCCTGGCAGATGGCAAATTGGACGCTTGTTGTTAAAGCCCATCTGTGTGGAGGGAGCTGAGCTGGTGCCAGGGCTTCTCCCCGGGGCCAGATGGACCACACTGGCCAGCCTTCTTTCGGCGCGGGCCCATCTTCTTTAGGCTTCCTCCTTCCTCACCCCGGAGGTCGGTCACACCTTCGGGTTTCATCTATCTCGCACTTGGACAAAGCAGAACAAAGATGACGCTAAGGGCTTTGATTAGTGCAGCCGACGTGAAACTGTGTCCCTGCATTTGTCAGGATCTGTCTCATACCTGGGAGGTGCAAGGAGAAACCTGCAGGAGGTCTCAGCCTGGATGGAGCACAGCTTGCATCTCCAAGGCAATATTATTGGCCGACATTCACTGAGATATAAAGTCTCTGTGATTAATTACTCTTTCAATCTGAACCACAAAGGACTATAGCCAACAGGGGCTTGCCCTGTTAATTGAAATTAGAAGTCTTTGATAAATGTTAAATGAAAAAGGGCTAAGCAGTCACTGGCTAGGAAATGCTACATTATGTAACTACAATGCTCAGCCCTCAAGTAAGGATGAACTAACCCATCTGAAAGACATCAGATTTTGTTCCTGCATTTGGGAACTTTTCTTGAAGACTCCAAGGTGGTGTTATTTTCATTCCCCTTTAATGAATGGCCCTTTTGATCAGGTTAAGATTTAGCCCCTAATTTGGACCAACGTTTCTTTTGCACAGCTTGCAGGATCTTAGTTCCCTCACCAGGGACTGAATCCCAGGCTCTTGGTAGTGAAAGCGTGGAGTTCTAACCACTGGACAGCTAGGGGATTCCCTGGACCAACATTTCTTGAACTTGAATCCTAAAAGGGATGCACAGAAAAACTAAAGAGCTTTCAAAGAGGTTAGTCCCCAAAGACCACATATTAAAGGATTCTATCAGATGAAGTGTCCAGAACAGGGAAAGCTAGAGACAGGAAAATTAGTGACTGCCTAGGGCTGAGTTTGGACTGAGGATAAAAGAGTAGGGGGTGTGATAGCTACAGCATACAGGGTTTCTTTATTGGGCTGGTGAACATGTTTACAATTCGATTGTGATGATGGTTACCCACATCAGTGAATAGACTAAAATCCACTGAATTCTATACTTTAAATGGGTGAATTGTATGGTACATGAGTTCGATCTCATAAACGTATCAAAAAAAACAAAAACAAAAACCCAACAGAAGTAAGGTGCTTTCAGTGCACTTGAAAATTGACCAAAAACTTTACTGAAAGGTCACCTGCTATGCATTAGTTTAAAAAAGTAAAACCCTAAATGCAAATTGTGGCCAGAAGCAGCCACTTCTTGCTTTGTTAGCAGTTAATACCTAAAGTGCTATTTTTAAAGCATTTGCTCTTGGCACTAGCGCGTACAGCACATACAGAGTGATTTGTGCTAGTCCTCTGCAGAGCGACTCTCTTAAAGGAACTTGACTCAGAAGGTGTGTCTGACATGCAGAAAGGCAGAGAAAAAGGTGGCTGTGGCGGTGGGGGGAGTGTTTTGGTGGGTGTTCTGAGCCCTTCTCAGTTCTAATTCAGGGCCAGAAAAACTCAAGACTCTCTACTTGAAGAAGAGGAAGCGTGAGAATGGAAAATTTGAGCAAACCACAAAACCATTGAGTAGTCAAAGGCCTCTAGCCTTGAGGGTGATGCCTTTTAGGGGCTATGGAAAAGATGAAGGCAAAAGAGAACCCTGAGAGAGGTGGTCAGGAGCAAGTGGAGGATGGAAGGAGGGAAAAGTCACGAAACTAGTTAATGCTCATCAAATACTTGCTGGGAACCAGAGTCTAGATCCAGCACTTTGGGTACCCTCTCTTATTTAATCTTTGTGATAGAAGAAATATATGTGAGGTGACTCAGGGTGCAGTCCCTAGATGCCTCAGGATAGGGCTGGGTCTCAGAAAGATCGTTTAGTCGGCTGTCCTCTGGGGTGGGGAGAAGAGAGAGACTGGCGACTGAAATATACAAACGCTTGACAATGAGATCTGTAGAGCTTCCGGGTTGGTGAACACATCTCTGTGCCGGGGCCGCGGGTGGCAGGGGGCATGCCTGGAGAGGGCATGCAAGCTTGTACTCCACTCCCTTATACTTGCCCGATGCATTTTACCCATGTGGCTACTCCTGAACTGTCCTCTTTCTGAAAAAACAAGTAAATGTAAATCAACTGTTTTCCTGAGTTCTGTGAGCCTTCTCAACAAATTCTTGAATGTGAGGATGATGCTGTGGGAGGAAGGGAAAAATAACCATAATGTGGTGGCCTTGGGCTTGTGACTGGCATCTGAAGTGCAAGTGGTCTTGTAGGAATGAGTCCTTGAACTTGTGCTATATGATGCTAAAGAAAGGAAGTGTCAGAACTGAATTATTGACACCTGGTTGGTATCAGAGAATTGGAGAATTTGTGGGTCTCAGAGCAAACAGAAATTCCCTCACTACAAAACCTCTCAAGTAGTATGCTATTATCTTCATTTTGTATAATCTCCAAAAGAATGCCCCCTCCCTATTTCCAGACTCACTCTCCACAGCTCTAACTCAGCGTCCTTGCCACAGGCTCCTTCCACAAGCCTCCTCCTTCAGAAATCTCCAGATGGGAAGCAGGCACCAATCAGTCTCTACGTTCCCCTACAAACTTCTAGGGCCACTCTGGAGCCTTGCCCCAGACTCATGAGATGGCAGAGCTGCGTGTGGATCTGCAGGTCCCCAGCTTGGCAAATAGTATTTTTTTTTTCCCACCAGATACTCCATGGGGTCGCAAAGAGTCGGACATGACTGAGTGACTTTCACTTTCACTCCAATTTCTGTAATTAATTCTCTTGGAATACTCCCTTCACACGGCTTTGGGGTTAGGCAGAGATAGGCCAAATGACTCTGAGAATTCCCCTCCCCCATCTCCACATGGACTGGGAATGGAGGAGAGATGGAAGACAGCAGCCATGGCAAGAGGGCCAGCTGAGCCACTTGGGCCAGTCCTGGGGTACCTGACCTCACTGATGAGCAGCTGTTGGGGAGTGTGAAATTACAACTTCTCCTTGTCCCCAGCTTTGGGCCTGGTTCCCAATTCCAGAGCAATAAGAGACGGCTCCTATTATCCTGTTATACAAAGCTAATCTGCTCCTTCAGGCAGAGATGACTTTTTATGTATAAGATCACCTCTAATCAAAACCAGTAAGGTTATTCAAGGGCCCATCAGGAGAGGATCCCCTGCCTTACTACAAGTGACAGTGCGAGGCCAGGCCCCAGGTCTCCTGATAGCCTGGAAGCCAAGCTCTTCCCAGAAAGGAGTGCCATTAGGACCTGGCTCTGTTGGCAGGCTTTGAGCTGGACTGCATGTTGTGGACTGTCCGCGCTCACTCTGATCTTAGCTGTGCTCTTTGGACACTTGGTATGAAACATAACTAAGCATATCATCTATCCATACTGAGGATATACAATTTGGCCCACAGATAGCATAAGTTCCTGAAATCAAAAGCTGATAACAGACTAACAAATATACTTGATGAGTCGCAACATAGCAACAGTGATCAGCACTGGTTTCACTGTCCCTGAATCTAAGCTTGCTCCTCATATATGGTATTATTTTGGGAAACCTGGACCTCCAACTTGTTGCAGAAACTGGGGTAGAGACAGTTAATAAGCTCTGTATCTGGAGGCAATAAAAGGTTCCCATTTTTAAAGCTGGAATAGATTTCAAACTTATTTTAGCTTTGGAACTCATTTTGTTTTTCAAAATATAATATTATTTAGGGGACTGCCCTAGTGGTTAAGAATATGCCTTCCAATGCAGGGGATGTGGGTTCGATCCCTGGTTGGGGAACTAATATCCCACACGTTGTGGGCCAACTAAGCTCGTACACTGCAACTACAGAGCCCATGGGCTCTGGAGCCCACACAGGACAACTAGTGAGATGCCCATACGCTGCAACTAAGACCGGAGGCAACCAAAACTAATTAACTAACTAAATAAAAAACTACAAGCTGCAGCTTATAAAAAACACTATTTGGAATCCCAAAAAACACTATAAAGCAGGTAAAAATGAAGAGTGGATTCTTTGTATTATTTCAACCTTCATTATTTGAATTCCCTGGTGGCTCAGATGGTAAAGAATCTGCCTGGAACGCAGGAGACCCAGATTCGACCCCTGGGTTGGGAAGAACCCCAGGAGAAGGGAATGGCAACCCACTCCAGTATTCTTGCCTGGAGAATCCCATGGATAGCGGAGCAGGGCGGGCTACAGTCCAGGAGGTCACAGAGTTGGACACAACTGAGTGCCCCTCACTTTCACTTTCAAGTCATTGCTTACTGGGCTCAAGAAGCACCTCTGTGGGGCCCTACGTTCTGTGGAGCAGAACCGAATGGGGGACCAGAAAAGCTGTGGAATGAGACACCCATGCGGGAATTTCTGATTCAGCAACTACTACCTGTGTGAACGTGGGCAAATTACTTAGCTACAGGACTGCTGTGGGGATGATAAAAATAGGATGAGGAATGCTGCCCACATTGGAAGTTGGTGGGTGTTTGCTGGAGGGGCTCTGACTTTTATTTTGCCTTTAATGGGCTGCTGTATTTCTCAATTGTGGGAGGGCCAGGTTTTGTTTTTTCCAGACAAGGTTTGCTTCAATCACTATTATTTACCTATAAGATGGGGAGTCAACTTTCATGAGATCATTAAAGCTAAGGAGGGGGACTTCTCTGGTGGTCCAGTGGCTAAGATTCCATGCTGTCAATGCAGGGGGCCCAGGTTTGACCCCTTGTCAGGGAAACTGATCCCATATGCCACAACTAAAGATCCCGAGTGATGCAACCAAGACCCTGCATAGCCAAAAAAAAAAAAAAGTTAAAGAGGGTAACCAAGGGACTGGAAAGGCCTTTCCTCTTACTTACTCTGTCTTTCCCAGCAATTCCCCATTCACTAGGTCGTTGAGATTCGGGGTTAGCGAATTACATTTCAGAAGGAAACAAATATCTAGAGTGTTTTTTAAAGACAGACAACAGTGTCTGTACCTTCAGCTTTGCCTGAAGGAGCCAGCTTGGTGGGGCAGGAGCAGCACAATCTTTGAAAATTGTTCCTGAAACACCGGCAAGCTACTGAGACTTTCTGAGCCTCAGTTTCCCTATCTGTAAAATGGAAACAATATCTATTCTATTTTGTAGTTAGCATTAAAGGATATGATTGAATAAAACAACTTAGCAAGGACTTTTCTTTTTCTCGAAAGTTAGTTCCTGTCCCTCTGAAGTCAGGTTTAGCAATTCGGTGAGAAATCTATTAAAACTTCTAAGGCCCAAGTTAATGAGCTGGTAATTGTATGTCTTTCTTTGGGTTCCTTAACAATAAAAGATGAAGACAAGCAACTTAATAGCACCTATTCTTTCCTGGATATTTTTGGAGCAGAAGCTGAACAGTTAGTTGTACTTGGAGTCTGCAAAAAAATTAGAAGTGGAGGAGGCAATCACTGGATCAGGTCTTATTTCTCAAGGGAAAAAAATACCACTTCCATCATCCCAGTCACAGCTCTAGATTCTTAAAGCTAGCTGGGAAATGGCTTGGGCTAGACGTAGCCAGAGGATCTGTTGGACACTGACTATTGTTTTTAATTAAAAAAAATAAATTTGGATGATCCGAAGACGGCCCCCAACTCAGAAGCAACTTAGGAGAAAACTGCACAAATGTATAAAAACACTATTGGTTGGCAAGGAAGGCATTGAGTACGACTCTACAGATGACAGATGGGATCAGATTCTCAACAGATGGAATGAAATTCAAAGGTACTGACCCCTCCCTCGGTAGGGGAATGGGCAGTCTTCCAGGCTTACGTTGCTGTTTCCTTTTGCCTCNTTGAGTACGACTCTACAGATGACAGATGGGATCAGATTCTCAACAGATGGAATGAAATTCAAAGGTACTGACCCCTCCCTCGGTAGGGGAATGGGCAGTCTTCCAGGCTTACGTTGCTGTTTCCTTTTGCCTCTACAAAATTAAGTAACAATAAAATGCTTTTAAAATGTGACCATGGTAAATGCATCTCTTCTAGGCAGAATTTCCTTGCCTTGAATGGATAATAGATGTGACAAGGTACTGGTTCCCTTGGTCCCTGGGTGAGAAGACTGGGCTTCCTGACCCTGCGGGTGGTCCTCTGTGATGAGGAGCTCCCTGACATGCCAGTCAAAACTGATCATTTTCTATGTGCATCCAGCCATGAAAAAGGCTGGGATGCTCTGCTCGGAGGCTTTCTTCCCCCCTACACCTGGTGCATTTATTCTTGTTTCCCATCTTACTGCATCTGGTTAGGTAGGTCCAGAGAGGGTTCTGGGTATCTACATTTTTTGGAAGCTCCTAAGGGGATTTTAGTCTGATTTGGGAACCCTGCTCTAAGGGTCAAGAAGTTCTGGTGTTTTAATAAGACAAAAAAAATAGCAGGGGCTGATGTAGGTGACCCAAGTTCTGAGCAAGGTGTGGGTTTAATGTCTGCTTTCTTGAAAGTACACAGGGAGGTTCTCCAGGAGATGGGACTGAGGAAGAGCTTGGTTGCATCTGTTCATTTTTGGTTGAAAGCCTTGGGCCCTTTGGACCCTGCTTCCTTCTTTTAAAGTCTTAACTCTTCTTCTAAATTACACTTGGGGACTTCCCTGGTGGTTCAGTGGTTAAGAATACACCTGCCAATGCGGGGGGCATGGGTTTGATCTCTGGTCCAGGAAGATTCCGCATGCTGCAGCTACTGAAGACTTACTTTACACCTTAGAGCCCATGCTCTGCAACAGGAGAAGCCACCACAATGAGAAGCCCATGCACTGCAACCAGGGAGAGTAGCCCCTGCTCGCTGCAGCTAGAGAAAGCTCACGCGCAGCATCATAGACCCAGTACAGCCACAATTAATTAATTACAAAATTAAGTAAAATGCACCTGGTAAAAGGCTTATGGAAATCAGTTGATAAAATGCTCAAACTGCCTTGGGAAGCATCCTGGACCCCAGGGCCACAGAGTATCCTAATGTGGCACAAGAAACAGTAAATGTAACCTCTAAAGTTTCTTAGGGGGTGAACTATCAGAGGCACATGCCAGTCTGAATTCAGGTTAAACAATAACAGAAGTAATAATAACAACACATTTAGAAAAAAGTCTCAGCTGTACAAATGGCTCTATTTTCTGAAGGATCTTGCTAAACATGCAGCAAACTCTGTCATCTTGCGAACTGGAATGACTGACGTCAACTCTCTGCTGCTTTTCTCCACTCATGCCAACAGGTAAAAAGCAACATGCAAACTGATGTCCACAGCCCTACTCATGGCAGCCACTTTCCAAAGACACTTGGTTTCTGCTGAGCAACCACACCAGCAACACATCTGCAGATCTCAACGCCAGCATCAAAACAGGGAGAAGGGAACATTTACTAAATGTTAACTATGTGCCAGGACTGGGCATGTTAATGCCTTGCCTTTCACATCATCTCACTGCATCTCATCTCATCTCTCCATCCATCCACTCATTTGAATGGAAGAAGAGATTCAAAATGGTGAATCAGTGGTGCTGATGAAGCCCAATGGCTGTGATCACCTGGGAGGCCTCCCTAAGTGCATACCCATTGATACAACAATTTCACTTTTAGAAAGTATTCTACATAAATATTAAAACTATACGAAAAAAATATAGCATGAGGATGTTGCTGCAGTACTGTAACAGCGAAAGAATGGAAACACTCTGAATGTCCATCAAACAGAGTATGGCATAATTATATACTGGCACATTATACAGTTGTTACAAAGCCTTCCAGGGAGATGTGTGCTGCCCCAGAAAGACAGAAAGCTTATATCATTATTGAGAAAATGAATGTTGCAAAGTTGCATCCTATGAGCTCAATTTTATAAAACAGTGTTATGTTTAAGTATGAACACCACAAATATCAACTTCAACAACATCTAACTCTGTNAGTTGTTACAAAGCCTTCCAGGGAGATGTGTGCTGCCCCAGAAAGACAGAAAGCTTATATCATTATTGAGAAAATGAATGTTGCAAAGTTGCATCCTATGAGCTCAATTTTATAAAACAGTGTTATGTTTAAGTATGAACACCACAAATATCAACTTCAACAACATCTAACTCTGTGATTAGGACATAGGACATTTGCTTTTCTGATGTTACACAGTTATGTCATGTTGGGCTTTTTTTTTTTTGCCGCACCCTGCAACTTGTGGGATTTTAGTTACCCGACCAGGGATCGAACCTGTACCCCTGTGCTGGAAGAACGGAGTCTTAACTGGACTGTCAAGAAAATCCTGGGCTTTTTTTTTTTTAAACAAAGATCATGAATTATTTTGTGAACAGATAAACAATAAGAGTAGACATTGTTTAAAGGCCCAGTTCAGATTTCATTACTCCTAAAAAGTCCCCCTTGACCACTTCTGTTTATGGGGCTGCCCCCTTCTTAATTCATGTAGTAATGGCAAAGCAGAGGGATTTTCAGGGCGTGAACCCCACATGGTGAGAAGGCCTTTCTCCTGCTGCCTGAGGCTAGGCTGTCACTTAGCTTCTGCCGTCAGCTTTTATCCTCCCAACCAGAGCACGGGCTTCTTAAAGGCGAGGGTGTCCTACTTTTCATTGATTGTGTCAACACCCAAGGTCTCATGTTGCATCTTCACAGAGGATATGTTCTCGAAGATCATGGGAATGGCAGACTTCTCTGCAGCCTTGCTGGGACCAAGCCTTCCTGGCTAAGGTGATGGGATCGCCACTCCCACACACAAAGGGAGCCATTCAGATATCGAAGGCTCCCATTGGGAGGCTTAACCATTGCTGTTCCAGTGCTATCCACCTAGATTAATGAACAGGACATCATCCAAGTTGCAAAAGGGAGGGTAGGGGGGAGGAAAGGCAGTTTCCCAGGAGACGACTCACACTGTCCTGCACGATCAGGAGGGCCTTTGTAATGACAATATGGTCAACGTGTTGTTCTCCTCCTGGGACCACTGGAGGCATTTGTGTTGTCACCTAGGCTTTGGAGGAAGCAGGTTAAAAGAAGCTCCACTGAAGAATGTTCTTTTACCCAGGGCTTTCCTTCACATCTACTGCTCTGGCCACGTTCGGAGGCCTACACAAGCTTCCGTCTCTAATGGAACTGGCCTTATGGAGCCCTGTGATGCGGCAGCTCTGGGGGACCCTTACCCCGACCCTCCCCGTGCAGACTTCCTGCCCCAGCTTTGGTGGCTGTCATCAGGGAGCACTTTGGTCGCAGGGGCTTTGCCCCACACCAGCGAGGGCAGCCAGCTCTCCCAGAGGCGCCCAGCACTGGTAAATTGGAGCCCATCACCAAACAGCTGTGTTACAGTCTCAGAAAGAAACAGATGGACAGAGGGAAAAGGGAAAAAACGATAACAGCAACACAACAACCAACTGAACTGCACCATGCACCCAGCGGGAGGCAACTGTGTTAAATCTGGCCATTTGGAGATAATTGAAAATTCTGACCACCCTCAACCACCAAGATATAGACTGACATGCAAGTATTTTTAATTTGAGGGAGCAGAGTTATTTGAAAGAAGCACTTTGTACTGAAGGGTACAGCTATGTATGACAATATTTGCTCATTTCATCTCTTTGTTCCCTTTCTAGGGCTCCGTTGTGCTCAGCAAAAAGCATTTAATGTCTCACTCTTGACAGTTATTAGAAAAGTTAGACATATCTCTGTTCCCTTCTCTCTCCCTTAAGAGACAACCGAGCAGTATTTACATCAGTGACACCAACGAACTGGCTGCCAAGGATTTCTTACTTCAGAAAAACTCTAACCCAGGGGCCTGGAGTCTGAGTTCCAAAGAGTCCCCCAGTTAACCAACTCAGAGGGAAAACTCTAAATCAAATCCTGTCTAAGACTTCCTGTACCCTCCTACCTCCAATTATACCAGGGCTGCTTGCTTCTCAGATGGTCTCACATTCTCCTTCACTGATACCCAAGTTTAAAACACTGTGAGTTCCTTTAATTTCTCCATGAGAATTACTGTGCTCTTTATCACTGGTAAAATGGAGACTTCTTTTATAGCTTTCAAAAGGAAGGAGAAATTTCCTTTTTCTATTACACAAAAAAAGAAGATCCAGTTCACACGGTGGTGGAGACTGGTGAGATTACGGCCTTTGTAGCCTCAGTGCCTAGCACAGAACCTGGCACATGGTAAGCACTTAATAAATGGAAATGAGGGACTTCCCTGATGGTCCAGTGGTTAGGGCTCTGTGCTCCCAGTGCAGGGGGCTTGGATTTGACCTCCGGTTGGGGGGAAACTAAGATTCCTGCATGCCATGGGACAAGGCCAAAAAAATATAAAAAGTCAAATCAAATCAAACTAAAAACGATTGTAGGGAATTGAGGAGAAAGAGGGCTGGATTTGAGCCAACACAAAAGCCTCTGGGTCAGAGCTCCCTAAGCCTGACTTTTGGAGATTGTCTAGGCTCGACCATTCCTGGAGGCTGGTTGTCGAGATCTGCTCCCTCATCCCAAACGGCCAGCTCAGCTTAGCAGGTGCGGGCTCACTGACCGTGTCCTCTGAGTGCGTGCTATGACTTATCGTCTCCAGTTCCTCCTTCCTGGGCTGGGATCTTCACCTTGAAATCTTGGCAGAGCATCAGAGGGATGGACATCTTGGCAGAGGAAAGAACCCACGTGTCAACCACATAACAAGTACAACCTGCTCAGATGTTGGCTTCACTTCGTCTTTGCTGCTCGGGTGGTGCGGAAGTGACTTGATCCAAAGAGTTTTATGATTCTAATGGGCTCAGGGCCTTGGCGGGGCTGCGTGGAGACTCATGGAGGTGCCCTCTGTGCCTAAGAAGTCACACTGATTTTTTAACAATGCAGCGCTGCCCTGCAAAGTCCTGCTACATGTAGGAGAGCAAAAAACTTGAGATTGAGAGGCTCTTGGGAGCTGCAGCTCAGGCCCCTGATGTGGCTGGGAAACAGTGGCAAAACGAAAATAAAGACAGTACTGGGCTGGGCTCTCAGCAGATTCTGAGTCTCGAGTTCTGCTAAAACTCTGGTCAGCACGGGCTCTTATGCCACCAGACAGAGGGCACCCCGCCGAAAATTTCCAGCTCCAGTCACCTTAATGAGAGAGGCATTCTTGCTTCTCATGTGGTTTGGAGGTTTCCAGGGACAAATGGAAAAAGAAAAGAAAATACTTCAACCCCCTGCTTAGTCCTGGGTGGCAGTGTGTGTGTGAGAGAGGGACACACAGGAGCTGAGTGGTGACCCAGATAACCCTGCTCTGAATGGATAAACCTCAAAAATCTCAGAACAAATTGAGTCTACCAGCATTTCAGCCTTCTCTGCAGAAAATGTGTTTCCTATTTATGATGCTGACATAGTCAACTTATAAAGATGGACTGGAAGAAAAAGCTCATAAAGCCGTAGACCTCAGATTAAAAAAATATATATATATATATGGAACTGATGCACAACTGTTAGCTTAATGGCTACAAATGCATTTTCTTTGATAGCACTCATTCTGAGATTGTCACTGGTAGAAGAAAAAAAATAAAGCCCATGGCTTTCACTCATTCATTCAACAACTGTTCTGTGAGCAGATGCTATGTGCTGGTACTATCCTATCTGCTGGGGTACAGTGATAAAGAAGACAGCCCTTGTTTTTGTGGAGCTAGCATTATCTAGAAACCACAGACCAAAACTCTTGCTCCAATGGGTAGGGNATATATATATATATATGGAACTGATGCACAACTGTTAGCTTAATGGCTACAAATGCATTTTCTTTGATAGCACTCATTCTGAGATTGTCACTGGTAGAAGAAAAAAAATAAAGCCCATGGCTTTCACTCATTCATTCAACAACTGTTCTGTGAGCAGATGCTATGTGCTGGTACTATCCTATCTGCTGGGGTACAGTGATAAAGAAGACAGCCCTTGTTTTTGTGGAGCTAGCATTATCTAGAAACCACAGACCAAAACTCTTGCTCCAATGGGTAGGGAGTGGGGTGCCCAGGAAGCCCATAGAGTAGAAGTCACGTTTGACGGAACTCTAAGCACTAATGACTAGAAGATTTCCAGTTGAGAGGCACAGAGGTGGTGAGGGTCAGAAAGGGGAGAAGGCAGAGGTCCATACTAAGCGATGGAGCTTTTAAGCAGAAAATGACAAGGTTTGATTTCATTTTAGAAGGAAACTCTTGTGGCGGGAAGAAGAATGTTAATTATTTACAGTGTACAGAGGAGAAATTTGTTTGGATATGGTTTGACTTCTAAACCAGTTGTTTCTCTCATTCTCAGTTCACTTCAGTTGCTCAGTCGTGTCCGACTCTTTGCGACCTCATGGACTGCAGCACGCCAGGCCTCCCTGTCCATCACCAGCTCC
>SJYV01033060.1:4171-52818 GCA_006410875.1 Neotragus pygmaeus
CCAGGCAAGAACACTGGAGTGGGCTGCCATTTCCTTCTCCAATGCATGAAAGTGAAAAGTGAAAGTGAAGTCACTCGGTCGTGTCTGACTCTTAGTGACCCCATGGACTGCAGCCTACCAGGCTCCTCCGTCCATGAATTTTCCAGGCAAGCATACTGGAGTGGGGTGCCATTGCCTTCTCTGCGTTTTACAGATGAGGAGACTGAGATTCAGAGAACTCAGGTCCAAACCACGTTTGTCTGACTCCCAAGATCAGTGTACTGTTCTCCCTTTTTCAACCACATAAAGAGCCTGATGCTGGGAAAGATTGAGGACAGGAGGAGAAGGGGGAGACAGAGGATGAGATAGTTGGATGGTACCATTGACTCAATGGACATGAGTTTTAGCAAACTCCAAGAAATAGGGACAGGGAAGGACAGGGAAGACTGGCTTGCTGCAGTCCACAGGGTCAGAAAGAATTGGACATGACTGAGCGAGTGAGCAACAACAAATTCTTTTATTCTAGAATGTTTCCTGGGTGCCGTCTTGTCTCTTGATTCAGCGCTAAGTTCACTGACTCTGAAGAACCTGTCCTTGTTTATGCCCTGCAGATGACCCAGGGCTTGGTCCCAAGGGATGGTGAGCAAACACTCAAGGCCTTGAGAAGGCAGCAATATGACAGGGGCAGCATGGGCCACGGAGCAGGCCGGGGGATTTCACATCCCCTGTCTGCCGCTTCCTAAACCTGGGACTCCTAATTCACCTCTTTGGGCCTTGGCATTCACATCCATAAAGTGCGGGTAGCTGTGACCCCGAGCCTCAGACTCACTGAGTGAAGTTTGGGGCAGGGGGTGAGTTCTGAACATCAAGCATCCGGCAGGAGACCCACCGCGTGTATGTGCACAGACAAGGCGGTGACTGCTCTCATCAGCTCGCTCCGGTCAGGGGCGTCTCCAGGGTGGCCCCCGCCCCCAGCTACCAGCTGGCCCTCCCCGCCTGGAGGACGCCTGCCTCCCCTGGGCCCCATATGTGCGGGGGCCTGGCTCTAGCGGATGGCACATGGGGGCCTGTTTGCCTTTGTGTCGCTAGCCGTGGGTGGTAGCTGTGAAAACTCCACTCCCAGCGTGCCCCCGCCCCGCCTCCAGGCTGTTCATCCTGAGTGCCGAGCCAGGTTCCTCGGCTCCAGGCTGTTCATCCTGAGTGCCGAGCCAGGTTCCTCGGCGCCTCCAAAGGCCCAGAGGGAGGCGGGGAACTCAGAGGATGCACTGGCCTCCCCCTGCCGCCCGTCCTGAGCAGCCAGGGGCACTGTGAGGTGAACCCTGGGCTTCATGGCCGAGGGGGCAGGGGGCGCTGGAGCAGAGTTCTGGCCAGACACTTGCTGCAGACACACCGCCTGCCAGTCAGGCCTCAGTCCCCAAGCGTCTACTGCAAGACCCTGGTTCCGATGGAGGAGGAAGCCGCTCAAGCCACCATCAGGAGGTGGGATGGGGAGGCCATGTTGCACAGGCTAAGCTTATGGCTAGCTCCCCAATGCTCTGGCTTCAGTGCCAACATCTCCCCTGGGTTCTCAAACCAAGCAGACCTCGGGGAGTGTGGGAGGCCGGAGTGCTCATACCTCCGAATTTTCTTCTTGGCACTGCTTTATCACCTGGGGGAGGTTAGCAGTGGGTCAGAGATTCCTCTCCGTGGCAGCACGGCTAGATTATGGCTCTCTTTGCTCCTACCCACTTACCTGGCCTCTCCTGCCAGCAGCTGAGTTCTTCCCTTTGCTTCAGCTACTCCAGCCTTTTTTCTGTCCCATTGAGTGAGTCAAGCCTGCCTTCTCCCCTGGAGATGCTCAGAACCTGTTCTTTTCATAGGGGACTCTTTCTCATCAAGACCAGCCAGCTCTTGTGGACCCTGTGCACTAGGGCAGGTGGCCCTCTTTTATAATCTTCAGAGCACATATGTACAGCAGGAGTTCAGTGGGTTTTTTTTTTTTAATTTTTAATTAAGTATAGTTGATAAAGAAGGCTGAGTGCCAAAGAATTGATGCTTTTGAATTGTGGTGTTGGACTGCAGAACAAACCAGTCAATCCTAAAGGAAATTCATCCTGAATATTCGTTGGAAGGACTGAGGCTGAAGTTCCAATACTTTGGCCACCGGATGTGAAGAGCCAACTCATTGGAAAGCACCCTGATGGTGGGAAAGATTGAAGGCAGGAGGAGAAGGAGACGACAGAGAACAAGATGGTTGGATGGCATCACCGACGTGAGTTTGAGAAAATTCGGGGAGATGGTGAAGGAAAGGAAAGCCTGGCGTGCTGCAGTCCATGGGGTTGCAAAGAGTCAGACATGACTGAGCGGCTGAACAACAGTTGATTTATAATGTGGTGTTAATTTCTGCTGTACAGCGAAGTGACTCAGTTATACATACATATGTATATGTATATTTATTCTTTTCTATTATGACTTATCTCAGGATGTGGGATATAGTTCCCTGTGCTATACAGTAGGACCTTGTTGGTTAGCCATCCTATATATAGTAGGTTGCATCTGCTAATCCCAAACTCCCGGGGGTTATTTTTATCAGATTATTTCTTGCTGCTTTTCTGTCTCCTCCACGACAGTGGAAACTCTCCCACTTAGACTGTGGATTTTTGATCTGTGCTGTAACTGCAGTGCCTAGCACTGAAGGTGCTCAGGAAATACCTTCTAAATGAATGCGAACCCCCATCATCCTGCCATGCTGTGTAAATGATGACCGGACTATAAGGAGGAACAGAAGGCTCATTTAGAAAGCTCTTCTGACTTTCCTAGGGTGTTCATGTCATCTAGCTCATTAGGTCCCCTGGAGAATCAATAATGGGATCACGGCCACTGCCTGCACAGCCTGTCTTCTCCCCTGGAGATGCTCAGAACCTGCTCTTTACACAGGGGACTCTTTCTTATCAAGACCAGCCAGCTCTTGTGGGCCCCGTGCCCTGGGACAGGTGGCCCTCTTTTATAACCTTCAGAGCACGTATGTGCTGGTATGAGACCGAGGGAAGGGAAGCATCGCAGTCAGAGGACACAGGACAGCAGTGCAGGCGTGTCTGTCCTGTAGTTGGGTCAGCTTTAACCCACAGAAGGAGGCACGTTTCCACCTGGGAATGGAGCCTTAGGCATCCAGCTCAGGACTGCCCCTCCTGAGGGTGCAAGACCCCTCGAAAAAGCCCCTCGTGCCCACAGAAGAGGGGCTGCAGCACAGTGAGGTGCTGTGGCCAGAGGTCAATATGCAAATAACAAGTGGTCTTCAATTTCATTTCCATCAGTTTCTTCACTCCTGCCTGGGAGGGCAGGTTGGAGATGTTGTTTGCAGTTAAAGGGGTCTCAGGTGAGGGTCTCCTTTTTGGATCCCCTGGGCAGGGAGGGGTCAGGACGGGAAGGAGCCAAGAGCAGAGGTCTCTAAACTTGTCAACTTCTGCCTCACTATCAAGAAAAAAAAAAAACAGATCCCACCTCCACCAGTATATGTATGTATTGTTTATTCATTATGCACATTCAAATGTAATAATATATTATGTATACAATGAACATGTACAGATATGGATGATTTGAAATGCAGTTTTAAAATGTAAATAACATTCCTATACTTTTTTTCCCATCCTACTATTTTTTTCCCATTTGCCAACGTCCAGCCTGGGGATTATGCACCCCATTTGGTGACCACTGACTAAAAACATGGGCTTTGGAGACCTCTGCTTGAATCCAGGCTTTTTTTGTGACTATCTATATGGCATTAGACCAGCCTCTCAGCCACAGCTTCTTCTTCTGTCAAGTGAGTTGATAATTTCTACTTTGCTGTGTGGCTCAGATGAGGT
This sequence comes from Neotragus pygmaeus, assembly GCA_006410875.1. Lineage (NCBI taxonomy): Eukaryota > Metazoa > Chordata > Mammalia > Artiodactyla > Bovidae > Neotragus > Neotragus pygmaeus. The sequence continues at coordinate 7,993 of SJYV01033060.1, forward strand.
GGTGGGTTCAGGGTCTTGCAGGCTGGAAGATCCCACATATGCTAACTATGGTGCCGATGACCATGATAGGGTTTCCTTTTTTTTGTTTAAATTATTTAAACTCAACCCCAAATACCACGGGTTACAGACTTGTTTTCTGAGCTGCCACATGGTCACCAGAGATGGTGAGTCATGCCCAGCGTAGGATGGGCCTAAGTCTTCTGTCCCCCTAATCTAGTGACCCCAGATTCCATGCAGACGGATGGACCTGGGACCTGGATGAAGCAAGGTGGACTTGGTGACCCTGCAGGTTGAATGGAACTGAGAGGTGGGTCAAGTTTCCACTTTCTCTGTGTTCCTNCTAAGTCTTCTGTCCCCTTAATCTAGTGACCCCAGATTCCATGCAGACGGATGGACCTGGGACCTGGATGAAGCAAGGTGGACTTGGTGACCCTGCAGGTTGAATGGAACTGAGAGGTGGGTCAAGTTTCCACTTTCTCTGTGTTCCTTATAAAATAATGGAAGTGTCAGCTTGGGTTCACGGGCCGGTCACAGTTTCAATCCCTCCCTAACTTCATAAGGCAAGTCCATGAATTATACAGCGCCGGAGCAGACGGCGCGAAGTACGGATGCATCACAAGCCAGGCTTAATAAGGACACTCCAGCTATTCTTGGAGGCATTTGCAAGTCAAAAATATGGCGCATGAGGATTTGATGCAGACTTCAAATTCTGAAGATTTCAGCTGGGTCAGCAGTATTTTATGTTAAATTCCATCAATGAATAATACAGAAATGGCAATAAGGTGGTCACCGTATTTTGTCTTTTTAAAAATTTTAGTTCTTTGGTGATAGCACATATGTATGGGCAAATGGGCCTGCCACCCCTTCCTACCAAGTAATGTCAACATACATCTGTCCACCTTCCCAAGGACTCATGGTAAGCATGGGACACTCCCTTGCTGAGGAATTAGAAAGTGTTCCACCTGTTATAGTTTTGTGCTAAATAGAGAGAAGATGAAAGCTTTTCTATTTTTTCTTCTTTTTCATCAAGATTTTGTATGACTGATTCTTGCTATTCTCTATAATATGTGTACCAGCTGTTAGAGACTCAGGCAAGAAGGAAGAGAAGAGAAACCAGTATTTTACCATTTTTTGAAAAATGGGGATGTTTAAAAGATGATTAAGTTGCACTGGAGAAGAACCATAGTGAAAGGGGGAAATTGGTCTCCTCTGATCCAGGAAGGTGGTGCTTCTCAGAGACAGAGATGCTGGGTCCTGGTGAAACAGAGCTCCAGCAATGATGGGTTCGTGCATAGGTTTCTTTACAAAGACAATATTTAAGGAGCAAGGCAAGCAGACATCATGTACCAGAGATGATAGAGGAATGAAAGTAACAGCAGCCAAGAGGCCTTTGTGAACCTCCTTCTCTGAGTATTGATGACATCGCGGGACCATAACTTCCCTAACTCGCTTTCTTGGATACTGGAGTGCCAATAGCATCTTCAGGTACATGAAGGCCAGCTGCATTTTAGGAAATCCCAACTGTAAACTCACTGGGGCAGTAATGAAGGTATTTAAGGCAGCAGCAAAGCATACGAATGGCTTGTAGATTAGAAGATTTTGAGGCTGAAAAAGTTCCAGTACTTGAAAGGTAGATAGACCAGCTTTTCTCAAATATGCACAAGAATCCCCTGGTAGTCTTGTCAAATTAAAAATCCTGATTCTGGGAGGTACCCGAGTTGTTGCATTTCTTAAAGGGCCCAGGTGATGCTAAGGCTACTGGTCCATGACCACACTTTGGGTACTGAGGGTATAGACCAGGGTAATTTCTCCAAGAAGATGTGCACTCAGATCTCTGTGTGTGGGCCCTGAGCTCAGGTGCTGGGATGGGGACGTAGAAATGCCGACACTCGGCTCATGGCTTTAAGTCTGCTTCCAACCAGGATCCTAGTTGGTTGGCCCACTTAGGATGCAAGGCCAGGAGAGCTGGGCAAACACAGGTGGAGCACAGAGCATGGGACTTAAGAGTCAGGGGAAGCTCTGGGTTCTCCTAAGACCTCCCCTGCTTAGCTGAGTGACATGGGCAGCCTGCGTAGCTTCCTTTTCCTCATCCGCATGTGCCTGCTATGCAGTAAGGGGGCATCTCTACCATGTTCCATAGAATTCAGTGGGATTGAGAGTCAGGGTCTGGACGACACTCCTAGCAATAGCAGCCATGGAAAGTGAGCTGCATAAGTGTGGATGCAAATCCTGGTTCTGGTACCAGTGGTTGGTCCTTGGGCAATTTTTCTCAACTGCTTAAGGCTCAGTGATCAGGACACTGGCATGAACCCAGACAGTCTCGATGGAGGGATGTGGGCTCTGCTCTGTGGCCTCTTGGGACCTCAGAGCTGGCTTCCCAAAGATCAGATCATGGCACCATCAGCACTGATCGAAGCAGGCCTCAAGCATAGGACTCCCAACCAAAGCCTTCCAGCATGAAGGCCAGATGAAAGCGAAAGTTATTCAGTCGTCTCTGACTCTTTGCAACCCCATGTACTGGAGCCTGCCAGGTTCTTCTGTCCGTGGAATTCTCCAGGCAAGAATACTGGGAGTGGGTAATGGTTCCCTTCTCCAGAGGATTTTCCAACCCAGGGATCGAACCCAGATCTCCTGCATTGCAGGTGGATTCTTCACCATCTGAGCCACCAGGGAAGCCCAAGAATACTGGAGTGGGTAGCCTATCCCTTCTCCAGGATGTCTTCATGACCCAGGAATCAAACCAGGGTCTCCTGCATTGCAGGTGGATTCTTTGTCAGCTGAGCTACCAGGGAAGCCCAAAGACCAGGTAGGCTGGCATCAAGTTCCACGTTCACAGGGGATGAATTCTCTGGCTGGCTCATCCTACAGCTTTACAAGGAAGCTAACTTGCTCATCTGGGAAAACCTGACAGATGGATATTTTTCTCCACTTTATCTCTCAGAGTTAAAGTGGGAAATGGAGTGAAGCCCTTGCTCCCATTCTGATTAGCGATCATGTGAACCTGAAAATGAGAATGCAGACTTGCTAAGCAAACATAATATTTGCAGTCCTGCTGAGACTTCTTCAAATACCTTCTTTCATGGACATTTGTCCATCTCCCTATGTAATTATTTCTTCTTCTAACAAAAGCCCCAATTTTATGTAGGGTTCTATCCTTCCCTACTTTGGTTCACAAAGTCTGGTTGAGACAATCTGAACTCTGGGAGAGGATCCTACAACTCAACCCCCAACCAATCAGAATGAGCACTCCTCTGGCCACAGTGATTGGCTCAGTGGGGTTGGGCATGTGACATGGGCTGGTCCAATCAGAAAGAGTCGCTGGATATTTGCTGGACATGTTATTTTCCACCCCCACTGTCATCCATCAGTCCTTACTCCAGTGAGGCACATTTGCCCGCCTCCATTCCCACTGGTGTTTGCTGAGATTTGCCATCTAGTCTGGTCTTTGGACAGTTGTCTCCCACATGAGCTAGGACTTGACTATGTCCTCGTCTGATGCCACAGGGAGTCCATTCCTTTTGTTGAGAGTCCCCTAGGAGGAGAATTCCTTCTCAGGTAGCCTGTCTGCTCTCTGCTGGCATGGAAACACCCATCTATTTTTTGCACCAAGCTGGGTGGAGTGGGACTCTTGGGTCCATATGGACAGGTGTCCTTCTCCAAGGTTTGCTGCATCTCAAGGCCCTTCCCCTATCATCTCTCAAACATTTAGAGACTGATTTTATTACTTTTTCTCCCACTAAATTTCAAACTCAAGAGACTCAGGAATGCGGCTCCTTTTCCCAGCCTGGAACATTAGCAGTACCCTTTTGGGTTCGATCCCTGGGTTGGGACAATCCCCTGGAGAAGGGAAAGGCTACCCACTCCAGTATTCTGGCCTGGAAAATTCCATGGACTGTATAGTACATGGGGTCACAAAGAGTCGGACACGACTGAGCAACTTTCACTCTCATTTTTCCTGCTCTCATCGCTGCCTCCCACCCACCCCCACCCACTTTGCTGATTCATAGTTAATCTCTGGCAGCTGGGAGTTTAGCTTCCACCTATCCTTTTCCCAATCTACACTCTATGGCTCAATTCCTTCAGAGCTTTGCTGCTAAGCTAAAAATTAGGTAGTTAGAACTTAAAAAACAGTTCCGAAAATCAAAAGCATTAACTTTCAAGAACTTATTTCTGCTAGGAGCATTAAAATCTACTTGAATCTATCTTTCCTTTTTGCATTTCACATTCTTGATCTCTGTTGAAGCAAAGCTTCCTTTGATGAAATGTACAGATTGTGAGGGGCTTCCTACGTAATGTTAGTGGTAATGGTAAAGAAATTGGCTGCCCACGCAGGAGACATAAGAGATGGGGGTTCTATTCCTGGGTAAGAAAGAGCCCCTGGAGGAGGGCACGGTAACCCACTCCAGGATTCTTACCTGGAGAAACCCATGGACAGAGGGGCCTGGTGGGCTATCGTCCATGGGGGTCACAAAGAATCAGACATTACTGAAATGAGTTGGCTTGCACACACAGGTTGTGGGGCTTCCCAGGTGATGCCAGTGGTAAGGAACCCAACTGCCAGTGCAGGAGACCCAAGAGGTGCCAGTTTGATCCTCATGGACATGCACTCACAGGCTGTGCAGTAGCGCGCATCTTGCTTTCATGTCAGTGATATTCTGAGCTCTGTGGACTAAGGTTCTTGCAGCGGATCAGGAAGAACCACTTTGGGAGTCAAGGTACCCAACTTCCAGTTCCAGTTAGGTCACTGAATTGTTGGACAGTTTAGAGAAATCACAATCTTTGTGAGTCTCACTTTCCTCATTTATAAAATGATATTTGCTCCTCACCGTAGCCTTTGCTCCTGACTAATAGACTGCATTTGGACTACTTTAGAAAGCACTCTGGCATAATTGGGGATATACGAGACCTCAATGTGTCTTCTTCTCCCCTTTAAACTGGTTTTCAGAGGGTTCTCTGGGATGTCATGGCTGGAGAGAGACACGTGTAGATGGTACTCAACACTGGCTTTGTCCATCTGGGTTCTCTGAGTTCAAGGAGTCAGCAGTCATTGTGGGAAGGATGATGGGAAATAAATTAAGGATCCAAAATTTCCCTTCTCATTGCTGGTTAAGGTAAATGCAACTTCACAGAAAGATATCAGATGATTATATTTATTTAATTACTACAAATGTCACTATTATCACAGATGACATTAATTTTTAAGAGAAAAGGAAGAAAACATGTCACATTTCTGTTTCGTGCATATGCTGATTGAAAAGTTTATACCAGATGCCAACTTAAAATAAGGACATATAAATATTTAATTGTTTGCATGCGTATATACATTTCTGTATACACAATATGTGTCTATGTAGACACAGATTCTCAACCCAGGCCAATTTTGCTTTCCAAAGGACATTTCATAATGTTTGGAGACATTTCTGGTTCTCCCAAATTGCGGGTGAAGGTGTTGTTGGTATCAAGTGTTTAGAGGTTAGGGATGCCTCTAAATATCCCCTAATAGAGAGAATAGCCCAAATTATCTGGCCCAAGTGTCTGTGTTGCTGAGGTTGGGAGATCCTGGCGTAGACGTTCATCTGAGGCCAGGAGTGTTGGGGAGGTGTGTGTGAGGACATGGAATGCTGGCACTTTTCTTTAGAGCAGTGTTGACGTCTGCTTGATTTGTTTCACACCCGCTTCTTGACTGACTCCTCGAGAAGAAACTGCAGGTCATAGCCAGGGGGAGGCTGGCCCCCACGGCCCAAATGAGATACAGGCTCTGTGTGTCCTGAGAACATGCGCAGAGTCAGCCATAGCTTCTTGCTAGCTTCACACAGTGACAGTTGTTGGTTGACACCTCGTGTGTTGTGTGGCACCCCCTGGACTGGGAGTTGCACCTGTGGAAAGAAATGGGGTGAGGGAGAAGGGGAACTGGAGAGGGGCAGGCAGGGCATCTTATGGTTTTATGAAGACGTTAGCACATCATTTAAACCACCACCTCCAAAAGAACCACTGAAGTCTGTTTTGTATGTGTATGAAGGCATGAAGATAGACATGATTTTATACCTGTATGTAAAGTATTTATATATACATATAAATGTGTACACAGGCTTCCCTGGTGGCTCAGAGATAAAGAACGCACCTGCCAATGCAGGAGACTCAGGTTCGATCCCTGGGTTGGGAAGATCCCCTGGAGAAGGAAATGGCAACCCACTCCAGTATTCTTGCCTGGGAAATCCCACGGACAGAGGGGCCTTACAGGCTACTGTCCATGGGGTCACAAAAGAGTCAGACATGATTTAGCTGCTAAATAACAACATAAATTTATACACACACACATGTAGTGAGGCAAAACATTTATTGTTCCTAATACTGACACCAAAATATCACACTCAGTGGGCACTGTCTAGGAAATTTCCTTAATAAGCTACTGGACTGGAGAAAGAGAAAGAGCCTCCAAATGCAAAGTTGTCAGCTGAACTCCCAAATAATAAGCTAGCCTGCAGGTGAAAATGGAAAAAAATTTAACTCTTGCTCCTGAGATGAGGGAGTATGAAAAAAAAAAAAAGGAAAACAAAACAAACAAAAAAAAATTTGGTGAAAGACCAAAACTAGTGAAAAGGGAGAAGGATAGACTTGATGGTCAGATGGTGTTTTGTGCAGTGGCAGAACCCACAAGGAGTGTGTGCAGTGAGGGTGAAGTTGAAGTGTCTTTGAGGACTCAAAGTGGGGCTCTATACTGCTGCTGCTGCTAAGTCACTTCAGTCGTGTTCGACTCTGTGCAACCCCATAGACGGCAGCCCATCAGGCTCCCCTGTCCCTGGGATTCTCCATGCAAGAACACTGGAGTGGGTTGCTATTTCTTTCTCCAATGCATGACAGTGAAAAGTGAAGGTGAATTTGTTCAGTCGTGTCCGACTCATAGCGACCCTATGGACTGCAGCCCACCAGGCTCCTCTGTCCATGGTATTTTCCAGGCAAGAGTACTGGAGTAGGGGCTCTATACTACTTTATATCATTTTTCTAAGTTAAAAAAAGAAGAACAACAGTATGACTCTGGGATGTTTGTGACTCTGGGCTATTAGGACACTGTCTGCTGCTTAGGTGAGCTGGTTTGTGCAGCTGGGGAGGAAGCTGGGCTTCATGGTGACGTCTATAGCTGTGTGGATCAAAGGGACAGTGGGGAGGGAAGGTTGGAGGCCTTGGAGATCCATAAAACAAGGATTCATGGTTGCAGCCACACTGGTCAGGATTTTAAAGCGGCTAGGGGAGCTCCAGGAGACAGCCAGGACACCATAACCACTCTAAATGATAAGACCAGCTGCCAACTTCTTTCCTGATCTTGGTGTCAGAGATACTAGAAAAGCACTTAGTGGGAGGGAGATTCGGGATTGGGAGCTTGTGTGTACCTGTGGTGGATTCATGTCGATGTATGGCAAACCCAATAGAGTATTGTAAAGTTAAATTTAAAAATAAATAAATAAATAAATTAAAAAAAAAATGAAGCAAAGAATCTGAAACAGACACAGATTCACCAAGTGGAGATTCCAAACACAGTTGTAACAATAAGGGTAAAAATTCAAGGGAGGCAAATTCCTGAGCTGAATCAGGTATGTACAGTTTTAGTCTCTTGAGATTTCAGAGTCTGGGGGTCAGAGAAGGGAAGTGAGACTTGGTTACATGCTGCCCTGGGCTGTCTAATTCTCCTGAGGGTGTTAAATGGATTGGCAACAAGTGTCACCCCAGCCTCACTCGGCACTGTGGGCAACCTGGTGAAGGCAGAGCTCTGTGGTGTGGGTCCCTGCCCAGGTTAGCCCAGGTTGAACCCCAGATCTTTCATTCTAACAATTAGGTCTTGTGCTCCTCATTTCTCTTGGCCTGTCTCTGCAGGGCCTTTTGTTAATATACTGGGACATCATTAGCTGGCCCTCAGCATCCATTTTCACCTCCTCCAAAGTACAGAAAGATAAAAACAACATCTCCCAGACTCTCTTGCAGCTAGACTTCTGCTAGTGAATTTAGTTCTGCTAATTAGATGCCACGAAGCTGAGATCTGGAAGCAGAAGTGAGGCAAAAGCCACCTTCCTGTTGCTTTTAGCTGGTTTCTGTAGGTATACAAGATCAGGAGGTCTGGGACTGGCTCACTTGCCACACTGTTTCAGCATTCAAGCTCCAGCCCTGTCAGAGTACAGAAAAACAGTGCTGATGACTCTTGATCCTTGGGCTGCAGCATTAAGGCTGTGTTCTTGAACACAGTGAGTTCCTGATTCTCCACCTTCCTGGCTGGGTCAGAGGCAGCAGCTCCCTGGAGGGTCAGTTTTGTGGTATTAGGATGGCATTCCTGGGGGGCTCAGGCAAGAGCCTATCGCTTCTCCAGCCCTTTCTAATTTTTTTTTAAAAATTCCAGTATCAATCCCTTTCTGTTTAAAACACCAGTTTCTGTTTCCTGCAGACTGACACAGGACTTTACAGAGACATGAAAGGGCTGATTGAGAATGAGTGGACAGAAAGCCCTAAAGGAGGGAGAGTGGGCTCCAGTCTCACTTAGCACTTCCTCCTCACCCAGATTCTCTAGACAACAGGATGGTCGTTTCTGCTTGGGACCCGACCCTGTCCCTGTCTTCCAGGCTGCCCTGGGGCTAGGTGAGGGGGATAAAGGTGCCTAGGGCAGAATTTCAGGAGGCGCCGTCCCCCAGTGCAAGTGCAAGGTGGCCCTGGAAGGCAACGCCTCCTTAAAGCTTGCCTCCTGTGTGCTTCACTTGCCTCTCCCTTGTCCTGGCTCTGCCCATGGGTCTGACCTGGGTGGACCTGGTTGATGTCAATGCAGGGTGCAGAGAATCCTTAGCCTCTGTGTGTGCTCTGGCTCAGAGCACAGTCTGTGAGCACCTTCTCCGAGGGTCCTCAAGTCTGTACTGCATGGTGCGCTGTGCCTGTGCCCCAGCTCAAAGGCCCTCTGCATTCCCTCTGCAGAGTCATCCGATCATGAGGCGGGACAAAAAGAAACATGGAATGCAACACGGTGGAGGGAGAATTCTGCTCTACTCCAGCTGGATAGATACCCCTAGAGGGGCTGCACTTCCACAGGCAAACCAAGGGGCTGGGTCTTGGGAAAGCAGCTGGCAAATGGCTGATCAACAGACACACGTGGAAAGGATGCTGAACTGGGATAGAGAACCGGAAAGCGAAAATTCAAGTAGCAGGGCAGGAAGGTACTTTTTCTACCTATCAGAGGGCCAGAAACTAAAGTGATAGATTATTTCACTAACTGGGACTCGAATGAGTGTTCTCTCTCCTCCCAGCACCATTGGTACCACTGACTGATACCTGGGAAGGCGGGAGGGCGACATCTGGACCATCACCAGTGTGTTTTAGGAGGAAAAAGAGAGTGAGTTCCCGTCTCTCTGGTTCATGATGGCCACGGACCTAGTCAGAGGCAGACACAAAGACAGTGACTTCCCCATCTGCCCTGCTTACAGTCATCTCTCATCTGCCTCTGAGGTTCCCTGGATGAGCTCAAGGGAGCAGTTGCCGAGGCTGGCCTTTCAGAGTGGCAGAGACAGGGCGACCAGCCTTTGAACCTAGTCAAATGAGCACTCTGTTCTCCTTGATCCTCCGAAGGGATCCCAAACCGGGTTTTGAGGAAGCCCTGGTAACCTCTGGAGACACATCTGGAGTGGAAATGGAGGAAGTCAGCTTGAAACAGCCTGCTGCTGGCCTAACCTGTAACTAACTGATAGAAACGTAGCCCCTGGGTGCTACGCGGGCTTCAGCTCGCTCCATTATCTGACAGCCCGCAGTGTTTCAGTCCCTGTTCCTTGTCCCCTCTTCCCCAAATCCAAACACTCTTAGAACCAAAAGATTTTTATGATTCACTTGGTGGCAAGTCCTGGACTAAGGTGATATGAAGTTGTTTATGGTCTTAATTATCCCATTTATGGGGCTTTCCAAGTGGCTCAGTGGTAAAGAATCTGCCTGCCAAAGCAGGAGACACAGGAGACCTCGGCTGAATCTCTGGGTTGGGAAGAGACTCTGGAGGAGGACATGCAACCTCCTCTAGGATTCTTGCCTGGAGAATCCAATGGACTGAGGAGCCTGGCGGGCTACAGTCCACGGGGTGGCAAAGAGTCGGACATGACTGAGTGACTGAGCATGCGTCCCATTTACAGTAAATGTTTATATGTTTCCCAATAGGTACATTAAAGTATTTGATTATGGCGTGTTCCCCAGAACCCATTGGATATTATATAATATACTGTTATGGACCCTATAACTTTTCTAAAGTCTAACCATTTTTGAATATTGAAACATCTGGCCCTAAGATAAACTATAGAGAGCCTGTTGGTTTTCCCCCCCATTTTACGCATAAGGAAAACTGAGGTTCTGGGAAGACTAAGTTATCTTGCCTGATGCCACAAAACCACTAAGGGATGGGCCGACTTGAACCCAGGGCTCTCTGACAGCCCATCCTTCATACTCCACCACTAGGAACAGGCCTTGAACTTCTTAAATGCACATGAATGCGGGTCGGAATGACTGTGTTTACTAATTGCAGTGTGGACAGCCTTCTGAATCCTCTCGTTCTGAGGGGAATTAGGGTGCACTACTCGGATTCTGAACTCTGCACCAGCTCAGTCCTTTATTGGATTTGGCACTTGAAATCTTTGTAGAACCCCCTCAGTTATTTTTATAATAAAGTTCAAAAAGCTTTCTGTGCTTTGGATATTTATTGTTTCTGGACCAAGTGGCAAGTGGAGACTTATTCCCAGAAAGCCTGGAGTTTAGTAAAGCCTTTTATACTGCAAATGTATCATGTGATGAAATAGAGTAAACTCTTGGGGGTTTCTCCACATTGTCCCCCTCCACGTCATTCCTTCCTCCCTCCAAACTCTTGCTTTATTTTGAACCCTTGCCAGCACTTCCCTCTGACCCCATTCACAGCCAGTAATTAATTCATTCAACAAATATTTATTGAGTTCCTGTTGCTGCTGACAGTGTGGTTGAAGAGGTTTTATGGCTTATTAGAAGCACACTGTTCTGACAAACAAAGATTGAGGTCCTGGTGCTATAAGGGTTTGGAGGAAGCCCTTCTCTGCCTGGATCTCAACTTTACTATGTGTGAAGTAAGGAAACAGAAGAGAGGATACAAAAACCAACCAACGAAGCAACCAGCCAACCGCACAAAAAGCCATCCATCACGAGGTATCACAACATCATACGAGTAGGATTAAACAATCAAGGAATACAGATCTTGGCATGGTCTGACCAAGTGCTCTTAATTCAGCCCTCCTCTGAGTATTCTTCTAATCTTCAGGGTGTCTTGCCTCGTGATCACAAAAGGGTTGCCAGCAGCAACTGCAACCACACGCTTCACAGCCAGGGAAAAAGTGGTGGGGATATTGAAGACATTAAGCGTGGCTAACAAACTGATTGCTTAGATCCAGGTTTGTTGGGATTGAGCCTACATTGGTTCCAGTGGATCAGAGCCTCACCTAGAGAAGTTCTCCAAAATGTTGACCATCACATCTGGAAAGAGGTGCCACTTCCAAAAGTCTAGGATTTCCAGTTGATTGGCTTAAGTCCAAGTTCCCCAAACCAATCCCCATGGCAAGGGGCTTAGAATCACCTCGGTTTGGAAGTCAGACCCCTGCTGGAGCTGGGGTTGAGGTCAGCTGTGCTCCACAGCATGGTTCCAGCATGAGGAGAGATGAGGCTTCCTGTCTGCAGGCAGGGGCACAACCACAGTGTCTTCTACCAGGGTCTTCCAGCTTGAACTCTCTTTGCGTCTAGGTTTCCACCCATGCACACAGTATTGCAAAGGATAACTCCCATTTTCACTGATCCCTTGCATGGCTCTTTTAGGGTAATCTGAGGGCTGCTACCACTATTGAGGATTTTACCATCAGCTTCTAATCTTATGTGGAGAAGGAAATGGCCACCCACTCCAGTATTCTTGTCTGGAGAATCCCACGGACAGAGGAGCCTGGTGGGCTACAGTCCACGGGTCGCAAAGAGTCGGACACGACTTCACTTTCACTTTCTAATCTTATGAGAAGGTCCCTCTGAATCTGTAGACAAGGTGAAGGGAAATCCAGGTATGGGGACTGTCGGTTTATGCTTTCAACCTGGGCTGACCAGGGAGAGCATTGCTGAGGACGAAAACATCTGTGGATCTGAAGATATCCCCACTGCCTGGCACGCAGATAATGCTAAAGACATGAGGGTTAATCAGTTGTTATTTTTTTTTTTCCAAAATATAAGGGTAATAAGTGGCTTGTTTCTAAAAACCTCAGAAAGCTACATGCAAAATACTCTTTCCCATCTAAAACCTTGAATTCCCAACGCCTATGGTGAATTGCAGTCATCTACTTTTTCTGTGTATTCTCCCAGTCAAGTTCTATACATATCCCCAAAGGTATAAACAGTATGCCTCTGTAAATATATAAAATAAAATCCTTCATCCTATATGTACTACATAGAGATTATAGTCTCAACACATCTCTGTTGAATAAGAAAATGCCCAAAATCAAAGAGGGAGCTCTGACTGTGAGAATCTCAAAAGGGATGGCGTTTACTTTTACCTACACCATGTACCATGATTGGGCAGAAAATAGAGCCCACATCAGTTATGTTACGTTTAACAGAGTTGTTTCTTTTAATGTTGGAGTATAGCTGACTTACAGACGTGTGTGACTTTCAGGTGTCCAGCAAATGTATTCTGTTATACGTGTATCTATTCTTTTCCAGACTCTTTCCCATGTATGTCATACAGTGTACTGGGCGGAGTTCCCAGCATTCTACAGGAGGTGCTTGGTGACGATCTATCTTATGTATGTAGTGTGCATGTGTTAATGTGTTAACCCCAAACTCCTAATTTATTCCTCCTCTTCCATCTTTCCCCTTTGGTAGCCACACATCTGTTCTCTAAGTTCATGAGTCTGTTTCTGCTTTGTAAATAAGTTCATTTGTAACCTTTTTTAGATTCCACGTGTGTGGTATCATGCTATTTGTCTTTCTTGGATTTACTTCTCTTAATATGATAATCTCTAGGCTCATCTATGTTGCTACAAACGGCACTATTTCATTCCTTTCTACAGCTCAGTAATATTCCCTTGTGTATATGTACCACATCTTTATTCATCTGTCAATAGACATTTAGGTTATTTCCATATGAATAGTGCTGCCATGAAAATTTGGGTGCATGTATCTTCTCGAATTATGGTTTTTTCCAAATATACATCCAGGCGTGGGATTGCAGCGTCATATGGTAGCTCTATTTTTAGTTTTTTAAGGAACCTCCATACTGTTTCCATAGTGGCTGTACCAATTTACAGAGTTACACAGTAGGTTCTTGTTGATTATCTATTTTATGTGTACTTTGTAGTGTGTATAACCTCGTAATTTATCTGTCCCCCCTCCCCACCTTTCCCTTTTGGTAACCATAAGTTTGTTTTCAAAGTCTAACAGAGATTTTAGTATAGGGAATTGATCAAAAAGAGGTGGCAGTCCCGAAAGGCAGAAAGTGGTCACTGGGAATGTACACAGATAACTGTGAAAGAGATGCAACTTCCCGTGGGTGTGTGGGGGGAATAAAGAAAGAGACTGGGTTGCTAACACCTGGAAGCTTGGAGAAGAAACTCTGTACAGCTGGGACCTCAGTCTCAAAGGATGGGGTGCTGGTTGACTGGTCTAACGTCTCTGAGGGGGTCATGCTGTGGCTGGTTCTGAGAAGGACAAAATGAGATGAGAAGAAATCAATGGTGGCTGCTGGTTTAAAATGAATGGCAACCAGAAATAGGAGAGATCTAGCCCCTCTTCCCTCCTCCTGCCTCCCACTGTCCTCCTAGTAACAATGAGAGGAAGCCCATCAAGGAGCAAGGGTGAGCTGTGGTTTGCAGAGTTTCTTCTGCTGCATGCTAAAGTAAGGAAGAGACAGCTGGATTTGGAGCTGAGAGACAAGAGTGTAATGACCACGGTACCTCGTTCGTGTTCGTTTGGAGCCTTTGTACAAATTAGAGAAAAGGACTTGCTCTGGGTGGAATTGGCCCTGTGTCTGGGTGCATGATTTGGTGAGCAGAATTAGAATGAAGTGCCTCTAAGAAGATGCAAGGCCCAAAAACATGGGCTGGCTTTTGGCCCCTGTTGTCCTCTGGGCCAGGTGCACTCGTATAGGACACAACCCGTGCAGGCATGTCCAGTGGCCCCACCTCCATCCCATTATGCACACAGTGCATTGTGTTACCCACAGACAGCATGCACATGTACACAGGTGCAGGTGAGAACACATTTTCCACACGCACAGTCACACGTGTGGCTGCAGAAGAACTCACGGAGACAGTGTGCTCTCAGCACAGAAGATGCTGTCAGCGCTGTTTTCTTCATATTCCCCACCCTCCTCGGGATGGTTTATCAAGAGGCCTCTGTGATCTCTTATGTGTCTTATAGCTCACTGGGTACCTGTCCCTTCTCAACATAGGAGCCAGGGTCTCAATTATTACAAGAGTGCTTCTATAGATAAAGTCATAGAAAATATGATCATTTTCACAGCAAACCTAGGACAGGAAGCTGCTTCTGAGGGCCCGTGTGTTGGGAGTGGACCAAGCCAAGGGAGCCAGGAGTCTTCAGCTAGTAGGAATTAGACAAGGTTGAGAGGCTATTCCAGAATTCTTCGCAGCAGAGTTTTCAAGTGCATGGAATCCTAGAAATGATCGAGCGATAATGATGATAATAATAGCAGTCCTAGATGAGGTGTCCTGGAACCAGACTCTGAGGCAGGTTGTAGAGCCTGGAAGGTTATTCATGGGAGACACATAAAGAAAGGGATGGGGAGGGCAATAGGGCAGCAGGGGAAGCTGACAGCAAGGTAGCTGCCGGGTCAGAGGCCCCATTCGATCACCCGGAGGCTCTCCAGTTGAGGTGAGAAGGCTGGGCCTCGTATCTACTCGTCAGCCAGTCACTGGCCGTGGGCCCCCTTTGGAGGAGGTGTAACCTCGGGAGCGCAGTTTGCTGGGGTCTAAGGCAGGTTCATAGTGAGGGAGGAGCTATGTGCTCGGCTGGAGGACTGGGGCCCTGGCTCTGAAGAGGGCATCTGGGCAGAGCTCCACGGCGTCCCTCACGACAGGGCTGAGGCCACAACAGCCAGCCTGTGGGCCTCCTGCACCAACTCTCTAACCCTCCCTGCATCTTTCCATCCCAGTGAGGAGCACTGACATCCAGCCTCACCGTTCAGGACAGAATCATAGGAGTCATCCTTGATCTTCTGTTTCCCTCCTCACAGCCTCCCACCTGCAGAAAGGTTTACTGGCTATACTCCCAACACACATCCTGAATCTCTCGCCTTCCTTCATCTTCCATCACAGTGCTTTAAGCCGTCACTTGTTCCCTGGTCAATTGTCGTCACTTCCAACAGGCCTTTCTGTTCCCACCCTGGTAGCCCTGCCATCCATTCTCCACATCACAGCCAGAATGATCTCAAAATACCACTCTTCTAAGTAAAGCTCTTCAATTGCTTCTTACTGAACTGAAGTCTAAACCCTTTTCCGTGGGATGCAGGAGCCCCCACAGCTGGTTCCTGTCTCCTTCCCAACCTCTGCTTTTCCCTCTGATGTATTACTGTTAATACCGCCTCCACCTGCACTGGCTTTCTCTTGGTCCCTCGAACATGTCAAGCTTGTTCTTGCTCCAGAACCTTTGCAATAGCTGTAGCATCGGCCTGGAATGATCTTCCCCAGAACCTGCCATGGCATGGGCTTATCATTCAAGCCTCAGGTCAAATGTCACCTCCTCATTAGGCCTTCCCTGGCCGCTGTAGTGAAGTTCTTACTGGAGACATCAGACCAGTTGAGTTTGGAGGGCAAGGCCCTCTTCTCACAGCCTGAGGGCTATTTGCACCTATCAAAGCTCCCTTTGTACCACACGACCTGGTGACCTGGCGGTGGGGTGTCTCCTCTGCAGGAACATTCTCACATGGTCTGTCTTCAGGATCCCACAGCTGTCTGGGTGCAACCCAGCTAAACTGAGTGTTGAGTAGGAGGCACTCAGGTAGGTATGTGACTTAGCCCCACTCTTCCAAGAGAGGCAGCTAGCAAGTGGAAAAAAGAAGCTCCTTCGCCGCTGAATGCTTAATTACACCGGAAGCTGCCCAGCTCTTTGGCCCAGTGCTGAAGGGAAATTTGGTTAGTTGGTTTACAGGCGAAGGGCACGTAGGAACAGAGATGAGGTTGGAAACATTCTTGACATGTGTGTTTTCTTCTGTCATTAAAGGAAACAAAACAAGCTCTTGCAACGTCTGAAGGAAACCATCCTCTAATTTACAAGTAGTTATTGGGTTCTGACTGTGCTTGAGACATCAGGCTTGGGTGAGGCGCTGGGACCCCCGGGGCCTGATATGGTCCCTTTCATTGTAGAGTTTATCTCGGAGTGGGGACGGGGCAACTCTCACTGGGATGCCATGCTCCATCCCAACTGGGGTGGGTTTCTCACATGTGTAGGCCTCCTCTCAAGCAGACAGCAGGTTGGAGACCTGAAGCCAAGAGGCTGGGAAGGCTGTGAAGCTGAAGTCCAGGGAGGGGAGCTGGTGGGCTCCATGGGGCAAAGACCACGAGAAAAGACTTCCTCCTAAGAGATAGACTTGGAACCAGCTCCAGAAGGACCTTGGACTCTACACGTAATTCGCTGAAATAATGGGCCACTGAACCCAGCTTCCCAGCACAATTCTGCTTCTCTGTCTCCTCTCCTCATCATTTCTCTCCCCAGCTGGGGAGCACTCAGGAATAACTTGCTCTGCCCCGGAGGCCACCCTACCTGCCTAGCGTGTTACAGTCTCCAGCAACCACACTCCAAGGGTGTTGGAAGCACGTTGGCACCTTGGAACCTCTTCTTAGAAAAAGCAAACGCTTGGGGTTTGAGCCTCCTCATGGATTCCTTTGAAAGGGGGCGGAAACCACCACCCAGAAGGATGAAGGGATGAAGTGGAAAAATATGGGCTGGCTTCAAAGCAGAGCAGAGGGAGGCTGGGGACAGCTCTGTTTTGTGAACAAAGTCAGGCTAAAAGCACAGAGAGGGAAAGAGAGAGAGTGAAGGAGCTTGAGAGCAAGGGGGGAGGGAGTCAGCTCTTGGTAATTTGAAGTTAATTTTGAATTGCCTTGAACATCACCATGCAGCATCCAGTTCTGCCTTTGATGGTCGAAAGAAACCAGCTGCTTTTATTCCTCTTCAGGACTTGTTTTCCCCCCAGCAGTGAAGCAAATTAGGCAAAGCAGCAGTAGAAGTTGCAGTTGGTGTAATTTCAGAGGAAAAGGTCAGGCTAATCGTTGGTTAGGAGCTAAGAGAGATCAGGCATGTTTCTCCTGCTTGCTCTGTCCTGCTCCCGATAATGCCTCACTGGCATCTTCAAAGACAGGTACCCACGGAGGCCTTCATGACTCACTGAGGCCCCTTGTCCTAACACTGGTATGCTTGCACCCTGCTGGGCGTCTGAGGGGCCAGGAGGCGGGTGGGATGTGGTCTGCTGGACCGAGCAGGGTCTCCAGGAGCAGCAGAGCTTAGTGCCTGCACCAAACTGCCCTGTAACACTGCTCTTAGTTCACAGCATCAGCAGTGTGGCGATCGCCAGGGAATGGAGCCTGGTTTTCTCCTGTTGCCTCAAGTCTCATCACCAGCTCAGCAGTAAAAATTAATATCACGGAGGCTCCCTTGAAGGATGCACAATACATGCTTGTCTCTGGGCAGTTGAAAATGTACTTCTGTGCCACATTTAAGCAGCCATCTGGGAAGCTCCCCGGTGCTGTTTGGGGCCCTTGTAGAGCTGTTTCCTATGAGCCGCAGGCTGGCGGGTTGCCAGCTGCCCGTGAGAAGGACTGGGGAGGGACTTGACCCTGTGATGGATAGAAGATGGAAAAGCTGTCATCGCAAAACAGCAAGTGGTTTCTCTCTTGACAGAGGTGCAGACGCGAATCTTTAGGGCCGACTTTTCCTTTGTGCTGATGAAATGAGCAGGACAGAACTTTGGGTCCATAAAGTGCTTTTTCTCCTGCTCTTTGGGGGGAAAACTGAGAAGGAACCTGAACACAGGTGTTGTCGATGGGATTATGGGAGATGAACTTGTTGCCTAGCTCTGTGCCAGACCTAGGGCTCTCCTTTTCCCTCTCTCCCCTTTCCTCCTTCCTTTCCTTGCTGTCACCCCTCCCTCTCCCCTTCCCCTGGGCCACACAGCTTAGTCCAGCAGTTTGACCACTGGATGCTGCTGACCCAGAAAGCAATTGTGTCCCCTCGGCTGGTTCCTGGGTAACGATTAGGGTGTAAAGGGTGGGTGTTCTTCAGATCTCTTTGGGGAATTCAGCATCCCGTCCCTGACCATTCCTGGGCACGGTGTGTCTTTCTTTCCCAACAGTAGCCCCAGGGCAGCCAAAGAGGGACCTGGGGGATTCAAACTTAATGCTTGTTTGGTCACCTGGATTCTCTTGTTGGATTTCCACAACCTTAGAGCATTAGGATAGTGACTTCCTACACTGGGGCATGGGGGCCAAAGTGAGAACCACGATGAGTCTCTGTATGCTTTGTGAAAATGCTCTTGTCACTCTTGCCTCTGAACCTTCTGCACTAAAGGTATGAGTGTGAGCAGGAGATTATTGGGAAAGGGTGTTGGTCTCCAGGGATAGCATCGGAGTATGGCTAGCAACCCAGCTCCCAGGAAGGGAATGTTTAGATTTGTACTCAGAGGTATGGGGGAGGGAGGGACTAATGAGATGAGCCTTTCAGAGCCACCTTGGAGCTTCCCTCCCAAGAGAATATTCTCACGCAGCACTCCGACCTGGAATGCGTTCTGCCTTCCCCGACAACCAGCTCTGACCATGATTTGGCCCCCACCCCCTGCGGCTCACTGAAGAGTCTACAGGTACAGCAGGTAAGACTGCCACCCCTCCCCTGCAACACCCGTCTGACATCTTCCCTCCTCTCGTTCTCATGGCCGCTGCATTCCATGGGGCAGGAGACTGTCACACAGCTAGGGTGCACACAGAGCAGGCTACACAGGCCGTCCTCAGTCCCCCCACATCGAGGACTAGACTAGACTCGCTCACTCACTCCAACTGAACTGGAAATGCTATGGCTTACCACCCACTGAGGGGCTGGTGGAGGCACAGTCAACCTGTACCCCCGATAGAGGCAGGCTTCACTTGGGGCACCTTAACAATTGCAAAGAAGACCTTCTTTCTAGGGCCTCCGTATGCACCTGGGGTTGTGCTTCGTATGTAGAAACCAGACATTAATTAGTCTCCCCGCTGACCTGCCCTGTGGGTGTCACCACAGGAGACTGTCTAATGTCTAAGTAAAGAGCACCAGTAGATCACTCACCCCTAGATGACTGCAGCGACCTGGGGTAGCTTCCTGGACAGACAACCGACTCATCACTGTGTGTACCCTGTGGCTCGTTATCCCTGTAATGGGGGTCCTCCACTTAGAAAAGTTGGCACAAAATTTGTCCCGGATTTCAGCCGACCTCACCTCGCCCGGGAAGCATGCATGTCAGCCTCAGCTCACCAGCGTGGATTGTTCTAGATCACAGCATTGCCCTGCTCTGTTTCGTGGCAGGCCCAGGTGGAGCCTGTGCAGTTCCTAAGACATCCTGCACTACTTGGGTCATTGCTCTGAATCAAGGAGAAAGGTCAGTACAGTAACATCAGGGAGACATCCATGGCTTTCCCCGATTTCTTGGTCCAGGGCTCTGTGGGCGGGATTGCAGTTAATACTGTGGGTTTCGCTCATCTCACTGCTGAAGTTCTGTTGGTAGTGGCCTTAACTAAATGCTGCATGAGACTCACTGAACAGATTTGGTCCTATTCTGTCAGTCAAATTAATCAGAGTAGCTGGGGGAGTGGTGTACTCAGGGGACATTTGCCAGAAGCTGAGACTTCAAACAACGGGTGCCTATTTCTGGGAGACAATTCTCCATGGGCTTTTAACATTTCTGCATATTTGGTGAGCAGAGGTCCCACCTGCCTTCATTCCAGACCATCTTTCCAAGAATGCTGTATAGCAGGGGTCCCCAATCTCCAAGATCTAATGCCTGATGATCTGAGGTGGACCTGATGTAGTAATAACAGAAATAAAGAGCACAATAAGTATAAAGTGCTTGAATCATCCCCAAACCACCCCTCACCCTCGTCGGTCTGTGGAAGGATTGTCTTCAATGAAACTAGTCCCCGGTGCCAAAAAAGTTGGGGACTGCCGCTATAGCAGTCTTGGAGGACAGTGTTCCCTTCCGGAGCAAATAGCAGACAGCCTCACTGTTCCTTATAAAAGATTCTCCTTCCTTAGGATGGGGGTTTCTCTCTTGTAACACAACCCACTCCAGTCCCTTTCATGTTACCTTATGGGGTTTGGGGCTTGGGGAAAACCGAGGCAAGAGAATGCTGCCATTTTGACTCTAGCTATTTCTGTGAGGAATGACGTCCTCTGCCTCTGACCCAGGAGCCTCTGCTTCTCTGCCAACTGCCATGAGAGGAGGGCAAGGTGACCCGTTAGGTTGTAAGCATGGACAGTCTTGGACACCTCCCAGTTCTCAACTGCCATGTCTGGCCTGGACCACTTTTGAGCATCACAGGAGGATGAAAGTTGGAGAGGGTTGCTGCTCTAGTCCGTGGCAGGCTGTGCTGGCTGCTGTGAGTATGAGTCACTCCCAGCACTCTCCTTTGTCCAGCCCATGGAGGCGACTCTCCATCCAGACCAGGAAAGCTGCCTGGAGAAGTCTGGGAGGGGCTTCTGCAGCCAAACCATGCAGGTCTCTGCCGTGATGCTCCACAAAGCACAGCCTCTGCTTCCCATCCGCCAAGCAGGGATGATGGCAGCACCTGCTTCAGAGGGATTTGGTGGGGACTCAACTAGGCAGGCTCAGCCCCAGGAAGCCCTGATGAAGGTACCACTCATTTCTGCTGTTACTGTTGCTCTCACAGATAACATTTATTGCCTCGACCTCCACTCATTCTTTGTAAAGCTTGCCTCTCTCTCTTAACAGCCTGTCTGTAATCCGAGTTTCTCGTTTCTACACCGAAATTGGCCAGTTTAAATGGCACCCCTCACCACAGTCACTGAATGTGCCTCTAATCTAATTAGGCTAATTTCAATTTCCTGGATTTAATTACTTTTAATTTAATTAATGTAGAATGCGGTACACAGGGTGATTAATTAGGAAACTCTACCGAGGGACTGGGAAGGTGCATTGCAGCGTGGAAGTGTTTAAATATTATTGTGCTCATGTCCACCCATTGAGGCTTCACACCAGAGGCTGCTGTGGCCCTGGGATGGCTGGAGCCGAGAGAGTCCAGGGAGGGGGAGAGCAGAGCTGGGATTCTAATGGAAGTCAGTTGGTAGCAAGCAGTTTGTACCCCGTCATTTCTTGGTTTTCAGCGACAACTAGTGACTTCTGCAAAATCTATTTATCTTTGGCTACACTGGGTTTTCGTGGCTGTGCGCAGGCCTCCTCTAGTTTGAGGGAGCGGTGGCTTCTCTCGTTGTGGCGCATGGGCACTAGAGCGCAGGCTCAGTAGTGGCACTCAGCCTCCGCTGCTCCGCAGTGTGTGGGATCTTCCCAGAGCAGGGATCGAACCTGTGTCCCCTGCATTCGCAGGTGGATTCTTAGCCACTGGACCACCAGGGAGGTCCCAAACTAGTGACTCTTAGGGGAAGCAGAGGAAAGACAGCTGATTCCAGTGAACTAAGTTTGAACGGAGGTAGGAATCCTGTGGAGTGAGGACGGACTTTGTTCCTCCAGAGAACACAGTTCACCATTTCTCATGTCCTCGATAAATAAGCAAATCGTAGGCTCCCTCTGAGCTCTCACACACTGCAAATTTTTTCTGCACTCATGTATTGAATATCTGGAATAATATTAATGTTAACAAACGCATATGTAGTGCTACATGCCAGGAACTCTTTTAAGTGCTTTTATATTGATTTGCTCATCATGATCCTGGGAATTAAGTACCAAGCATGTGTGCATGCTCAGTCGCTGTGTTGTGTCAGACTATGCGACCCTACCAGGCTCCTCTGTCCATGGAATTTTCCAGGAAAGGGTACTGGAGTTGGTTGCTACTTTCTCCTCCAGGGGATCTTCCCCACCCAGAGATCGAACCCGAATCTCCTGCATGAGCAGGTGGGTTCTTTACATGGCAGGGCCCTGAGATATACCAAATATGGACTCAGAACCAGGCAAGGCAAATTGAATTGTCAAAGGAAACCCAGAAGAACGCCTCATAAAAGTTGATTCAAACTACCATGCAGTGCAACTCTCCCTCTGAGGCTACCAGTGTGTTTATCCAGCCATACTCTTTTCCTCCTAAATACTTTACTTGTTTCACTGCGTTCCATCTCTATGTGGAAATTTACTTCTACAGAGCTGAAGGGCCTTGTCACTGACCACTGGCTTGGTGGCTAGGATTTAGCATGTTCAATGCTGTTGCCCGACCTCAATCTCTGGCCAGGAATTGAAGTCCCCACTTCAAGCTGCTGCAGATCGAGGCCACCCGAGATCAGTGAGACTCTGTTGCTCTCATAGCCGGGCCCCAGATTCTGTGGTTCAAGAGGGCATGGGCTTGTGTGCCAGCTGTGTAACCGAGGTGGTGGGGCAATGTCACCAAGAGGCGGTACCTGGGCCATCTTTGGAACTACATCAGCATGCCGATGCTTGTGTGTAGGTAAATAAGCACACCACCCCACCTCATCTGCACACATGCCTGCTCTGAGCCCTTCAGAGGTCATAGAAAGGTCAGGAAGAAATGTGAACCAGGGCAGCCAGAGACTAGGTCTCTCTTGGACTTGGAGGCTTGAGACTGAGCCAAAGCCCCTCTTAGTGCCCTCCTCCCTTGATTTAACAAAGGTGAGGAGAGTCCTGCCCTGCTGAGGGGGGATTCCATTTCTATTAAGATCGCTGTTGGCCCCATAGGATTAACTCGCAGTCACCTTTGTGAAAGCTGATCTGAGTGGAAAATCAAGTTAGAAAATTCTGCCTTCCCTTTCGCTCACATCTCAGCAGATTAAGGGAAGGCCTGATGCTGAGTTATGGGGATTTATGGGAATGTGCAGTTGCTGGCTGTTAAGCGCTCACTCTTCGGGATGTTGGCACCCTCGCTTCCTATAAATCGTTGCTGGTATTTCTTAGCCTTTCCTTGCCAGCAACGCGGAGGCCTGCAACACCTTTTCCGTGCAGTAGCCTGTGAAAATATTGAAGTCGGGCCCAGAAAAACACCAGCCTAGAAAGGGGAAACTTTGATGTTTGCTAGTTATTTTCAGACAACCCTTGCCAAATCTTAATTTTTCTAGTTTACAAGTAAGGGATTCTGACCATCTGTCTGCTGTCAACCGATGTTTGTTTGGAAGAAGATTTTATTTTTTTTTCCTCCCAATGTAGCACTCCTGTTCTTACAAGTAGTTTATTGGACTTCATAAATGTCAGCTTTTTGCAGGCATTTTGTAAGCAGCTTATGAGTTAGTGTTTAATCAAAATTGAGCAGTCAGTGTCTGCAATCAATCGGAAGTGAAAGTAACAATGAGACTGAAGCTTAAAATCCACCAAGACCATGACTGATGTCTCTCAGACTATCTCTAGGATATCTAGGCTTGCATCTGAAGGTGTGGGGTAAGTCGGGTGATTGATGGAGGAAACACACACATTTTGGGTACCTATCGTGTGTTATTTTTTGATTGTGTCAGTTACTGGTTGCCAAAATAAGACAAACCATCCCAAACTCAGAGCTTTAAAACAAAACTTTTTTAGCTCCTTGACTTAATGAGTCAGCTGGGAGCTCCTTCTAGCCTTGGCTGAATTCTCTAAAGGTCTAGGAGTGGATCCTGTTGGTTGATCTTGACCCCATCTGGGACAACTGGGTCGATTCTGGCAATACCTGGCCTGCGTTTCTCATCCTCCACCAGGTTGGCTCAGCCATATTCTTCTGGTGGTAGCAGAGTGCAGAATCATGCAAACTCCATCATTCAAGTGCTTTCCCAAACTTCTGCTTGCTTCCCATGGCAAACACCCCATTAGCCAAAGCAAGTGACATGGCCCAACTCCGTCAAAGAGTGGAATAGACTCCACCTCTTTACGGTGAAGGAATTATAAACTCAGAGGCATAGACCATGGGCACAGGGACAGGTAAAGAATTAGAGCCCATGAAGGTAATCAGCCTACCACAGTGATGCTGGGAATCCCACGAGGAGGTAATTGTGATAACGTCAACATCCAGATGGAGAAAGAGAAATTCAGAGATGAAATCGTTTGCCTAGGGTGTCTCTGCAGTTAGCAATTAAGTTGGGAGTCTTTATTAGCTTAGTTTCTGATTTACTTTTGGCTTCCTGACTGTTTTTTTTCCTGGGAATAGGTAAAGCAAGCGTAGTGGGAGATTCTTAGAAATTATTGATCCACCTCCTCGTTTTGCAGATGGCATAATTGAAACCCAGTTTGGGGTGTGGTCTCAGGCTTCACAGCAAAGCAGTGAGATATGAGAAGGCTGGGGCTCTCAGAAAGTTCTCTTTCCCCTATGCATCTCCAGTCCCTTGTGGGACCTTATCCTGCAGGAAGCCTGCTGAGAATTCCAGGCCCTCTCCACCAGCCAGGAAAACAGTACCTCCTCAGCAGGCTCTGCAGCATGGCTTTGTCGTGGATGGCAGCCTCAAGAGAATACTGCTACTCTTTAAGGGATTCCCAGGTGCAGCAAGAAAGCTGAAACCTTTGCTAGGTTTGCTAGAGAGGAATGTTAAATGCTGAAGGCCTTTGATGACATCATTACTAAATTCCTTCCTTGGTCAGTGGGGTGGACTGAATTTGTATCCTTCTGAATGTGTGTGTTAAAACTCTAACCCCTAGTTGACGCCATCTGGAGACAGGGTCTTTAGGAGGTAATTTAAGGTTACATGAGGTCTTAAGGGTAGGGCTCTAATCCAATAGGACTGTGGCCCCATAGAAAGATAAAGCTCTCTCCCTTTCCATATACACACCAAGGAAAGGCCATATGACATACAGTGNTGGAGACAGGGTCTTTAGAAGGTAATTTAAGGTTACATGAGGTCTTAAGGGTAGGGCTCTAATCCAATAGGACTGTGGCCCCATAGAAAGATAAAGCTCTCTCCCTTTCCATATACACACCAAGGAAAGGCCATATGACATACAGTGAGAAGCCTGCTGCTGCTGCTGCTAAGTTGCTTCAGTTATGTCCGACTCTGTGCAACCCCATAGATGGCAGCCCACCAGGTTCTTCTGTCCCTGGGACTCTCCAGGCAAGAACACTGGAGTGGGTTGCCATTTCCTTCTCCAATGCATGAAAGTGAAAAGTGAAAGTGAAGTCACCATACCAGCCCCTCCAGGACTGTGAGAATATACTTTTTTGTTGTTGGAAAAATTTGGTCTTCGGTATTTTGCTATGGCAGCCTGACCTGCCTATTCAGTTGGGGAATCATATTATTAGATGGTTATTCATGTTGTTCATGCATTTGCTTAGGTGTTTAACCAATATTTATTGAGCATATACTATGGGTAAACTTTCCATATTCCACTGGGTAGGAGCCTGGGATTCCTCCTGGAGGGGTGTTCTGAAGGCAGGGACAGCCGTTCATGCTGCCCACATTGGTTCCCTGTCCATTATGTAGGCAGCCAGCCGTCCATGTGTAGGTTTTCCCTCCAAGGTAACAGGATGAAGGGCCCAGAGGAGGAGGAGGCAGAATTTCCTGGCTGATTGTCCCGGCAGCATTTCACCTGGCTCCCAGAGTGGTCAGGGGCTGTTGGGGGGTGTTTGCTGTGCCACTTGTAACTCCCCTGCAAAGTGTCCCAAGAAGTCATGTGGACAGTGAACTTTTTGGATTAAATCTGAGACATCCTAAAGACTTCAGAATCCTGAAATCCAATATCTGGTTAAACGATCCTAACATCTTAGCTCTATTTTCCCTTGTTCTTCTATTCCCACAGGAGCACCATGAAAATGTTCTCTAGCATCTGGAAGGGCATTTTTGGCCAAGATCTGTGAGCACTGATTGGCTGGATCAAGTGGGAAGGGTAGCAACTGGAACGGATACAGGAAGAGGAGAGGTTGTTCTGTTTCTCCTCTGCTACCAACTTCCCTGCCTCTAACAGACCAGCTTCATGTTACGAGGGTTGGTAAAAACTATCAGGAGGAAGTACATCCCTCGTGGTCAGTGATTAAGAATCTGCCTGCCAATGCAGAGGACGTGGGTTCAATTCTTGGTCTGGGAAGATTCTATACGCCACAGGGCAGTTAAGTCCATGCACTGCAGCTACTGAGCCTGCCTACTGTAACTACTGAAGCCCACGTGTCCAGAGTCTGTGCTCTGCAACAAGAGATGCCACCGCAATGAGAAGCCTGTGCACTGCAACTGGAGAGCAGACCCTGCCCACAGCAATGGAGACGCAGCACAGCCATAAATAAATCAATAAAAACTATTTTTAGAAAACCATCAGGAGGAAAGCGAAGGTCACGAGAGGGACTGAGGTACTCCTAAGAACTGATTTCCTGGCTTCTCCCCTCCCCTCTTCCCTCTTGCTGACCCCCCCTTAGCTCCCCTGAGTTGCCCTCCATCCCTTCATCTTCTCCATCCTGACTTCTCTGGGCAGCATCGTGCCAAGGAAAGAGCCAGCCTGCTCTCAGTTAAACTCCGCTCAATGTCTGTTTATCCTTGACAGTCAATAAACACCCCTGAGCCTCAGTTTCTTGCTCTGTAACAGGAAAGACCTGGATTTTTCTGAGGTTGCTATAAAAACCATACAGTCACACCCAAGAGAATGTCTTACTCACGGACATTCAATTAATATCCTTTCATCATCCTCCTGCTCCCTACTCCTGTTGACCTGAACCTTCATGGTACTTTCCTCTCCCTTCAATAATTTAACGTTAATGGTTTATTAAACAGAGGCTTCCTAATGGGCTGTTATTGACCTGGCCAAGAACAGATCTTCCCCTGTGGGGTTTTCAGGCCCCTGAAAGAAGAGTAGCTGATGGTGGGGGTTGGTGGGGGGAGGCTGACGATGATGGCATCCTCTTTCCAGGAGGGAGAGTTGGATCCTTCAGGCCTGGGAAAACTCCTAGCCTCCTGAAATCTCAGTTTTTGCAAAATAAGGCTCATATTTCCTTTCCTATAAGGTTTATGTGGAAATTGAAAAAAATTACATGAGACTTTCAGCTCCTCACCCCTTCCTGCTCTGCACCTAAGACTTAGGCCAGCTTCCAATTTGGCGGAGGGGGTGAGTTACCCACCTGGTCTATTTGTAGTACCCAGGTGTTTCCCCAGAATTGGTTGTATTGCTTGAAGCATCACCATCATAAATTCATTTCTTTGGATCCTTATGGGCAATCTCACCTCCGAGAAGTCTTATGCTAAAAAGGCAGACTCTTGGGATTCCAGCTGCTGTTTCTGGCTCTGATACTGCAGTGTCACTAAGTGACTTTGGATAAGTCACTTCCCATCTCTGGGCTTCTGTGTTCTCCAGTGCAAAATTAAGGGCTTTGGTTGTATGGAATCTAGGATTTTGATTAGCTCAAAAAATTAACTGTGAGGTTCCTAGCAGGGTTCCAAGAGATGAAACTCCAGATGGCTAGGTTTGGTGAGGGTGTGTTGAAAGGGCAGGAGCAAGGGATATGGGGTGGGTCAGGCAGAGGTGGTCTGCTTGGTATGGAGCCTGTACCCACTCAAGCCTATTAAACCTAATGGTTCAAATTGAGGCCCAGTCATGGACTGACTGATAATTGATTCATTCGTTCTCTTCATAAGATTTTCTTTGAGCCTCCCAGCCCTAATGCTCTCTCCCCTTCTGTGATCTTCAGTAGCCTTTACTTACAGCCTGACTGCTACCTCTTTTGACATCTCCTCCACTATCCCTTACTGGCCCTGGCTGTCCCCTGGACGGCCTTATATGTGCTGTTCCATGCCCTCTGTGCCTTCACACTGGAAGGTCTCCCTTTCCATCTCTACCTCCCAAAGTCCTGGTCATCACTTAAGGGGCTGCTCAGAAGCCACCTCCTCCAGGAAGCCTTCCCAGGCATCTAATTCAAAACTCTCCCTGTGCTCCCTCTATACACATCTAATGTCCTTCAGTGCCTACCCATTGACATGAGATAAGGCCAAGCCCTTGTCTTATCTCCCCAGCCTCAGCTCTTATCTTTGCCCTCCCCACCTACCAGCCAGCTGTAGGTCGGCCCAGGGCCTCTTACTCCCATGCATGTGTGAAGCAGTTTCTCCCTCCTGGGAAAACTGATCCCCACCCTGTCCCCACAGTGAGGACACTTAAGGACTCTAAAAATCTGCTCATATTCCCTGTACTGACGAAAATTTCTCGAACTCATTTTTTGGTCTGTATTCTCTGCTTTGTGAAGTGAAGTGAAAGTCGCTCAGTCATGTCCANTGATCCCCACCCTGTCCCCACAGTGAGGACACTTAAGGACTCTAAAACTCTGCTCATATCCCCTGTACTGACGAAAATTTCTCGAACTCATTTTTTGGTCTGTATTCTCTGCTTTGTGAAGTGAAGTGAAAGTCGCTCAGTCATGTCCAACTCTGCGACTCCATGAACTGTAGCCCACCAGGCTCCTCTGTCTGTGGAATTCTCCAGGCAAGCATACTGGAGTGGGTGGCCATTCCCTTCTCCAGGGGTCAAACCCAGGTCTCCCGCATCGCCATGAGCCAGACTTGTGCGTGAGTCTGATGACCTTGGGCTGTTTGTCTCTGAGTGCACAGTGCCTTGCATAGGGCCTGGCACTTGGCAGGTGCTCAACAAATGTGACATTGAAGAGATTTTTCCCATGTGTCCTGCACAGAATCTGGCAGCAGCTGGGGCCCCAGGTAGGTGTGTTGATAGGATCCTTGATTCAAAGCTTTGTTTGCAGCAGCTCTGGGGTTTTGGATGGGGCCTTGGAGCTGGCAGAGCTGAGAATATGACTCCAGCAGTGAGGGTGTGTGTGTGTGCAAGCGGGGAGGAGGGATGTGGGCATGCCTGCTGGGGCCTTGGTGGTCTGCCATGCACGAGGGAAGCTTTAGCTCCTAGGAGCTCAAGCCTCTCCCCTGCCATCCCTTCCTCCTGGGCACCCGGCTGTCAGCCTACCACTCCAGTCAAGGCCAGAGCTGCTCGCGGGGGCTGTCTGAAGCCATGTAAGGAGACGGTGTTCTGTTGGAGATGAGGCACAGCCTTAGGGCTGCACAGAGAAGGGCTAGCCTTGAGAAGGCCCCTAATGCGAGCATCCTCTGGGGTATTCGCTCATGCAGGGCTGCCCCTGAAGACCCCTGTGGAGATCTCATTCAATCTTGGCAACCACCTTTGTATGCGGACGGGAAGCTGAGGCATGGGGAGGTTAAGTTACTTATTTTAGATCAAAATGTAGCTGCATGGAGAGTAGGGGTAATAAAGCTGGACAGCCTTAGTTCACAGCCCACGCCTGGGGCATGGCGCCTGCTCCCTGGGATGGCATGATGTCTCCTTGAGGGTACTGAACTTGTGTAAATAAGTGACATTTCTGACCTGGCTGGAACAAAGCAGGCATGCAACCAGTGGAGGCTGATGCTATTGACATCAAATTTGACCCTCTCATTTTAAAGGGGAGGAAACTGGGTTACAGTGTGTGTGAGTGACTTGATAACCAGGTTGTGAACTGTGAGGATTCAAAATCAGGTCTCCTGATGGCCAATGGCATTTTTCATTGTGCTGTGCCCTGGGAAGGTGGAGTAGAAATTAGAAGGAAAGCGAACCTAACATTTTGGAGAGATAAGGCAGAGAGGGAGGTGGGCCGGGAGGGTGATTGAAGATACAGGAAGAGCTGTGTGTGTGCATGCTCCGTCACTTCAGTCCTATCTGACTCTGTGACCCTGTGGACTGTAGCCCGCCAGGCTCTTCTGTCCATGGGATTCTCCAGGCAAGAATACTGGAGTGGGTTGCCATAGCCTCCTCCAGTGGATCTTCCCCACTCAGGGACTGAACCCATCTCTTACATCTCCTGCATGGGCAGCTGGATTCTTTACCACTAGTACCACCTGGGAAGCCCTGAGGGCCCTATGCTAGTGATAGGAAATATCTCAGAGATCTTAGGTTTTATTTTAAAAACATGCAGACGTTGCCTTCTTTCCCATAGTGTATCCACCTGTGGAAAAGGAATGAATGAATATAGCTACATCATGAATACCTGGCTGACCAGCCCAGATGGGAGCGTGTCAAGGGGCTCTATCTTTGAGCACATCTTGTTCAACACTTTTACCAGTGACTATGCTGAAATTTGGAGAAGGCAATGGCACCCCACTCCAGTACTCTTGCCTGGAAAATCCCATGGATGGAGGAGCCTGGTAGGTTGCAGTCCATGGGGTCACTAAGAGTCGGGCACAACTGAGCGACTTCACTTTCACTTTTTACTTTCATGCATTGGAGAAGGAAATGGCAACCCACTCCAGTGTTCTTGCCTAGAGAGTCCCAGGGATGGGGGAGCCTGGTGGGCTGCCATCTATGGAGTGGCACAGAGTCGGACATGACTGAAGCAACTTAGCAGCATGCTGGAATTACAGCTGTAGGGAGAGGATGAACATTTATTGAGAATCTTTTAAGAATCAACAAGCTCTGTAAGTATTTTACATAGATTATTTACTCCCCATAACATTTCGGTAAGAAAGGTTGAATTACTCCTTTATAGACCAGGAGAGGGTGAGTCCTAAGCCATTGATGTACTAAGATTTGGGTCCCAGATAGGTCTGATTCCAAAGGCTGGGGCACTGAGTCATCCACGGGGCTGAGCTGCCTTGTGACTAGGGGATTGTGAGAAGGTGGAAGGGGTGGACACTACAGGGAAGGTGAGAGGCAGGACCCAAAAAGGCCTCAAGAGGGCTGAAATTAACATTGGGCTACAGTGAGTGCCTACACCAAGCTTAACAGCTTCAGAGACCTCTGTTCACACTGGGGTTCAGAATACCCACCGGACACATACAGGATGTGGGATACCTGGGTCAACAGCACAAGTGAAAGATGTTGGGTTTTTAGTTGACAGGAAGTCTTTATGAGTCAACAGGGGGAGGTGGCAGCCGGCAAAGCTAATGTCACTGTAGCTGTGGCAAGTGGAGGGCAATGAACGGGGAGAGAGGAGAGACTCTGAAATCAGGGTGCAAGCAGAAAATGCAGTCCTGGAAACCTCAGTGGGAAAGGGGCGCCGACTATCTGCTGGGATCTCAGATGTGGTGGCTGGGGTGGGAGGGGGCTGTTGGCTATTGCTGCATCCCTCTCATCTTCTGTCCAAAGTGTGCTACTAATATATTTCTGAACAAGTACAACCCCTTCTGCATTTTTCTGCATTTGCCTTACCTGCCTTGGGAATATGCTACTTCCTATGTTTTTATTCTTAAATTAATGTAACATGAGTAAATGTAGGGATTCCTTGTGACCCAGTCACGTTCAAAGAAGCACAGTCCAGCAAGGAAATGAAAGGAAGAGATTTCAGCCTTTCACACAGATCTCTCAAAGACACGAAAAAAGGATGAGGCTTCCTTTTGCTTCTCTAATTACCTTGGGCTTCAAATCTCTAGAACCTTTCACTTTACCAAAGCATCCCAAATCCTCCTGACATCAATCCACCCAAAAGGCCACCCTTCCTTTGTCCTTCCACATCTCCCTTATATATACTAGATGGATTTAACCTCTGTGTCTCCTTTTGCTGGTCCCTCCGTCTCCCCTCCTCTTCATTCTTTGTTGGTTTTCTTTCCATTCTATTGCTGACCCCAATTTCTCGCCACAAACAAGGGCTCCAGAACTGATTCAAAAATTTTTCTAAGGCTCAGAGGTGGCTTCGTCTGGAAAGATTACAAGAACCAAAGCTGCGGTTGTTAGTGTACATTCAGATTTAAGGTGAGATTTCAGATGAATCAGATTGAATCTCTGGGATCCACCTTCTGTACTTTCCAGTATAGGGATATTGTCACTGGGTCTCTGTAGTAGGTAGTGCCCGCCTGGGCACTTTTGACATGTGCTTCAGATCAATGAAAGGGCTTACATAATTTAGACTGGTCTGAGATGGTTGGAGTAGGTTCTCAAAGTAAAATGCCTCCA
This sequence comes from Neotragus pygmaeus, assembly GCA_006410875.1. NCBI lineage: Eukaryota > Metazoa > Chordata > Mammalia > Artiodactyla > Bovidae > Neotragus > Neotragus pygmaeus. The sequence continues at coordinate 40,037 of SJYV01033060.1, forward strand.
CAGTACCCAAAGACAGCATCAGAATGACTAAACCATGTAAGATTCTAAAAACAAGCAAACAATAAAACCAATCAAGCTACTCCCCCCAAACCCAGCACAGTCTCTCCAGTGCTGTCTGTCCATCCCTATTCTCCCAGGATCTGGGATGGCCAAGCTTGAACTCTTCTTAGGGAGCTGGATGAGAAGCAGAGCAGGCAAGAACTATGTTTTTAATGGGGGAAGTAGCAATGGGGGGCGGTGGCGGAGAGGCTGGGTACTCTCTATGTCTGAAGCTTGTCCTCATTGCGTTAGCATATGGTCACCGTGGGTGGAAGAGCCTGGCCACCCATGCACATGAACCCACCGCAGATTGCCATGTGATAACTACTTGCATGAACAGCAGTCAGCAGAGGCCCTTCTTCACCCATAAGTCCCCCCTCCCATCACCTTGTGTATTTCCTTCCCATTACACCTCACTGGGCTCCTTTTTTTTTTTTTTAAGAGCTGACTCTCGTTTCTTTGATGGAATAGCCTTTGAGGTACTGGCGGAGACAGCATTCTCCCACACTACAGTGTTCTGCTGCCCTCCCCAGCCCTCTCTGCAGCCAGGTGGGGGCCCTGTGGCTCCTGTTGACTGAGAGCCTGAGAGCCAGGCAGTTAAGAGCTGGTATGCCTCCTCCTCGTTCCCCCTTGGCTGTGCTGACTTTGGAAGCCCTGTGTTCCAGATGGCATGCAAAACGGGGACAATTCTCCCAACTCATGTTGCGCTTTACAGAAGCAAGAAATAAACTTGCATTGTATTAAGCCCCTGAGAGCTCATTGCTGTTACTGCAGCATGGTCCAGTCTAGCCCCGTGAATACCCAGAACATCAGAATGAACGGAGTGATTGCCACTCTTGAGGTCTGTCATGGAGCTGAAATAAGAAGCTGTCTCTGGAGCCCCCCAGGGCAGCTGATTGACGCTTTTTCTTACTGTCATCACCCAGCACAGATGGCGCTTCCTGTTTGGTAACACCTCACGTGGGCTCCTCATCCCCCACCGACTCTGCCAGTCACCATCCCACACAGTCAAGCATGCACAGGATTACAGGTCTGTCAAGAACACATCCTCGTGTCTGCCAAGGAGTGCCTGTTGGAGGAAGAATTCGAACAGAGGATGTTCAGAGGTGAAATGGACTGCCTTGGGGGCGGTAACTTGCCTCTGATGTGAGCAAGTGGAAATTCTGTGTCCATTGGGTTTGGTGAGGGGGGAGCATGAAGAGGGTGTGTCAGCCCTGAACGGGCAGGGGTTGGGTTTGGAGGCACAGGATGGACCAGATGACTTTCAAGTCCCGTCCGATTCTGCTAGTCCCCAACACAGAGTCTAATATTTTATTTTTTTCTAAAGGGGATGCATAGATTCATTTTGGACACTAAGAAAGTAAAAAACTTATGAAATCAGGTAGCAGTAGCCTGGCTTAACAAGCAAGTATCAGAACTCTGACATTATCCATTCTTAAAGATCTAGCTGCATGAGATCAGCATTCTCAACTTTCCTAAGTCTGACACACAGCGAGGGGTGAGTGGTCCCAAAGGCCGGTGAAGCGTATCTGTAATCTACACGTCAGCTGCGAGGAAGGCCAAGCTGTGGGTGGAGTCGGAGCCTTGAGATAGACAAAAACCATTGTGATAACAGCCCCATAATGGGGACACTGGTGTCTTATCATGTGCAAAGCATTTTCCTTGACATCCTGAGTGCTCACAGGTGACTGTCTCCGAGCTGATTATCCTGTACCATAGATGATCATATATCTCCGAATGTATTAGTAGAGCCTCAGGAGAAGAAGTCCTGCCATTCTCATTGTACAGATGGTCAGGGAGATTTTCAGAGATTTATCCTCCTCAAGATCATGTAGCAAGTGAGGAAGAGATGTCAGACTTGAACTCAGATCCTTTGACTCCAAGTGATGGATTTTAAAGCAAAAGAGCATGTCTATTCTGGGCACTAGAAGCTAGGGCTGAAATCAGTTCACACGGTCCTTGGTCCCTGAGGAACTTTCACTTTCAGCCTGCACACTCGTACAGGGGGAGGTGTTACAGGGAGGGAAAAGCTCTGAACTGCTTCTAGGCAAGAGGGGTTTTCTGGGGAAAAGCCAGAGACCAGAGGATAGAATGCTGGAGTGGAGGCCTCAACTCTTTGACCCACTTCATGTCTGTGAAACTTCAGCTTCCTCATTTGAAAATGGGAGGAAGACATTGATATCCACCTTAAAGGACGTCTGTGAGGATCCAGTAGAGGATGGGATGAAAATGTTTGGAACACCCTATGAAAGCTGAAGCTCTCATTTCAAGTAACAATGCTTCAGCAGCAAGTAACAGAACAGACAGCTCCAGGGGTTTTACCAGCCAAAGCTTTCTTTTTCTCATGAAGTAAGAAGTCCCTGGTGAGTCATATAGGGCAGGGCAGAAGGATAATAATGCCATGGAGGGCCTGGCTTCTGTTTTTCTGCTCTAACTTCATCCTCATGCAGTTACCTTGTAAGCCCAAGGTGGCTGCTGCACCTCCAGGCCTCATGTTCAAGTTCCAAGCAGGAAAAAGAAGGGAGAAGGAGAAAGAGTTGGTGCCTATAGTAGGAGTGCAAACATTTTCTTAGAAATGCCATAATTCACTGGCCAGAACTGTAACCAAAAGGCCAGCTTCTATACACAGGAGCCTGGGGATGTGAGGATTTGTGGCCAGGCACGCCATCACTCTGATCAAATCCAGGGTTTAAATGGAAAAGGAGAAGCCAGAATCCATGATGGATGGAAGCTGGCTGCAGTGCCTGTTATAGGTCTGTTACTGCCATGTTCAGTCGCTGGGTTGGGGTGAAGGCAAATCAGTAAATCCTTTGAGGAAATAATGAAATGCAGTATCCTATGGTCAGAATGGGAAATAGAGTCAGACTGGGTGAATGCTGAACAAGCAGAAGGGTGACTGCTGCTGTGGGTCTGGGAGGCCGAGGGATGGAGGTTCAGGGCCCCCTCCCTCCACCCCATCCTTTTTCTCATTTGTTCAGTTTCATGAGTCCTGTTGACTGGGGCTGGGAGAACTGAATCCGGGGAGCTCATTTCTAGCCACTGTGTTTGTATATGTCTCCACCCGAAGATGTCTAACCACAGACTTCCTCTTGACTCCTGGCAACAGAGAGAAAACAAAACCACAGCAGCTTTCATTGCTGAAAACACAAAACTGACTCGTTTGCCTAATAAGCTCTGATGGAAGGGTTTTATTTCTGAGAGGAAATGCTGAAGTCTCCAGTCCAAAGAGCCTCTGGTGAGCAGTCATTTGGCCACAGACTGAAATGTGATGTCCAGGCAGAAGGCAGCCACTAACCCAGGGGTCAAGAGCCAGGGGCAGGGGCCACATCGCTGACCAGTGGGGCCCGGCCTGATGGACATACTTGCAGAACCGGGCCCTTCACCCAGCATTGCAATCCTATTAGTCTCTTCAGCCAATTTTGATTTTATGGGATCTGTGTATTTTCTTTTCTCTTATTTTCCATGTTATTAATTTCAGCTATTGATTAACTCCCATTTTGTACTTGCTTTTTCCATTTGCTTTTCTCATTTCTTATGATGTGTCTTCAGGTCTGTACATATTCCCCCGGAGCTGAGGTTTTTTATCCGGATCTCATAGGTTTTGGAAATTAAATGTTCCACTTTTCATCACTTTTTAGATGATTTTTAATTTTAGTTTTAATGTTTCTTTTGATCCATGGGTTATCTAGAAGAATGTTTATTAATTTCCAAGTAGTTAAGAATATTTTCAGCCACATTATATTTTGTATTAAAAACTTTTGGATTATAGTAATTGACTGGCCTGTTAAAACCTCCAATTTTAATTTAAAAAAAAATTCTTTTTCTTGTGTCCAAGTGTGTGATCACAGTTTTTAAATGTTCCATGGAGAAGGGAAAGCTGAGCTGGTCAGATTGATACAGAAAAAAAGTTGAGTTTCAAAATGTCCTGTTTCTGCAGACACATGGCCCAGTTTGAAATCTCTGTCCCTTATCAGCTGCTATGTGCCTGTCCATGAAGAAGACAGAATTTTTCTGCACTTACTTTCCATCTTTAAAATGGGCACATTGCACCTCCTCACCTTCCTGTGACGATTGTTATGAGATTGTGTATGTAAACATGCCTGGCACAGAGTAGGCACTAAGTAGAAACATTGCTGTTTTTGTTGTTTTGTTATTTTTGCAGAAAGGGAGGCACCTTTTCTGTCCGTGCCCTGAGCTTTATTGCTAACCCAGGACTGTGGTTTATGCTTATTGTGGGGACTAGAAGGAAAGAGGAAACGGATGGCTCAAGGCAGCCGTCACCCTCCCTGTGAGGGGAGGCACCTGCAGCCCAGAAGAACGGGGCCACTTGAACCAGGAAGCACAGCCCTTTGTGGGCAAAGCCAGGCTTCAAACCCAGGCCTCAACGATCCCTCCCCCTCTGCTGGCAGCTGCTCTGGTTTCTCTCCTGAAAGAAGAGACAGTTGACCGAAGCCTGGCCTCTGAAATGCAGGGAGGACTGGAGGCGGTGGTGGGGTGACGACCTCTGAGCTTGTCATGCTACACCGTCATCGTCTGGAAGAGTAACTCCGAGATCAGGCAGTTCCAAGGGAAGACGCAGAAAAAGTCTACATGGTTGGGTGCTTTGGTCGTTACGGTTTCTTTGCTCACTGAGGATGGGGGGGTGGGGGTGGGGGAAAGCTAGGCTTGATCTGCAGGAGGGCACTCCAGGAGGTGTTTGCACTCCTCTGGGTCTCAGTCCTTCATGCCAGTCTGCCGTGCTGCCCTAGCCCAGATGCTGACCCCAACAAAGGTTGGTCCTCCCTGGGACCCAATCTTCTCTGCAGGAGCTATCAGGGGCAGGAGTCTGATGTTATTGACCAGGGTGGCTCAGCTGCATGGATGTGCTTATGGAAACTGGAGGGACTGGGGTACACCTTGAGTTGCACTGTGGAGGCTTAATTAAGAAGTAAGGCAAAACGGGATATGGGGTTGGCCATGCCCACTAGCTGACATCTGAGACGGGCTGGCACTGTGCCCTGGGGCACACAGAAGGCATGGACCTTCTTTATGGTGGGAGGTTGGGAAGGGGAGGAAATTGCAGGACAGGATTACAAGGTAGAGGGTGGCTGAGTTTTCTTATTGGAGCCAGGGCATTGAGCTTACAAGAAAAGGACCACTTCTTGGTCAAGGATTCCCTATATCTGGAAGCATCATGTAACTATGCTGTGCATGGACCATGAGCAGACAAGGATACAGACACAGCAACACATGGCTAAAGCACATATGTGGACATATCTGGGCAGCCAGTCCCTGACCTTAGACATGGTACATGTTGTGGGTAAGGCTTGGGATTACAGGCTGATTCTAGTGGCTCTTCCATATGCAAATTAAAATATATGGCTCCCTCATGATGATTATAAAAATTAAGTCACTATGTGAAAAAGTGCTTTCAAAACATCACAAATACAGAAGAAAGTTATGGAGTATAGAATTTGGTTAGAAATGCTTGCTGATTCTCTAATCTGCTCACAGCCCTTTGTTAGAAGCTGTAGAGGAATCAGGTGCAGTTAGGTCTTATGCTTTCTCAATTGAAATGCTTTACAAACATCATCTTCCCTCCTTCTTCCTTCAACACACTTTAATTATGCACCTAGTATATGCCAGGTTTTGGCAAGGAGCTGAATAATCTAGTGATCACTGTCTACTAGGAAGAGACATGAGCAAGTGGGTGGATCTGAAGCCCAGTGTGGTAGCCAGGGATTGTCACAGACAGACGGAGGCGTTCCGTGGGCATGAGGTGGGAGGCCACAGGCAATAAGCCCAGGAAGGCTCCTGGAAAGCTTCAGGTGAAGGGGAACGGGAGGTGGATCTTGATGAAGCAGCCAGAATGAGGAATTGAGTCCTCACGGGGAACCAGGGCAGAAGAAACAGCATGCTTGGAGGCATGGCGGTGAGAAACTCATGTGCACCAGGGCATCAGTGAACCTCGCCCCTCTGAGCCTCAGGGCTGTCGTCTCTAAAATAGGAGTAGGTGACCAACATTCTTTTGGGAATCTTGGTAGGAAGGAATAGCCAGAAGGTGGCATGGGTGGGTGGACAGAGGCCAGTTTACACTGACTCTGGCACTGGAGAGACCCAGAGAATAAGTCGTGGTCTTAGCCATTGCAGAGCCCCACAGTATCTTTTCTTAAGTCAAGGAAGGAAAATCTGGTCTGAGTTTTGATGAATTAAGCAAGGCCAGGAAATATGGGAGCGCAGGGGAGGAGCCCTCAGCCCAGCCTGAGAAGTTAGAGTTTTCCTGGAAGCAATGTGTGCGGAACTAGTGGCCTTCCTGAAAGTCAAGAGGAGATGAGCCCAGCAAAGAAGGAAGCGCAGGAAAGTCCAGGCAGAGGGAACAGAATAGGCAAAGGCGTGGAGGTGAAAACCAAGACACGAAATAGAAAATGGGGGCTGTGGTGGGTGATGGGGCTGCAGGAAGTGGACGTGAACGCTGTGTCAGGGAACTTGGACTTTATCCCATATGCAGCAGGGAGCGTTTGAGAATGAGAGGCACACAGGAAAGGATTAGGCTCTGCCACCAGTAAGGCAGTTGTGAGTGGGCCAAGGGGAGGCAGGGTGCAGAAGCCCGAGACGCCGGCATGTCTAGATGGGGCCTAGCATGAGCACCATGGAGATTCTGCTCTTCCCCACACAGCCCACCCTTGATCCACAGAGGGTGGGGCCCAGGGCCCTGAGAATTCCCTTGCAGGGTCTTCAGAGCAGCCCTCTGGGAGGATTCTTGTTCAGTCACTAAGTTATGTCTGAGTCTTTGTGACCCCTCAGACTGCAGCATGCCAGGCTTCCCTGTCCTTCACTATCTCCCAGAGTTTGCTCAAACTCATGTCTGTTGAGTCAGTGATGCCATCCAATCATCTCATCCACTCTGAGGAAACCCTCCTAGAATCCTGATGGTCTAGCTGGAGCCCCTGGGCTGCAAAGGACTACTGTTTGCTCAAGGAAAATGATGACCTCGTGGGAAGGATATGGCCGTATTTAAAAAAAAAAAAACCCAAGGGTGAAAAATTCATCCCTGCCACTGAGGAACTAGAATCAGGAACTGCAAAGCCTTGCCTGTATCCTTCGTACCTCACTCCCCCAAGCTTCTCTTCCTCTTTTTTCTTTCCATTTCCAGCCGGCTTCCTCTGTTTGCAGGAGCCCAAAGCTGCCCCAGCTCCTGTTTCCCGCTGCCCAGTGTCCCATAGAGGTGGAGGGGAGGATCTGGGTTCTAAACTCCCAGGGGAGTGTCTGATTGGCTGAGATCAGGCAGCAGTCTGGGTACCTCGGGGTAATGCCCCCAAAGGGGATGTCTCCTGGCAGCATGGCCCCAGAGCCCTGGCCTCACTGGGGGTGTTGGGGGTGGTTATTAGGAGAGGGGTGCTGGCCCTGGATTAGCCCCTAAAGGTTGCCTCTTCTCTGTAGACCCTTACCTTGGGGACTGGTGGTGGTTTGTTGCTTAGTCATGTCTGTCTCTTCTGACCCCATGGACTGTGGCCTGCCAAGTTCCTCTTTCCATGGGATTTCCCAGGCAAGGATACTGGAGTGGATTGCCATTTCCTTCTCCAGGGAATCTACTCGACCCAGGAATCAAACCCAGGTCTCCTGCATTGCAGGCAGACTCCTACACTGCAGGTGGACTCTTCACCAGCTGAGCTATGAGGGAAGCCCCACACTCAGTAATGTCAGTCACAGGGCATTTGGGGGAGATGTCCTCAAGATACACAGTGGCTGGAATCCACAGAGACCTCGATTTACCTCTTCAGAAAGAGAGACAGAGACAGGAAAGTAAAACTCAGGAGTACCGTCATGTTTGCTAGTGAAGTGGATCAACTTAGATTCTGGGGGGACCTGGTCTTTGGGGTGGGGGCTGAACTCCTCTGCTGCAGGCCTGGAGAGCAGGTTCAGAGCCCAGGGATGCTGTGTGAAGGGCAGCTCTTGGAGGAAGCAGAGCGGCTTGGACTGGAGACTAACCAGGGAGTGGCCAGCAGCCCGAGGCTGAGGAGGGGCCCGGGACTTCTGGGGGAGCGGGGATTGGAAAGTTCCTTTGCTTCAGATGCCTCTAGGTTTCACCACGCACTTGGACCAGGAGCCATTCGATTGTTTTCCCCGAATATGAGAATGCTTTCCCCTTTCCCCTTCTTACCTGTTGCCAGAAGCTGGCTTCCTGTGAGTTCTCCTAAATCGAGAGGATCTACAATCATTTTTGTAGAGAAGGGTTTCCCTGAAAAGCCAGGGAGGGCAGCTGTAGCCAGTGGAACAGAAAACAGCAGTGGCTGCTGGGGGTTGAACATGGGCTCCTGTTCCCGTGCTGGCAGCCCATCTCCCAGAAGAGGATGTCGCAAAGCAGTTAAGCCAGTGGCTTCTGGCCTCTGCATCACCAGGTTCTGCTCCAGCCACGGTTACTTACCAGTTAAGATCTCAGAAAATTTACTTAAGCCTGCCAAGTCTCTGTTTTCTCATCTATGAAATGGGAACAATGAAAGCCCAAAGAGAGGTTGTAGCTTGAGGATTTAATGGGCTTCTAGAAGAAAGCTCTCAGCATGGTGTCTGGATGGACTCAAGGCTGTTAATCATTTCAGTAACTATTGACTCTGCTTTGACACCCAGAGGAGGACCTCAGCCCAGTCCCTGGCAGTTCCTTTGTTGGTTTTCAGTGGACAATTATAATGCATTTGATGTGCTAGCCATCCCTGCCTCCCCAGGATTTTCTGAACGGACCCCAAGTCTTGCCACCTCTGGGAATTTACTCCTTCTCTTTTGAGGGCAGCTTGGCCAAGATGTCATCATTTCCCAGGCAGCTCCCATCTGCCCTTCTTCATGATAGCTTGCTGTGGACCTGGGAAAGAATAGACCTCTCCCTCTCCTACTCCCTGGACTTCCCAGGGCACGCTAGTGGTTAAGAACCCACCTGCCAATGCAGGAGACCTAAGAGATGTGAGTTCAATCCCTGGGTCAGGAAGATCCCCTGGAGGAAGACATGGCAACCCACTCCAGTATTCTTGCCTGGAGAATCCCAAGGACAGAGGAGCCTGTGGGGGGGGGGGGGCTAGAATCCATAGGGTTGCAAACAGCTGGATAAGACCGAAGCGATTTAGCACGCACACACATCTCCTACTCTCCAGGTTCAGAATCTCAACGAACCTCTGCCTGAGGGAGGTGGCATCCTGCTGTGCGTGACAGTGCATCTCAGAGGTGCCAGTTCGGTGCTCCTCTCTGTCCGTGTGACCTGGACTCGTCTGTGCCTCAGTTTCCTTGTGCATGAAATGGGGGAAATTACAAAGATTGCTTTTGGCATAGGGCTGTGAGAAGTTGAAATGTACAATACCAAAGACACCTCCAACTGGCACCTAGGAAGGGCTTGCTAAAGGTTGGCTGTTTCTATAACAGAATCTTCAAAAATGAATTTTAATGGCTGTGGCATCTTCCACTGTGTAGGTAGATCATGATTTATCTGACGACCCCCTCCTTGCTGGGCGTTTAGACGGTTTCCAATCTTTCACTCATAAATAATGCTGCAGTGAACATCTTGCATATAAATCTGTTTATCTCTGATTGCTTCCTTAGAAGACCTTCCCAAGTCTTGCTTGTCTTAGAACAAAGTCCTGTCCCCCCCTTGACTTTTCAATGATGCCCTTTGAAATAAAAGTAAGCCCATTTCCCCTCAGAGAAAGAAACATATGGAACACATTAACCACGAGGTAGTTCAGGAGGAAGGTAAAAATCGGTTCAAGATGGGTTTGGATCCATTCGGAATGTCTGACACACAGTCAGTTATAAAGCACCCCTCGAGCCCCCTTCCCAGAGGAGAGGCAGCGTCTTGATCCTCAGGGACCGCTGCTTTCTTTCTTTGAGGCGATTCCAAGGGGCTTTGATGTTTTCGTCATTGGAAAAGCAGCAATGACAGATCAATAAAAGAGGCGAGTTTGTGGGCAGTACAGGACTCCTCCAGCCAGTAGGGGGCGATTAGCGTCTATCTGCCAGCCAGTTGGGCTTCAGTGGATTGCTTGCTAAAGAGAACTTGCTTTGTTGTTCTCAAAACTTTGGCTTACATTGTATGTTTTGCCTGCTTCTCTTCCCTTCCTCCCCTCTTTGCACTTTTCAGATTCACTTTGGGTTCCCATCTATTCGCCCACTCATTTGGGAGAAATCCCTTGTGTGCTTCCCCTTGGCCAGACACCAAGATGGTTTTCAGACACTTAAGCGCTAAGCACATGTTTTGGAAGTATGTTTGATAAGTTCCTGAACATATCAAACTTACTGAAGTTCACCCATATTCTGCATCAAGTATATTTTTTTCTGTTAAAAAAGTTATTTTTCTAACCTTGCTTTTGAAATTATTTGGCCACAGTAATTCATTCAGTTTACACTTGGCTTTGATTTCTCAGCAATGATCAGGGTACTCAAGAATTCTTGCAAAGTGAGAAAATCTAGCCTACACATCGTTGTCAAATATAACAAAATTTTTATGAATACTCAATAAAACCATTAATGATGTTGATGTAATGTTTTGTTTGGTAGATGTTTCGTTAAACTTTTATCCATTTCTATCGCAAAGTTTTCCCTTCAGGTCTTGGATCCAATCATTTTGTTTTGGGGATCAAACTCTTTCAGCAATCTCAGAAGTTCTGAGGCCCTATGGTGCCTGGTGCCTAGCAGAGCCCTGTCAGGTTTGAAGATGGAGCAAAGACAGACTCAGTGCAGTTTTCACAGAGTTCCCAGGCCTTTGAGTGACAGATAAACTATTGTCACAAAAGAGTTAAGTATTGATGTACAGGAAAGTATCATCTCCCCTAAGTCTACTTGAAGCAGGAGGGGGTCACTGAAGATTTTAGGGGTGAGACATGGCCCAAGCCAGAATGTCAATAGCAAACAGGAGTTTTCTAAGCAGAAAGGAGAAATTATAGGCAGAGGAAACAGCACATTCAAAGAGACTGGCCTGGGAAAGGACCAAGCAGTGAACACTCGGTGGTCGGGACTTAGCTAACCACCCAGCTCAGCCCATGCTCATCTCTAGGCCCTTCTTGTTCAGACCAGCAGCACTGGTATCCTCTGGGAGCTTGTCAGGAAGTGCAGAGTTTCAGCCTCCTGCCCATCTAGGACCCTCGAATCAGAACCTCCATCTTGACGGTATTCCCGGTGATCCACGGCCACACCAAGATCTGAGAAGCTGGCTGTAGTGTCAGCTGGATCAGAGACAGAACTCCTGCAGGGACTGGAGGTGTGGGAGATGGGAGATCTTGGAGAGGTGGCTGGCCTGGGGAAGAGCAGCCTGAATCGAGCTGTGCTGGTGCTTCAAGTTGTTTTCAAGTTTGGCCTGAAAGTTCATGTCTGAGAGCCCAGTGTCCTTGTTGGAGGGTTTTCCACTTAAGAGATTTCCACCCACTGGATCTGCACTGCCCCTTCCATTGGCTGTCGCTCCAGACAGCCTGTCTTGCCTTCTGGCTGCTGGGCCAGCATCCCACTGATTACCTAATAGACTGTACATTGTGTGCATAATTTGTTTCTGGGAATAACTGATCACGTTCGGATGCGCAAGGGGAGGTATTAGCAAAAGAAGGGAGACTAGGCATCGATCACCAGGGGAAGAAAACCTGCTACGAACAGTTAATTAGATGTTTCTCTGATGTAGCTCTTTCAGCATAACTGCCTCTCTGGCTGTTGTTGGTTGACCACCTCCCTCTCTTGCCCCTACACAAGTCTGGGCTTTCAGATTAGTGAGGGGTAGTGGAAAGAGCTCTAGGCTGAGCCAGAAAACTCAACTTCTAGACCAGGTGGTCTTAGGCCAATCACTTCTCTTGGGGGACTGGATTTGAATTGACTATAAAATGAGAAGGACTGGATCCATGGTTTCCAAGCCAAATATCAGAATCACCAAAGATACTTACAAATATAGTTTCCAATGTTGCATCTCCCCAGTGCTGATACAGTAGGTACAGGGGGAGGCCAGGAACCCGTGTTGTTATAAGCATCTCATATAACACTGACACGGCTGGTCCAGTGGGCAACTGGGAACCACTGGGTTGGAAAGATAAACTCAAAGCTCCTGTCCAGCTCTGACATTTTTAGATCATTGGTAAGGATGGATTTTCCCATAATTGCTTACAAAGCATCCGTATAGTCTTGTGGAAAAAAAGGTGAGAAAGGCAAGAGGCCCATCTTCTTCTCTTGACTCTGTCACTAATTCACTACCTGATAACACTTCCTCCTTGAGCCTCACTTAACCTACTCACACACCCACTGGCAATGTCATAGCGCTTTTATCTGAGCACCTCGGGAGATTTTAAAAGCACAGCTGCCTGGCCCTCTGTTTCAATACATCTGGGGTGTCTCAGGATGGTGTATATTTAAAGGCTGCCAGATAATTCTAAAAATCAGTCAGCTTGGTAAGCCAATGACTTGTCCAAATGCATTGCTTAGTAGGACAACTGGCGCATCATGAGAGAGGGCTGCATCCAGTTCAAGGAGGCCACCAACGTGTTGGCAGGAAGCATGGCATGTGAAGAGACCCAGGCAGATCCTCACTCATCATTTGGCCTCCAAGTGAGCCTGGACAAATCCTGCCAGTGGAGCACTCCCTGGTGGTGCTCCAGAATGAACAGAAGACTCGTGTTCAGTCCTGGGGCTGTCACTCACAGGGAGGCCTCAGGCAAGTCACAGGCGCAACCTGTAAAATGGAGTCCATGGTAACTCCAAACTCCCAGACCGAACAGCTTGGAGGCTGTGCTCTAGGAGTGGCCACGCTCTGC
>SJYV01033062.1:0-28282 GCA_006410875.1 Neotragus pygmaeus
CCCCTACTCTGCGTGGTTCCCTGTGAAAGGGCGTCTGTGTGTGTGTGTGTGTGTGTGTGTCTGGGACTTATGTCTGGCTCAAGAGGCAGAGAACAGCAGACACCTGCCAAGCTGTAGCCGCAGCCTCCTGTCTGGGAACCAGGGGGGAGAGAAATGACTGGAGAATAATTGGGTTCCTACCAGACGCTGAAGGCAGAATGCAGCAGGGATCGACATGGATCATTCCCCCTGGAATTTGGGGCTGGGGCCAGGGAGGGACCGTCCAGGGTAGGGGGGATGGGGTGGCCGTCAGACGGTTGGACCTGGAGCAGCTGTCTCATCCTGACTCTGTGTCTTCTGCGATGTGTTGGGGATAATTGGGCTAATTGGCTTGGAGAGGTGGCTCCACGCTTTTATTTCCCCCTTGGCCTGGGAGCTACCCCTGCCAGGAGCTTTTTCTTCTCCCAAGGCCACTCCTCTCCCCTGCAGCCTGGTCTCGCGCTGACCTCTACCCTTGCCAGGGCACAGCCCCTGGAGGGCAGGGGTGATCAGCCAGGGTCCTCTGGGTCCCCTGGGACTCAGGCAGCCTTGGGTAGTAGTGCCAAGTCCCCAAGTGGCCTGACCCTGGCACAAGGAGTCCAGGAGGAGATAAGGGGTGATGCTGGCACCCACAAGGGAGACAGCAGGTTCCTGCCAATCTGCCAGCCTGCAGACTCTTCCCAGGGAGAGGGGAGGGGGCCGCGGGGAGCGAGAACAATAATAAATACAGACTGTGAACTGCTGCATCCGCTGGGGCTGGGGGAGGGGAGGAGGAAGTGCACCCGGGTAGAGGGTGGGCCACCTTTCCGAGAGCCTGGCAGCATGCCCGTCTGGATGGGCTCCAGGGGAGGCCTCTCCAGGGGAAGGGGGCTGTCTGCAGCCCCCTGGGGGATGGGGAGCCTGTCCTGCAAACCTGACTCTATCTCAGAAGCTTCTGAGTCCTCCAAATTCTGGATATCTCCTCCCCCCAGCATTTCCTTGAAGTTCTCTCCAAAAACATCTATTTCCCATATTTGCCCCGCCCCTCTGGGTCTGTCTGACCCTCCTCCAAAAAAAAAAGAAAAGAAAAGACAGGTGTAAGTAGGAACCAGCTCACAAGGGCCTGGGAGAGGCCAGAGGACAATCTTGGCCACAGAGGTTTCTCCCAGGGATGGGCAGTGGTCACAGAAGTCCACTGGCCGTGGGGGGAGCCTCCCCAGGAGGAACTCGGGGGTCCCACACTGCTGGCTGGTGAGGGAGGGAAACCCGCCGGCTGGTCTGGAAGCAAGTCCCCAGGAGTGGCACCAGCAGAGGGCGCTCAGGGCCTGGCTGAGCTAATCACACTGGTCACAACTAGCGCGGCCAGGACCTGAAGCCTGGTGGGAAGAGGAGGGCTCGGGACAATTCGGACCTTTGTCCACACAGACCATTAAGATGGGAGACAAGAAGCAATGGGGCGGCTCTTCCCCCCTGCCCCAAGCCAGCAAAATGATGGGCACCAGGATAAGTGGCCTGGCATTTGAGTTCAAGCTCAGCCACTCTTAAGTGTGACTTTGACCCGTCCATTCCTCTTTCCAAGGAGGGCTCAGAGTGGGAAAGCAACTTGTCCAGGGTCATACAGCCTGGTGGGGCTGGGATGTGAACAGGGCTTTCTCGTGGTGCCCATCCTGGCATCCATACCCTCACTAACGCCCACGAAGCCCAAAGGCCTTAATCATAGGAGCCCTCCAGGGCAACCTGGGGACATGACAAGGAGAGTTAAAGGGTCTCAATTAAGCTCGAGTATTGGCTGGGGCAGTGCCTCCCCTGCCCCGTATACACATGCACACACACACATGCACACACACACACACGCGCTGTGGGAGAGGGAAAGAACCAGATTTAATTAGGTCACCTCCAGCTGCTCCAGCAGCTTTGGCACTGATGTATTTTAAGGAGTGTCTGAGAGGCTGGGAGAAGACAGGGGCACTGGGGAAGAGCCAGCTTCTGTCTGGTGGGCTTGAGGCTGTCTCCTTGCCCTCCTCAGGCCCATCCTGGGTAAGCCCTCAAAGTCCGGAAAGCCCTTCCACCATCACCCCATGTCCCCTGTCCTCCCCCCTAAGTCACCGGACCCACGCCACCCTCTGTCTGCTCCTTCTCAGTGGGGGCTTGGGCTAGGATGCTTTTATGGAGGGAGTTGTTTTTAAGCTTGCCGTAGCTGGCAAGTGACTCACCCAAGGTCACAGTCTGAGTCAGCACAAAGCCAGGAATAGAACCCCAAGCTCTGTTCTTCCCTCTGCAGGGGCGGCGGGAGCTTGCAGGGACCTGCGGGTCCTCCCTCCCTCGCTCCTGCCTGAGGCCTCTGTCCCGCCACCATCTCCAGGGTGCTAAAGTGCGGGCCCCAACTGGCTGTGTGACCGCAGCAAGACTCTTCACCTCTCTGGGCCTCAGTTTACTCCTCTGAAGAATGGGGTTATAATGAGAATTACCTTGTAGGGCTGTTGTGAGGAATAAATGAGGAAAGGGGGCAAAGGGCTTGCACACCTTTTGGCACGTGGCCACTCATCCACTGAAGGCGGCCGTGATCTTGTCGTGACCACCCACCCTGTGCTCTGCCTGTCCGTCTGTTCCCCCCGGACCCGCGCTCTCTCAAGGCAGGGCTGTCTCTTCTCCTGTTTGTTGTCCCAGTGCCTGGCAGTCACACTCAGTTACGTGTGTGTTTTTGACAACCTCAGAGGAGAGGCGGAGTGACCCTCATGCGTCATCAGGATCAATGATGATTCATGTAGCCGAGGAGAAAATTGAGGCCCAGAGAGGGGCAGGTGCTTGCCCTAGGTCTCACAGCACCAGATGGCTGAGCCAGCTTCGTTTCCCTGACCTGCCCAAAAGGAAAGGGATTCATAGGGTCAGCAGAAGACTCTGACAGCCATCTCCTGCCCAGTTCTTTTGGGGGAGTGGATAATTGGAGCCCCAACACCAGGCTGATGGTCACCTGCTGACGTGGCTGAATCACCATTCACAGCCCCATGACGCTGTGTCAGGACCTTGCCCAGGGTTATCTCTGAACAGCTCTGATGTTTTATTTTTACCTCCCCTGGCCTTTTGTCTGTGGAATTACTGGGGCTTGATCTTCATGCAGGGAAATGAAGAGGAGCTTGGCTGGCAGGGTCAGAACCAAAATACTCTCAGGAACGCCACTGACACAGCTTCTTGGCTCCTCTCGGAACCTGGACAGGGGCTATGATTCACGCTATTTGACAGAGGGGTAAGCCGAGTCTCTGGAGAAGGAAAGGGACAGAGAATTCCATGGAGAATTCCATGGACAGAAGAGCTTGGCAGGTTACAGTCTATGGAGTCACAAGAGTCGGACACGACTTAGTAAACCACCACCAGAGTGAGTCTCAAAGAGGAAGTGTTGAGACTTCCCTGGTGGTCCAGTAGCTAAAACTCCAAGTTCCCAATGCAGGGTGCTCAGGGTTCGACCCCTGGTCAGGGAACTGGATCCTACATGTTAGCAATTAAAGATCCCACATACCACAGCTATGATCTGGTACAGCTAGATATCTAAATAAGTAAATATATTGTTTTAAGGGAGGGTCACTCCGCTAGGACACTCTAGAGCCAGGAGTCAATCCTGGGTCATCTGGGACTCAGTCTGTCCTCTTGCCCTCCAGCTGCTAGTTCTGAAGGGCATCATTCCAGGCCAGAGATGGCCCCGGGCAGGCATACCAAATCCCTTTGGGGTCAGGCTCTAGCTCTGTTTGAGTTGAACCAAATGTTCTACGGACACATCTAGTTCTCTGCTGTCAGTTATTTCCCCTTTGCTTTCTCAGGGAAAATTCTTCTGGGAACTTATCCTCAGAAGAAGAAGACACCATTTGCTTTCAGACAAATCTGGCCTCTGTCACTTACCTGCTGTGTAACCCTGGGCATGTCACTTAACTTCTCTGAGCTTCAGCTTCCTCATTTGTAAAATGAACACAATTGTAACTTCAACATTTTGCGGCAACTGGGAGATTTAAAAATGGAAAATAATTTCTGTAAAGACCCTGTGAGTTTCCCTGGCAGTCCAGTGGTTACGACTTCACCTGCCACTGCAGGGGGCGCAGTGCTATTCCTGGTCAGTGAGCTAAAATCCCATATGCATGGTGGCCACAAAATCAAAACATAAAACAGAAGCAGTATTGTAACAAGTTCAATAAAGACTTAAAAAGGACTTTTTTGTAGAGACTGTATATAGCATTCAGACGATCAAAGCCCTGTCTTCCCTTGCCCCCTTCTGCAGCAACATTCTGGAGAAAGAATCTGAGCTGGAGGCTTGCTCTGCATCCCTTTGTTTGGGTCTCTCTAGTTTCCCAAGCTACCCTGCACTGTGCAGCTTCTTCAAGTCCAGGGCTCTGGCATGGATCAGAGAGGCAAAGACTCTGTCCAAGGTCACACAGCAAGTTGGTAGCAATACAAGGACTGAACCCAGGACCCCTGACTCCCCACTCCAGGGCTCCAGAGTCAGATTGCCCTGGTTCAAGCTCTGGCTCAGATATTAATTGCTGTGTGGCCCTGAGTGAGTGAGAGCCTCCCTGAGCCTCAGTTTTCTCACCTGCAAAATGGGGTCATAATAGCAAGAGCCTTAAAGTACTGACACAGAAACTAAATGAAAGGAGAAACTGTGAGGGGCAGGGCAGGGACCTAGTGGGTGGGCGAGTCCTTGGGGAAACAGGAGAGGTGAGAATAAAGGGTGGGTTTGGCTCCAGGGTCTCTCCTTTCACCCACTCCCTCTCCGCCCCCAACCCGTGCCCATCTTAGCCACCCTGCCTGGGAGGAGCCCCGTCTCATCTAGCACCTCTCAGTGCTTCCCACACTCCATCCCGTGTCCTCCTCACTGACGCCCTTGGAGGAGGGGCTCTCGTAATCTTCATCTTCCAGCAGAGGAAGGAGAGAGGGGAGATCCCAGCCCCAACTCCTTCCCGAAGGCCAACTCCCCACCTTCTCCCAGGGTGAGTGGGGTGGTGGATGGGAAGTGGGAAGGCACACATGTTCTATCGCTGCTGTTTTCCCGTCTCCTTCCCCTACCCCTCTGCTGCCTGGCCCACTGCGGGAGGGGAAGGAGGAGGCTGCCCTCCACCCCTACCTTGGACAGTGCCCCTTACCCCTCACCACTGCCCATGTCACATGGAACCTGAGAGCCGGGCTCATTCAGTCTGGGGTCTGGAGGCCTGGCTGGCCGGAGCAGGGCCCAGCGCAGCTGCATCTCCCTGGTAACAGCTGTGGACCGCCTCAGCCCCTCCCCTACCTCCTTCCCTCCCCTCCACCCACCGCGACCTCCCAGCACAGGCTGTCACTGCCAAGCACAATACCAGGCCTGGGAAAACAGTGCAGTGGGCAGCCCAGGACCGCCTTGCTTCCTAGAGAAAGGGAGGCTGAGTTTCTCTCCCTGCCACCTGCCACCCTCACCCAGGTAGGGTAGGGGGCACCCAGGAGTGCACTCCAGGGCATCTCCTGCTTTTCTGCTGTCATCCTGGGTAGCTTTGCTCCCTGTCTTCCTTTTCCCTAACAGTGTTATTGAGGTATCATTCCCACACTATATAATTTATCTGTTTATGATGGACAAGTCAGTGGCTTTTAGTGTATTTATAGAGCTATGCAACCTCACTATAGTCAACTTGAGGACATTTTCATCACCCCCTGAAAGAAACTCTGTACCCATTAGATGTCACTCCTCATTTTCCTTCGCCCTTTCCAACCCCTAGAAACACTAATCTTCCCATCTCCATGGGTTTGCCACTTCTGAACATTTCACATACGTGGAATCAGGTAACATGCCATCTTTGGTGACTGGCTTCTTCCACCTAGCAGCGTGACTTCAAGGTTCAAGGTTTCAAGTCCAGCTGTCATAGAGCTCTATCAAAACTTCACTTCTTTTTATGGCTGAATCATGTTCTATTTCATGGTGAACTACATAAAGACATAAACCACATGTTCACCTGTTTATCTGGTGATGGGCCTTTGGGTTCTTTCCACTTTGGGGCTTTTATGAATAACGCTGCTGTGGACATTCATGCACAAGGTTTTGTGTGATTGCTGTTCTTCTTGAAGCTTCAGTTTTCCTCACTAAATGGGGACAAGGGAATTCCCTGGAGGTCCAGTGGTTAGGACTCTGCTCTTTCACAGCCAACGGGGCAGGTTCAATATCCGGCTTTTAAAAGTTAATTGATTAGTTTGTTGTTGTTCAGCCGCTCAATCGTGTCAGACTCTTTGCAACCCCGTGGACTACAGGATGCCAGGCTCCCCTGTCCATCACCATCTCCCTGAGCTTGCTCAAACTCATGTCCATCGAGTTGGTGATGCCATCCAAGCATCTCATCCTCTGTCGTTCCCTTCTCCTCCTGCCTTCAATCTTTTCCAGCATCAGGGTCTTTCCCAATAAGATGACTCTTCGCATCAGGTGGCCAAAGTATTGGAGCTTTCGCTTCAGCGTCAGTCCTTTCAGTGAATATTCAGGGTTGATTTAATTAATTCAATTAGTTAACTAAATGGGGATAACGATGCTAAACCTGGCCCCGGCCTGCCTCCTTGAGTGGGCACAGAGAGAAAAACCGCACCTCAGCGTGAGGGACCCTGAGGGGCAGTTCTGACCCTCTGCCCGCTCCCCACGCCCCCGCAGCAGCTCTCCCGGCTGGATGGGCCGTGTTGGGCGCCTGCTGAGGGGGAGGGACACTGAATCTCCACCCCTAGAGATGGCAGAGCCAGCTCATCACCTTGACCCAGAAAAGCCCCACCTGCTGTAGGACATTGGACAGTGGCCAGGAGACCTGCCAGGGAGTTGAGCGGCGGTGACTCCTCAGTTGTTCCAGTCCATGCAGGGTGCTGGAGTCTGAAGGCATCTTAAGCTCTTCCCTGGAAACTATGGGTTTGCAGGGGGCAGGGCAGAGATGGAGGTCAGAAATAGACTTAGCTCAGAGGTTCACCTCTGGTCCCAGGGTGGCGGGGGGAGTGAAGGAATGGGGGCGAGGGGGTGGAGAGCCTGTCACCCTCACTCCTATATGTCATGGGCCATGGGCAACTCTTTGCATCCCTGCTTAGTCAAGCCTCACCATAGCCCATGAGGGAGTGAGGCAGGGTTTCTCAGCTCCATTGTACAGGGGAGGAAGCGGTTGCTGTTCAGTCACTCAGTCATGTCCTGCTCTTTGAGACCCCATGGACTGCAGCACGCCAGACTTCCCTGTCCTTCACCATCTCCCGGAGTTTGCTCAAACTCATGTCCATTGAGTTGGTGATGCCATCCAACCATCTCATCCTCTGCTGCCCCCTTCTCCTGCCCTCAGTTTCCCAGCATCAGGTCTTTCCCAATGAGTCGGCTCTTTGCATCAGTTGGCCGAAGTATTGGAGCTTCAGCTTCAGCATCAGTCCTACCCAAGGGTACTCAGGGTTGATTTCCTTTAGGATTAACTGGTTTGATCTTGCAGTCCAGGGGACTCTCAAGAGGAAGCTGAGGCTGGTGGAAGTGCTACCCAAGCCAACAGCTAACATGCAGCGAAACTGGAGCTCTCTCGGTCCAGGCGTCCTGCTGGCCCTGCTGTGGCACGCCACCTGCTCCAGGCTCAACAAATAGTCTAGCATCTCTTGGAGCCCAAGAGTTTCCGACCCCAGGGGACCCGGAGGGGGAGTGGGTGCACGGATGGGGTAGCTACATTCTCTTCCTCCACAGAGAAAAATATAGGATGAAGGACTTCCCTGGTGGTAGAGTGGTTAAGAATCAGCCTTCCAATGCAAGAGAGATACAGGTTTGATCCCTGATCTGGCAACTAAAATCCCACACACTCAGGGCAACTAACCCTGATCACCGAACGAAAGATCCTACATGCCCAAATAAGACCCGATGCAGCACCCCCAGAATAAAAAGGATGATTTTTTTTTAAGTTTATCCAGGCCCTGAGCTGTCGTCAGGGGAACTTCTATTGATTACCACTGATAATAGCAATTTATTGGGTATCTACACTAAATCATTGAAGCCATAGTCACTTTGCATGGTAAGCATTCTCAACTTTCTTTTAGAAAGGAAGAAACTGGGGCTAAGGAAAAATCTCCAACATTACGAAGAGCTCACCATACCCCAGTCCTGTTCTAAGCACATAGAATGTCATCTAATCCTCATGATGACCTCTCTATGAAATAAGAACCAATGCTTTTCCCATTTTACAGAACAGGAAACCAAGTCAAAGGCTATGAGTGTTGACCAAGGCTGCACAGACAATAGGTAGAGAAGGATTCAAACCCAGGTCACTGGGGTCTGGAGCGCACACTCCCACCCTCCATGTTGCAACTGTTGAGTGGCTTGCTTGAGGTCACCAGGTTTCAGGTGACAAAGCTGAGATCAGACCCAGGTCTATAGATTGGAAACTGCTGGCAATTGTGCCAAACTGTGTTCCAGGTCATCGGCCACTTTCCGCATCCCACCTCCTAGGCCCTCAAGTTGAAGAATTGAACTACAAGCTGGAAGGACTTTGCAGTTAGTCTCAGTCAGCTCAGTCCACCATTAGCAAAACACCACAGGCGTGGGGCTCCACGGAGACATTTAGTTCTTCCGGTTCTGGAGACTAGAGGCCCAAGTTCCGTGTGGCAGCATGGTCTGGTTCTGGGGAGTGTTCTCCTCCTAACTTGTAGACCACCCCCTCCTAGGGCTTCCCAGGTGGCTCAGCAGTAAAGAACCCACCTGCAAACACGGGAGATGCAAGAGATGCAGGTTCAGTCCTGGGGTCAGGAAGATCCCCTGGAGAAGGAGATGGCTGACAACCCACTTCAGTATTCTTGCTTGGAGAATCCCATGGACAGAGGAGCCTGGCAGGCTACAGTCCATGGGGGTCGCAAGAGTGGAACAGTAATGAAGCGACTTTGCACGCACGCACGCCCCCTGCGGCAAGAGTAGAGGAGGCCAGCTCTTGGGAAGGGTCTCTCCTTCTAAGGACCCCAACCCCATAATGGGGGCCCCACCCTCCTGACCTCATGTAAATACTTTTTTATTTATTTGGCTGCGCCGGGTCTTAGTTGCAGCATTTGGGAATCTTTAGCTGTGGCATGCAAACTCTTAACTGCTGCACGTGGGATCTACTTCCCTGACTGAGGATCAAACTTGGGCCCCCTGCATTGGGAGCAAAGAGTCTTCGCCACTAGACCACCAGGAAAGTCCCCTTCCTTACCTCATCTAAACCCGATTACCTCCCAAACGCCCGCATCTCCAAATACCATCACACCGAGGGCTTCAGATTTCAACAGGTGACTTCTAGGAGACCACAGTTCAGCCTGCAGCAAGGTTCTAAGACCCTTTGTCTTTCTGGTGAGGACCCTGTGTCAGGGAGGGGCTGTGAGGGGCCTGAACTCACGGTTGGGAGCAGCGGGCGGGCCCAGCCCTGCAGACGTGTGTCCAGAAGCTGCCCACCCTGGACCACACTCACTTGTACCTCTTTCCCCTTCCAGACGGAGCCTGTGGCTGGTGAGGCCGCCGAGCAGGGCCAGGCCGGGCCCTGCCCGTCAGGACGCCCAAGCCCTTCACCGGCCCCTGCGCCTGGGAGCCCGCCCGGCTCTCCCGCTGGCCCCGCCATGACTTCAGAGCCTACGCCGCCCACGGTCGTGCCCCCGCTGCATTCTCCCAAGTCCCCTGTCTGGCCCACCTTTCCCTTCCACAGGGAGGGCAGCAGGGTCTGGGAGCGAGGCAGTGTCTCATCTCGGGACCTGCCCAGTCCCCTGCCCACCAAACGGACCCGGACGTATTCAGCGTGAGTACCAGCCCCTGCCCATGCTCTGCTGATCTTTCCCGGGACGGGGCTCCAGGTGGGGCTCTCCGGCCTCTTCCTCCGCCACCCCCTGCTGTCCTCACCCCAGGGCAGGGGACCTGTGTAAGGACCTTCTAGTAACTACGAGCATTCATTCAGTCAGTCTACCAAGCTGTATGGAGCTCCTTCCCCAGGGGATCCAGTGATAAAAAAGGCAACACCTTAGTCCACAAACTGCTTATAATACAGGGGGAGTTTGTCCACAGTTCTCGACAGCTGGCAGGGTTGGGGGTGAGGACCCAGTGTTGGGCTTCGGGGAAGATGTCCTAGCTGGCCTTGGAAGATGTATCAGGAGAGGAGGGGAGGTGGGTGCTCCTGCTGGATCAAACAGCCTGGGCAAGGGCCATGGCACCTGGCTGACCTCTGGAGAGAGGGGGGCAGGCTGGGCAGAGACCAGCCCTCGGCCTTCGGAATTAGGTCACTGGGGGGAGTCAAACTGAAGAGGAGGTTTGTGCCAGCCACCTGAGCTTCCCTGGCGACTTGAACAGTAAAGAATCTGCCTGCAGTGTGGGAGACCTGGATTCGATCCCCGAGTCGAGAAGATCCCTGGAGAAGGGAATGTCTACCCACTCCAGTATTCGTGCCTGGAGAATTCCAGGGACAGAGGAGCCCGGTGGGCTACAGTCCAGGGCTCACACAGTCAGACACCGCTGGTGACTAACACTGTCACTCGTGGGGGCCACGCGGAGGCTGGTTTGGCTCGGCCAAAGGAGGGGTCTGATGGCAGGTGAGGATTGTCCCATGTCCACACCAAGGCCAGGCGCAGAGCAGAGGCTTAATAAGTGAGGCATGAAGGGCTGCATGACCAATGACTGAATAGGACGGAGACTGCTGCTTCAAGAGAGAGTGAGCTCCCTATTCTGGGAGGTATTCAAGCCCAGGCTGCACATTCTTCACTCAGCATTCTTACAACAGGAATTCCCGTCAGCCAGACCAACCTCAGGTGGGGAGGGTCCTGTGTACAGAAAGGGGAACTGGCTGCCAGTCAGGCAACCCACTTGCTGGGCCACCCGGGAGAACCAGTTTTCCCTCTCTGGGCCTGTCTCCTTATTGTCCAGTGGGGTGATGAGAAGACTGAACAGTCGCACGATAGGTGGTTTCTGCGCCGGGGAGGGTTTTCTAGGCAGGCTCTGCAGGCAGGGCGCAGGAGGGCTGGGGGCGGTGGCGTCCAGGGAAGCAGCGGGTGGCGTGCTCTGGCCACATGTCCAATCCTCCTACCCTATCTTTAGGACAGCCCGTGCCTCGGCTGGCCCGGTGTTCAAGGGCGTCTGTAAGCAGTTCTCACGCTCACAGGGCCACGGCTTCATCACCCCTGAGAACGGGTCAGAGGACATCTTTGTGCACGTGTCTGAGTGAGTCCCTCCCAGCTCCCCGTTCTCGGCTGGGCCCTGCTACAGGGTCCCAGCAGTGCCTCCAAAACGCCTCCCTAGGCCTCGGCCCTCACTGGCTGCAGTCTGCGGTCCTGGCAGCTTTTTTCGCTCCTAGGGCCTTCAGGGACAGGGGTGGAGGAGGGCTGGGGCCAGGTGGAGAAGGGGGAACCCCAGAAGCCCTGGGACCCACTGCCTGAGTCCTGGGTCCTATTCCCACACCATGGGGGTTAAGAGGGCTGGTCTCGGTCTAGACCCCAGCCCTCATGCTAGGCGTGGCCTGTGGAGTCCCTGAGCTCTGAGCCTTGGGGACCTCCCTGAGTCCTCTCACACTCTTACCATTATAGCAATGGTCCCCAACCTTTCTGGCACCACGGACCAGTTTCGTGGAAGACAATTTTTCCATGGACCGAAGAGGGATGCTGTCAGGATGATTCAAGCACATTGCGTTTATTGTGCACTCTGCTTCTATTATTATTACATCAGCTCCACCTCAGCCCACCCGGCATTAGATCCTGGAGGTTGGGGACCCCTACTTTATAGCATTGAGAGGGGTGGTTTTGATTTCTCTTTTACGAGTCTGGTTCTGGCTCCGCGGCCTAGGGAGACCCAGGGTGAGGATGACCTCAGACCACAGGGGTTGTCCAGGGCCGAGACCTCTCCCGAGCTGACACCCCTCTCTCCCCCACCAGCATCGAGGGGGAGTACGTGCCGGTGGAAGGCGACGAGGTGACCTACAAGGTGTGCCCGATCCCGCCCAAGAATCAGAAGTTCCAAGCTGTGGAAGTGGTGCTCACCCAGCTGGCCCCACACACTCCCCACGAGACATGGTCCGGCCAGGTTGTGGGCTCCTAGGCTCGGGCGCCCCGTGCCAGCCGCCGAGGGAGGGAGGGAGCCACACGGTAGACGGGCTGCAGCCAGCCCTGCACCCCACTGCGCTGGCCGAGCCAGTCCCCCAGGCGGCCTCGGTGTGAACATCTGTGTGTCTGTGCTTGTGGACATGAGTGTGGGCCTCCGTCCACTCCGTGACCCTCGTGTGAGCTGACCGAGGCGGAAGCCACCAGACCTGCCTTCTCTGCTTATCTGCGCTCTCCTCCCGCCCCTCCCCGCCACATATGCACAGGAACCCCTTGCCCTCCTAACACCTGTCCCAGGGTCCACTGAGCCACTGAGGGCCAGTATCAGGCCTGGGGCTGGGTGTCAGGGCATTGGCCCTGCCCTACCAGCTTGCTCCCCTTGCCTCTGCCTCAGGCCTGGCCGGCGGGGTTGTGGGGCAGGGGGGCAGACTGCCTGTGCCACTCACACCTCCCCCTCTGGGCTGGGGTCTCCCCCTGGGACCTGGATCTCTCTCCCCTAGAAGCCAGGTCAGTGAGTGCTTTGGGGGAGCCCCCTGGCCTCTTGCAGGGGAAGAGGGTGAAACCTGGAGGCCCCCTCCAGGGGGGAGCCCCCCTCCCCCTCTGCCAAGGCCCAGCCCTGGCTCCTTCCTCCTCTCCCCCCAGCACACTGGAGAGGCAGGAGGCAGCTTGGGGAGCTCCTGGCCAGCCCTTCCTCCACAGCCTGGCAATGGCTGTGAACCCCAAAAAGGCCACGTCCACTACCCTGGGCCACGCTGAGCCTCGCCGCCTCCGCTCTCCTTGGAGCTAAGGGTCTTCAGTGGCGTGGGGGCATAGCTCCCCAAGCCTGGATGGAGCCACCCCCTTTACCTAACTCACAAACTCCATGCCCACCCATCACAGCTGTGAGGACCCAGCGGTAGACACACACACACCCCTCAGGCAGGGCCAGGCAGGGGCACCCACCAGAATAAGCCCTTAGCCTGGAAGACCACCAGCCCTGCAGGCCCCTTGCTGGACCCTGGTCCCAAAGCCATGGGGTAGAGGCTCCCGCTGGCCCTCAACAGGCCAGTGGCCAAGGTGTGGTCCCCATCTTGTCCATCCCTTAAATGTGTNGAAGGTGGACAGCAAAAGAAAAGCAAGTTATTAAGAAAAACAAAGAAGTCGTTGAGAAAACCAAGAGGCATTAAGGTTGACTGAACACAATTTTAAGAGTTTCACATAGATTAACTCATTTAAATTAACTCCTTATAACATCCTCTAGTGAGGTACTATTATAATCCCTCATTTTATACATGAAGAAACTGAGTTTTAGAGTTAGTAATGATAAATGTCTGAACCAGAACTCAAGTTTAAACAGTTTGGTTCCAGAATATGGGAAGGAAAGAGAACAGCAAGGAATGCAAGGCAAGGCAAGGGAAGAGGAGAGAAAAGGTAAAGAGAAGGAAAATCTTAATGAGGAAGACATTTCATGAAGTGGATGGGTAGACAGATGTCAGGCAACAGAGAGATGTATAGAGCAAGTCCTCACTATTAAATCTGACCATTACGACTCTAAAGGGCTTCCCCAACGGCTAAGCAGTAAAAGAATCTGCCTGCAGTGTGGCAGCTGCAGGAAATGCAGGCTCACTCCCTGGGTCAGGAAGATCCCCTGGAAGAGGGCATGGCAACTCACTCCAGGATTCTTGCCTGGAGAATCCCATGGACAAAGGAAACTGCAGGGCTAGATTACAGAGGGTCACGAAGAGTCAAGCACAACTGAAGCGACGTAGCATACGACTCTGAAAATACCAGGCACTACACAGAGGCTGCTCTCAGTCTGTCCAGCTTTCTTTTTATTCTGTCCAGTAGAAGCATAACAGGGCTTATTATTGCACAAATTTGGTTTCCCATATCAAACATTTCTGGAAAGTAAGATCTGGGAGAACACACGTAGCCTAAAAGATGGAAGTTAGTCGTCCTGCTCTCCAAGGCCAGTCTAAAAATGTGTCCCGTAGATTATGGGACCCAGATAAAGTTAAATGACTCATTGTTTTTTAAATTCCAACAGATGGTTCCTGCATGTTCACCCTGGGCCAAGCCCTCTACCAAACAGTACAGAATGACAAGGACGCTGGGTCTCCAGTGGCTCAAAACCATTCAGTCCCCAGACAATGCCACGAGTTCTATATGAACAGTGGGAATAAAACTCACACAAGCCCAGAGCAGGGGCGGATTGAGGACACTTTCATGTACGTGGCATCCTAGCTGGACTTTGAAGGATGAGCTGGAATTTCTCTGGTGAGGAAGAGGACAACAGGCAGTACTGGCAGAGGAAACCACATGAACACAGGCCTGAACGTGTGAAAGGGCAGGGAAACTTCCAGAAAGCTGTTAGAAGTTTGGAACAACAGAACTGAACAGAGGGTTGAAGGAAATACCCCCGTGAGAAAGGTGAAGCTCTGACAGTGATGAGGCCTGACTGCCTCTCTAAGGCATGTGTGCTTTAGCCCTCGAAGTCAGGAACCCTTTGAGAATCTGGCCAAGATTTGAATACTCTTCCCAGAAAATACAGTCACACATACACAAATTTTGCATTTAGCATCACAGTGTTCTCAGATCTCTGGTAAAATGCCATCACTATAGGCAACAGGGAGCTACAGATTGTTTTTAGCAAGAGAGTGACAGGATCAGATCGATGTGTTAAGAGATGCCAAGAGAGATGAAGGTGACAACCCCCACATTAGAGTCAAACAGACCTGGATGTGAGATCCTGCTCTGCCCTCTACTAACTGCAAGACCTCAGGAGAGTTGGTTCAGGTTTTAGCAACTTAGTGTCTCATAAAATAGTCATAGTAATAGTTCCTATCTCTCAAGGCAGTCGCAAACATTAAATTAGATAAAACATTTAAGGTGCATAGCACAAACTCCAGAGGACATGAGAGCCCTGGCTCTATGGGAACTTTTTAAATGATAAACACAGTTTTGTTGGTCTCAATGAGGGAAGAGGAAAGGTCCAGGAAATAATCCCAGTGAGCCTGGCTCACCCACCACTCCAGGAAGCACCCAATCCTGTGTCTGTGGCTGCCTGGCTACATTATGTGCCTTTAAAATGAGGCTCAATTCTTAACAACAGAGGCTCTTAGGAAGTAAGTGCTACCATTGATACTTCCTTTCCGAATAGATGGTGACTGCGCCTCCAGAGGCCAGAAGCTGGGACTGGAGAATGGCCGAGCAATGCAGCTCACTCCAAATGTGTCCAAACTGATTTCATAACCAGATAATGCCTAAGATTTAAATTTGGCAACCACAGGTCTATTCTTCAGATTGTGAAACCGATATTCAAATAGCTGATGAAGTGGATTCCCCGTCGAATGACACAGGGTGCATTGAAGATGCCGACCACAGATATGTCATGGACACTTCATGATGTCTCACTCAGCAGGAAGGCTGCAAACCACTGAGAGAAGTCTGCTTATGGAGCACAAATGTCAGTGCCTGGCACACAGTAGGCACTCAAGAGCTATTTGTTAAATGAATGAAGGAATTTATAATATATTCTCTTTCCAAAGTGAAAGAGAACGTATTATAAATGAGGCTTCAGGCGTCTACCCATCTTGTCCCCTCTTCCATTCTGTATGTGTGGAAAGGGCTGCTGAGAGAGTGGAAGTCATAGTCCCAAGAACTCAGTATTTTTATAATTGTTCAAATTATGTCCCCATATGCACTTCAGTACCTCAGTGTGACATTACTCAGGTCTTTGCAGAAGGAATCAATTAAAATGGACCTTGACACAACTAGTGTCCTTATAAGAGGAGAAAACCTGGACACAGACACACACCCTGGGAGAACACCATGTGGAGATGAAGGGAGAGACCAAGGCAATACTTCTATAGGCCAAAGTTGCCAACAAACCACTAGAAGCCAGGAGAGAGGCACGGAACATTCTCTCTCACGGCGCTCAGGAAGAACACACCTCGCTGACACCTGGATTACAGACACTTCCAGGCTCCAGAAGAGTGAGATGATAAATTTCTGCTGTTTAAGCCACCCAGATTATGATATTTTGTTACAAACTTACAGAGTGCTCTCTCTGCTACAGACCCAACAGCTCTGAAGAAAATGAGAGGCCATTTCAACTGACTTTCAAAGGAAAAGTCTAATATCATGCTTCTTTATGGGATGGTCAGCAGGTCAACCTAGACAGAGACATTACTTTAAAAAGCAGAGACATTACTTTGCCAACAAAGGTCCATCTAGTCAAGGCTATGGTTTTTCCAGTAGTCATGTATGGATGTGAGAGTTGCACTATANAACCCCAAAAAGGCCACGTCCACTACCCTGGGCCACGCTGAGCCTCGCCGCCTCCGCTCTCCTTGGAGCTAAGGGTCTTCAGTGGCGTGGGGGCATAGCTCCCCAAGCCTGGATGGAGCCACCCCCTTTACCTAACTCACAAACTCCATGCCCACCCATCACAGCTGTGAGGACCCAGCGGTAGACACACACACACCCCTCAGGCAGGGCCAGGCAGGGGCACCCACCAGAATAAGCCCTTAGCCTGGAAGACCACCAGCCCTGCAGGCCCCTTGCTGGACCCTGGTCCCAAAGCCATGGGGTAGAGGCTCCCGCTGGCCCTCAACAGGCCAGTGGCCAAGGTGTGGTCCCCATCTTGTCCATCCCTTAAATGTGTGGCAGCCCTTTCCCCTTTGACCAGGACGGGTTTGTGTGCACTCTTGGGTAGCGGGCCGCCCCCCTCCCCACTCCCTTCCAGAGAACACATCACTTGATGGGGGAAAAAATGGGGTTCAAAGGAGCGCTTGCCAGGGAGTCACCCTTAGGAGACCCAGTCTGAGTAAAAGAGGGGCTCAAATGCCCTCGATGGGGGGTCAGTGACTGTCTAGGAGGATCCCGGCCCTGTGGCTACGTGTACCCCGTCCCTGTCCCGAGGCTGGAAGACCAGAGCTGTTAGGGTGCATTGGCCAGCCCCCTAAAACTCAGAATGGCCCCAGTTTGAGCTGGGCCTACTCAAGCAAGGCCTGAAGCCTTTCACCTGAGGAACAGGCCCCCTGGCTTCCTCAGAGGACGGTTAACTGGTGCAGGTTAACTCCTGGGAACCCCCAAGACACCCCCGCCCCAACCAGGAGTAGGCTCCCCACTTTTAGGCACGAACCAGGAGGCAGACTGTTAACAGCAACCCCGGGCCGCCCCATTCATGGCCCCACAGTGTCCAGTCAGACCTCCTGAGACCCCCACCAGCCTCCTGGATCCCCCATCCTTCCTGACACTGGCAATAAACCCTCAACTGTGACTCAGCCTGGCCCAGAGCTGCCTGTCTATTGGGTCCTGGGGGGAAGGGGCTGGGGGAGGACACCCCAAACAGCTCTTGTTTGGGGTTCAGTGGCCCATCCTCCTGGACTGCATCGCATCTGCTATGTAACCTGGGCCAAGTCCCTGCCACATGAGTCAGTCTCATCTGCAAAGTGGGGGGCTGGAACAGTGTCTGTGACTGGGGCCAATTAGCCACTCGGATATTAGCCATATCGCGCTCCACAGGGTTTAATATCCATGAGATAAAGTTCTCACAAATGTGCACGGTCCCCACTGCTCTGCACCCCATGGAGGGCAGGCAGGCAGGCAGGGCGGGCTCTATCTCGTACCAACATTTGCACACGCTTCCCGCGTAGATAGAGACCTGTTCTGCCAGGAGTCCGGGCAGCAGCTGCAGCCAGGGCCATCGGGTTGGGCTGGAGGACGGCAGCCAGGCCCGCCAGGAGCTGACGCGCTGCGGGTGGCCATCCGCACAGACCCCGGGCCCGCGGAGCTGGGCCTCCAGTAGGTAACACGAGGCAGGGGTCCTGGGCCAGAGGAGGGGCCTGGCACCCCCAGCGCCAGGGCCAGGGGCTCTCTCGGCGTGGGCACAGCTCCCTGAAGTCCCGAGGGGGCAGATGTGGGCCCTGGTCATGCCTCATGGGCCGTCTCTGGGAAGAAGAGCTCGCGGCATCGCTGCACAGTGTCCTGCGGCGACACCACGCTGTGGCCGACCATCCGGGGGTCAGTGTAGATCTCAAAGTCGTTCCCGCCCTGCACATGGAGGAAGGGCAGTGAAGGCATGTATACACGCCTGGTGCCTGGAGGAGGCTCCCAGGCTCGGGGCCCAACACCCACCCTAGCCTGGGGTCCCCTCCCCACACTGGCTCCTACACAGCTGCTCCTCTGGCCTACCTCAGAAGCGCCAGGAGGCCCACCTTCTTCACCACATGGCCCTGACTGGCTCTGTGACACGGGGCAAGTGTCCAACCAGCTCTGGGTCCCAGCCTTCCAATCTGTATAATGGGGCTGGTGAACACTGACTGCTTTCTGGGAGTTTCCCAGGAGGTGTGCCCCATTATCCCGTGTCCTGGCCCTGATCCGGGGGGTGGGGGGACCTGGGCCGAGCCTGAGGCACACTCACAGGGCTGGTCTCGTTCCCAAAGAAATGGATGGTGTCGAAGCAGTCCTGGTCCAGGCTCTCCAGGCAGCAGCGCTTGTCCCAGCCCTCGGGAAAGACGTCAAAGCTGATCATGCCTCCTGCAGGGTGTGGGGAGGCGGGCAGACGAGGTGAGCAGAGGGGCGGCCCTTCACTCGGTCACTCATTTCAACAGTGCCTAAGTGCCTACCGCGCACCAGACGCAGGGCACGGACAGGCTCAGGACCCTCACGGGGTTACGATCCAGGTGGGAGGAGGGGTGGGAAGTGACCAGACCGCCTCTCAGCTCATGTAAGTCAATGGCAGGGGGCAGGGGTGGAGGGGTAGGGAAGCTCCCCAGCTGGTGTGTGCAGGGGACAGCTCTCCAAGAAGGTGACACTGAACTCAGACCTCTGCCAGAGTGGCAGCTGCCCGGGAGCCACGATCCTCAGGGCAAAGAAGGGGTGTGCAGGGCCTGGATTTCATTCAAGTCAGAGGGAGCCTCGGAAGGGCTCTAAGCAGGGCTGTGACAGGGGCCGTTTGTCCACAAGGCTCCCTCCGGCCACTGTAGGGGGAAGTGGCGGTGAGGGGTGCCTGGGTTTAGAGGAAGCTTTGGGGGCTAGGGTCCCTGCCTGTGTTGGCTCAGCCTGCCCTTGATGCATCTGGGGAACTGAGAAGGGTTTCTGAAGATGCTTGGGGTGCAGCCTGGCCTCGGCAGTGAGGCCCTGCGTGGCAGACCTCTCAGGCCCTCCATGAGCTGGACGTACCACGGGAGAATCTCAGTCCTTTGCCGGCAAACTCGGTTTTCAGGGCTTCCACGAACTTCTCCCGGATCTTCTCCTTCTGCAGAAGGGGAGGGAGCAGACTGAGGTTAAGGGGGCCAACGTGTGCTGGGCCCTGGGCTGGGGAGACAGTGCCTGTGAGTTCACTGAGCCTGCCAGGTGGAGGTCATGACCCCCACTTTACAGATGTGGAAGCTGAGGCTCAGAGAAGGCCGACGCCTTGTTCAGGGTCACCCAGCCTCAGAGGCAGGGCCAGAAGTCCTGAAAGTAAATTCAGTGCCAGGTGTGCTAGCGGAATTCGGGCAAGATATCCTGAAGAAGGCCTTGGAGCAGAGACTCGAGGAGGAAGGCTGAAGGGATGGGACAGTCTGAGTTCTGAGTCACAGTGTCCACCTCAGGGCGGGGCTCAGCCCTGTCAGCTCTGCCCAGCCCAGCCACGGCTCAGAGTGTGAAGAGCCAAGAGCATGCAGAGACCTGTGAGTAAGTGGCACTGGTGGTTTAGCTGCTAAGTCGTGTCCGACTCTTTACGACCCCATGGGCTGTAGCCCACCAGGTTCCTCTGTCCATGGGATCCTCCAGGCAAGAATATTGGAGTGGGTTGCCATTCCCTTCTCCAGGGGATCTTCCTGACCCGGGAATCAAACCCAGGTCTCCCGCATTGCAGGCAGAATCTTTACCAACTTAGCTATGTGGGAAGTGGCACCAGGCAAAGAAGTCAGCAGGAGGCGGGGACGATCACAACACCCACCACATAGCAACATGCCTTCACTGAGCACCTTCCACGTGTTCCCGGCTCCTACCCCTCTGGGCGGGACCTTGGAAGTCTGCAGCATATCTATGGACACCAAGAAGGGGACACTCACTCACCAGCCCAGGGATTCCCCAGCCTGGCCTTGCTGGGGCCACAGAGGGGAACACCCACACTGGGCCTGGAGGGGAGCATCTTAGCTACTGAGCTGATGTGGGCCATGGTCGCGGGAGCAGATGGCAGGCTCGCTGTGGCTGAGGCACCAAGGTGGGCAGCCCCCATCTGGCCACCTTGAAAGATCAGCAGGATGATCAGCACACAGAGGGCCTGGAAGCCAGGCTGGGGAGCTTGGACACATCCCAGGGGACCAAGAACTGCTGAGGATTTCAGAGCATGGGGGTTAAGGCGCCCAGTTCTGCACTGTAGTCAGTCAGTGGTGGGTAGGACTAGAAACGGAGGAGAGACAGGTGGCGGCCAGCAGTCTGGAGCCTGGAAATGTGGTCCAGGGAGCACATGAGAGATAAAGGCAGGCTGCCTAGGTCCCAGGCCCAGCCACTGTGCCTCCTGGCTATGACTCTGAGTCGATTTCCTGGGCTTAAAGATAAGAGGTGTATTGAATGAACCCTGACATACTCTCATGGGAATAGAGATGAGGGATATAACCTTCCCAGAAAGCCTTGGCTCCCAGGGAGGCCAGCATCCATCAGAGGCCACTCTGTGGGTCCACTGTTGGCGCTAAGGGTGCCCCAGGCTCTGAATAAATGGTCCAGAGCAGCTGCACTGTCTGTCTCCAGAGAACCAGGCGGGTCACTGGACAGCCCCACATGCCAAGTCCAGCCTTAGCAGAGACCAGCACGGTGTCCTCAGGCTGGTTCACATGCTCTCTGGCCTCAGACCCTGTCCTCTGAGGCAGCTGAAGGAAGGTAAAACATTAGTATCAGATCTGTGCTGGTGAACTGCACAGAGATCAGAAGGTTCATGTCCCTCTCCAGTATCAGAAGAGGGCAGAACAAGACCCCAAATATAAGAGAAGACCCTGAGGGCTGTGGGAAGAGTCAGCGTGTTCCACCTCATGAGATGGGAACTGTGATCATTTCCACTTTACAGGTGAGAAAACAGAGGCACGCAGCAGAGAAGCCCCTTTTCCAGGTTGCTGGGCAAGTCGGAGGTAGAGCTGGGATGGGAAATCTGGGTGGCCCAAGAAAGGGCCACCTCTCCCTGTGTGTGTGGGAGGAGGTTCTTGGCCAGTGGTCAATCACCTACTCCAACAAGGAAGTCTCCATGCCCGCGGGCATTGCCTGTGGGCCTTGGGGCCCCGGGTGGGAATGGGGATGAGCTGGATAAGCTGGGAGTTGTCACCAAGTCCCACACAGCCTCTGGGAAACATCAGAAGGAAGCAAGCAGAAAGCCAAGTTCAAATCTTTGGGCTGCAACTCATTCCCTACATAACCTTGGGCAAGTCACTTTTCTCTGAGCCTCAATTTCCTCATTCATAAAATGGGGATAACATCATCTATTTCATTCAAAAAGTATGTCTTGAGCACTTTTGTCAGGCTTATGCTGGGCCCATGGATCTAGCAGGCAACAGCCACAGATATCCCAGCCCTTAAGGAGCTTACAGCTTTAGTGAAGGAGACAGATAATCAAGATGTAAAAACAGGTGATGGACTGGATTAGTGGGTGGTGAAGGCTGCCTGGGAAGAAAGAAAACTTTGAAGAAGAGGGAGCACAAGGAGGCACTGGGTTATGTGTCATGCTTAGGGAAGGTGATACTGGGAAGGTGACACAGAGGTGACACTTGGGCAGATGTGACGGAGGTGAGAAGACACAGCTCTGAAGCAGGAGAGAGTCTGCTGTCTCTAGAATGAGCAGGGAGGGCATGGCTACGGCAGAGACAGCAAGGTGGGGAGCAGAAGGGCAGGCCAGGGCACCTCCCTGGCGGTCCAGTGGCTGAGAACACGCCTTGCAGTGCAGGGGACGGGGGCGCCACCCCTGTTCAGGGAACTAGATCCCACATGTTGCGAGGAAGACCCGAGGCAGCCAATAAAGAGAGTTTAAAAAGGGCAGCCAGTGGGAAGGTCAGAGACGGGCTGATATGAAAAGGCCTGGGGGACGGCCTCCACCCCTGAAAGCGGAGGGCAGGGAGTGATGAGCAACATCCAAGTCAAGGTCAGTGGGGGCAGTGCACCCAAAGGTGACAGGGGCCTTGGTGTGTTCCCAAGACAGACGCACAGGGAGAGGGTGTCTGAGCCAGGCAGACCCCTCAGGGCTCCAGAGACCACAGGAGGTTGGCCGGGGGCCCACGGAAGGACTGTCAGGCAGGGCAGCCAGATGTGCTTCAGAAGGTTCTCAGCGGCGCTGCTGGAGAACAGGTGGGCAGGGCGCAGAGGCGCACACAGGGGTGAAGGGATTTTTTTTTGAGACCAACTCGGGAGGCTGAAACCCCAGGAATTACTGTTGGGCTCTATGGGGTGGGAATGTGGAAGAGACGCCCCAGGTGTTGGCTCAGGTGAGCTGGCGGCGGGTGGTCCTGGTCGCCAAGGGCAGTCACCGAGCCAGCAGTGCTGGGAAGACACAGAAGCGCCCACAACCATGGCATAGAGCAGGTGTCCGAAAGGGGACCGGCCGATTCAGAAAGGCCTGCCACCACCGATCCTTTCCACGGATGAGAAAATAAAGGCTCAGAGAGGCCAAGTGACTGAGGTCCTAGAGACTAAGGCTGACAGTGGGTGGTGGCACCTTGTCTAGTTCGGAGAACTCGATTCGCTCCTCCAGGGTGCAGCTCCGGCCGATGGGCGAGATGTTCAGCATGCCGTTCCGGAACTCGATGAAGGTCCCACTGGGGGCGAGGGGGNTACATAACCTTGGGCAAGTCACTTTTCTCTGAGCCTCAATTTCCTCATTCATAAAATGGGGATAACATCATCTATTTCATTCAAAAAGTATGTCTTGAGCACTTTTGTCAGGCTTATGCTGGGCCCATGGATCTAGCAGGCAACAGCCACAGATATCCCAGCCCTTAAGGAGCTTACAGCTTTAGTGAAGGAGACAGATAATCAAGATGTAAAAACAGGTGATGGACTGGATTAGTGGGTGGTGAAGGCTGCCTGGGAAGAAAGAAAACTTTGAAGAAGAGGGAGCACAAGGAGGCACTGGGTTATGTGTCATGCTTAGGGAAGGTGATACTGGGAAGGTGACACAGAGGTGACACTTGGGCAGATGTGACGGAGGTGAGAAGACACAGCTCTGAAGCAGGAGAGAGTCTGCTGTCTCTAGAATGAGCAGGGAGGGCATGGCTACGGCAGAGACAGCAAGGTGGGGAGCAGAAGGGCAGGCCAGGGCACCTCCCTGGCGGTCCAGTGGCTGAGAACACGCCTTGCAGTGCAGGGGACGGGGGCGCCACCCCTGTTCAGGGAACTAGATCCCACATGTTGCGAGGAAGACCCGAGGCAGCCAATAAAGAGAGTTTAAAAAGGGCAGCCAGTGGGAAGGTCAGAGACGGGCTGATATGAAAAGGCCTGGGGGACGGCCTCCACCCCTGAAAGCGGAGGGCAGGGAGTGATGAGCAACATCCAAGTCAAGGTCAGTGGGGGCAGTGCACCCAAAGGTGACAGGGGCCTTGGTGTGTTCCCAAGACAGACGCACAGGGAGAGGGTGTCTGAGCCAGGCAGACCCCTCAGGGCTCCAGAGACCACAGGAGGTTGGCCGGGGGCCCACGGAAGGACTGTCAGGCAGGGCAGCCAGATGTGCTTCAGAAGGTTCTCAGCGGCGCTGCTGGAGAACAGGTGGGCAGGGCGCAGAGGCGCACACAGGGGTGAAGGGATTTTTTTTTGAGACCAACTCGGGAGGCTGAAACCCCAGGAATTACTGTTGGGCTCTATGGGGTGGGAATGTGGAAGAGACGCCCCAGGTGTTGGCTCAGGTGAGCTGGCGGCGGGTGGTCCTGGTCGCCAAGGGCAGTCACCGAGCCAGCAGTGCTGGGAAGACACAGAAGCGCCCACAACCATGGCATAGAGCAGGTGTCCGAAAGGGGACCGGCCGATTCAGAAAGGCCTGCCACCACCGATCCTTTCCACGGATGAGAAAATAAAGGCTCAGAGAGGCCAAGTGACTGAGGTCCTAGAGACTAAGGCTGACAGTGGGTGGTGGCACCTTGTCTAGTTCGGAGAACTCGATTCGCTCCTCCAGGGTGCAGCTCCGGCCGATGGGCGAGATGTTCAGCATGCCGTTCCGGAACTCGATGAAGGTCCCACTGGGGGCGAGGGGGTGGGTGGAGGGCCGGGGAGGCGGAGCCAGAGAGAAGAAGGACCCTGAATTCAAATCCAGTCCCACCGGGACTTCACCGGGGACACGTGTCCACCCCTGGACGAGTCGGAGCCCATCTGAGAGCGCCCATGCCCACTGCTCCCACTCCGGGGAGGGCGCCCAGGAGGGGGGACCTCACCGCTTCTTGGGCAGTCTGAGCAGGGCCATGTAGCGGAGGCAGAAGTTGATCAAGTCCTGCAGGAGCTCTTCCCCCAGGTGGTTCTGGATGGTCTGGGCAAGGGACACAGGGCTCTGAGGGTGGTGGGCACGGCACCCCTCCCCTGCAGGGCAGAAGGCACCCAGGGACTGTTCCACTGTGGAAAAGTGTCCCAAGACCAGGGGGAGAGGCAGGGCACTGACCTGCTTGGAGAGCAGCCGTCCATGCTTATACTGCACCGTCCCGTTCTCAGCAAACACATAATCAAACTTCTCAATAACTTCAGGTCCACGTAGAGGCCAGGGGGAAAGACAGAGTGTGAGACCAGATACCCAGAGCCAAGGAGAGAGGTGAAACCCACACTCCTTGGTCTGGCATTCAAAACACCCTCGTTCCATCCCCAACCTGCTTTTCCAGCTTCCTCGCCTGTGCAACTTGGTTTTTCTCCAAACATCCACACAAGCCCGTCACAGCCCTGGGCCTTCCCTCCTGCAGCTCCTTCTGCCCGGGATGCCCTCCCCCCTCACTTTTCCTCCAAGCTCCAGTTCCCTCCTCTGGAAGGCACCCAGGACTTCCCGGCAGAGGACATCATTTCTGCCCTGCACTCCCACAGGCCCTTGGCACAGGAACTTCCCTTCTATTTTACAACTTCCATCACTGTGCCATCGAGGCTGGCTGCATGGGGGAAGCTTTTGACTCTGACTGCCACCAAGAAGTGGCGGGGGCACAGCCAGGAAGCTGCTGTGGGGTCAGGTAGTGGGGGAGCACCCGGATGATGGGGGGGTGACGGAGACACAGATACAGGAGACCTGGATGCGGGGAGACGTTTTTGGACTTGCTGATAAAACAGACAAGGGGTTGGGGAAAGGGGGCTTTCCTAATGGCTCAGATGGTAAAGAATTCACCTGCAGTGCAGCAGACCCAGGTTCACTGCCTGGGTCGGGAAGACGACCTGAAGAAGGAAATGGCAACCTACTCCAGTATGGTCGCCTAGAGAATTCCATGGATAGAGGAGCCAGGTGGGCTGCAGTCCATGGGGTCATAAAGAGTAGGACAGGACTGAAAAACCAACACTTTCAGCCTTGGGGAAAAGTCTCTAGGTCCACAGAACTGCCAGGATGACTTTAGAATCCTCCTCTGTTAAATGAGATTATCATACCCACCCTAAAGCATGATAAGTTGTGAGGATTAAATGAAAGGAAGTTAATACAAGGTCCTTTTCAACCTGCGGTAGCCCACTTTAAAGATGAGGAAATCAAGCAGGGAGAACTGAGAAAGGAGACTATGTAAGGGCTGGACTCTGCTTGGTTCCCTGCTGTTTCTCCAAAGTCAGCACAGGGCCTGGAATACAGTAAGTGTTGAGGGGTTAGTCACTCAGTTGTGTCTGACTTTTTGTGACCTCATGGACTGTAGCCTGCCAGGATCCTCTGTCCATGGAATTCTCCAGGCAAGAATACCATTCCCTTCCCCAGCGGATCTTCCTGACCCAGGGATTGAACCCAGGTCTCCCACATTGTGGGCAGATTCTTTATCGTCTGAGCCACCAGGGAGGCCTGGCACATAGTAGGTGTTGACCAAATGGTTGTTAAATCCCTGGAGCAAACACCTGCCTATTCACTCTGTTTCCTTTGCCCCACAGAAGCAGGACTGGGTCTTTGAAGGCACATTGCTCCAGGGGTCTCCCAAACTCCCCACACCCTCCACCCCCACCACCCAACTGTGGAATTGGTTCTGGGCTCTCTTCTTACCTTCATCCCCCTCTCCCAGCTGCTCAGCAATTTTCGAGTAGTCAGAGCCGCCCACCACACCAATCTGCACCCTACTTCGCAACTTCTGCAGGAAGGCAGCCACCTCTGGGTCGATTTTCTGCAGGGGGCAGGGAAGCACAGGCTCTGTCAGCATGTCTGGGTCCTCCACCCAGCCCTCACTCAGGGCTCAGAGTCCTGGGAGCCCATGTTCCACCCAGATCTGGGGCCGGTCAGAGTTTAGAACCCAGATCTCCAAATCAGAAGCGCTTGGGTTCAAACTCTGGCTCAAGTTCCTCAATAGCAAGATTCCCTGAGCAAATGGCTTTGCCTTTGCCTCAGTTGTCCCATCTATAAAATGGAGATCACAGTAGAACCTGGAGAGGATCATTGTTAAGGATTAAATGAGACAGTGCTTGGAAAAACAACNCAGGGGGCAGGGAAGCACAGGCTCTGTCAGCATGTCTGGGTCCTCCACCCAGCCCTCACTCAGGGCTCAGAGTCCTGGGAGCCCATGTTCCACCCAGATCTGGGGCCGGTCAGAGTTTAGAACCCAGATCTCCAAATCAGAAGCGCTTGGGTTCAAACTCTGGCTCAAGTTCCTCAATAGCAAGATTCCCTGAGCAAATGGCTTTGCCTTTGCCTCAGTTGTCCCATCTATAAAATGGAGATCACAGTAGAACCTGGAGAGGATCATTGTTAAGGATTAAATGAGACAGTGCTTGGAAAAACAACTAGCAGCTGGCTTCCCTGGTGGCTCAGTGGCAGAGGATCTGCCTGCCAGTGCAGGAGACAGAGGTTCATTCCCTGATCCGGGAATATCCTACATGCCATGGAGCAACTAAGCCCATGAGCCACAACTACCGAGCCTTGCTCTAGGGCCAGAGACGTGCAACTACTGAAGCCCAAGAGCCTGTGTTCCACAAGAGAAGGCCCCGAAGTGAGAAGCCCAAGCACCTGCCAGGAAGAGGAGCCCCTGCTCTCTGCAACTAGAGAAAGTCCTCACTCACAGCAATGAAGACCCAGCACAGCAAAACTAGATAAACAAACAAAACAAAAACAACTAGTGACTAATCACTTGAAAAGATATCCCCCCAAGGACATGCAAACTAATGAATTTCAGTCCTCGTTACTCAAAGCTGACACTATCTAGGGTGGACATAGGAGAAACGCACTCAGATGTTGCTGGTCAGAGTGTAAATTGGTATAGCCACTTGGAGGGTATTCTGGCAAGATCTAGCAAAACTTTACATGCCAGGACTCTTCACCCAGAATTCCCCAGGTGTATATGTTCACTGGGATGGTTTATAACAGTGAAAATCTGCAAATAAGCTAATCAGTTGGAGAATGGCACACAACTGCGCTGAAATTCTATACTGTGCTTGCACAGAATAAGGCAGGACTGTGTTCCCAACATAAGAGAGCACCAAAACACGCTGTTAACAGTTAAAAGCAAGTTGCAGGAACTTCCCTGGTGGTCCAGGGGGTAAGACACCGAGCTCCCAATGCAGGGGGCCTGGTTTGATTCAGGGAACCAGATCCTGTATGCTGCAGTGAAGATTGAAGATTCCATGTGCCGCAACTAAGACCTGGTGCAGCCAAATTAATTATTTAAAAAAATTATGATATCGACTATTTTTTTTAAAAGCAAGTTGCAGAAGGGCACACACAGTATGATACCAGTTGCTAAAAACAGACAGACAGACACACACACACACACACACAAACTCACAACTTTGGGATGGGGCTGGGCCGCAATCCTGACTAGTCAGAAGGGACTTTACCCTTCTCTGTTACGCTTTCATTCTTTACAAGAGAATGTGTTTGTGAATATGTGTACAATTAAAAATTAACTTAAAATGTACTATGGACAGATCTTAGGTGGATGGACAGACAGCACTGACACTAGTCTTGCTTAGGCCCTGGGAGCAGTGGGAAGGCAAGGTGGCCAGACTGCTTCCTGTGCCCCCAGGGCTCTCATTCAGGGGCCGGGATGCTAAGACCAGGGTTCCTATAAGCCCCTGTCTTGCCACCCAGATCCAGTTGCTCCTGCTCTAGGAGATCCCTCAGTAGGTCCTGGTGGACCGAGACCAGAAGGCAAGAAAGAGGCCTGCTTAT
>SJYV01033065.1:0-10377 GCA_006410875.1 Neotragus pygmaeus
GATGGACAGGGAGGCCCGGCGTGCTGCGATTCATGGGGTCGCAGAGTCAGACACGACTGAGGGATTGAACTGAAGCTTATTCAGTGTCAGCGGCCCTTAAAAAAATCAGAGTAAATACTTACAACAAGGTGCTGTGCTTAAATCACTCAGTCGTGTCCGACTTGTAACAAGACATCACATCAAATTAGTGGAGACATGGAGATTCAGACTCCTTGTTTTCTGAGGTATCTTTCACCAATTCATCAGAAATGCTCAATACTTAGAATTGCTTCCTGATTGCCAGCTGGCTTCCCCTCCACACCTGCAAGCCACTTTCAGAAGCTTCTCTCTTCCAGATGCCCAAGCAAGTAAGGGCCCTGAAGATTAGCTAGCTACCTTCAATTTCATCCTGCCACTTACCAGGAGCATGTCATCTATTTTTGTGTGTCAGGACTTGTGCTTAGAATGTGTTGGGGGCTGAAAGTCTTATGTGCTGTAGGCCCCTCAATCTGACCTAATGGCAAGAGTGGTTCAGAAAAGGGTGCGACAAGGCTGACGAACAAAAAACAAGGTGGAGTCCTGGCCTCCGGTGCAGAGGGCACTGTCTGTGACAGAGCTCGATCGAACACTCTGCTGAGGGTCGCGTTTCAAAGGAGGCCTTCTCCTTCCCCCAGTAACCGTCGCCAAGCAGAGCAGATAAGTCCCTCTGGACTTTGAAAATCATTTTGCGATCCCACTTCCCTACACAAGGTGGGGCGTAGGAGGTGCCACAACCGGAACTTCCTTTGAGATAAAGAAAAAAAGACGGAAGTAGGCCAGAAGCACTTCCTCAGTTTTTGCCTTAAACCTGCTCTCCCTCCTACTTTCTACTGGAAGGGAGGTGCTCCACTGCTCTTTACCGCTGCAGGGAGAGCTGCGGAGGGTTCTGTGCGCAGGCTCAGTGACCAGCTCCGCCTCCCAACTACCTTTCGGCTTCCCTGTCGCTCCTCTGTTTCTTGGGCCTGGGCTTGACGCACTCTCGTACGTAACTGGGGGGCGGAGCCTCAGGAAGAAAGGCCGCTGAGACAGGGTCTCGCGAGAACATTCCCTCGCAGTTCTCGCGCTGCAGCTTTACTCTCGTCGCAACGAGATCTTTCGAGATCTTCTCCGCCCCCGCTACCGGCGCCTACTGTGTGGCCGCTGAGCCGGAGCCGGCCTGAGCAGTGCCCTCAGCGCGGCCCTCCTTCCAAGACCCTAGGCGCTCGCGTGGATCTTCGCACGTCCCCCAGTATCCCAGGTCCCCCTGTCCCACGCCGCCAGGTTTCTGCGCGCTAGCCCCGCCGGGGTCCGTGTCTTGTCTTGCCGGCCGGACCTGGGCTGGAGTCTGAGCTGTAGCCGGCGCCATGTCGGTGGTGGGCATAGACCTGGGGTTCCAGAGCTGCTACGTCGCTGTAGCCCGCGCCGGCGGCATCGAAACGATCGCTAATGAGTACAGCGACCGCTGCACGCCGTGAGTGTGGGCCAGGCTAGCCGCGTGCACTGGGGGTGGGG
This sequence comes from Neotragus pygmaeus, assembly GCA_006410875.1. NCBI lineage: Eukaryota > Metazoa > Chordata > Mammalia > Artiodactyla > Bovidae > Neotragus > Neotragus pygmaeus. The sequence goes on from SJYV01033065.1 coordinate 1,510, forward strand.
AGGTAGCGCTTGTCCGGGCTGTGACCCTCGCGGTTTGGGGAACGCGGACCGGGCAGTCACCTCCGTTCCGAGCCGAGGCTCCGGTAGGTACGGGAATTGGGGCTGCGACCGTTCTTCTGGGTCTGCGCTAAAGGCGACGCCTTTTTACTGTGACCGGCCGGCCGAACAAGGGCTGTGAGTGGTTTCTTGGACTAACGGAGGCCATGGGTAGGAACTGGAGGGAAGGCAGGCCTGGAATGTGGGATGGACCGAGACCCTCTTTTAGAAGGCACATTGTAGGCGCGGGGTGTACTAACGTTTCTTCAGGCCAGCACAGAGTTCGGGGCTTTGCACACAGCAAGCGCTTAATACAAGTTTAATTGAACCGCTTCTGGCATCTGCCGGCCGGCGGTAAGACCATGCAGCGGCCAGTGTCCCACGTGAGTGGGGGTGGGGTGGCGCCCGGAAGAGAGGGAGTCGGAGCACCGGAGATCTCAAGATTGGATTGGCTCGGAAAGATTGAGAAAAAGATATAATAAATTCGATGCCTTTTGGATACCTTTGCATTCACTTTGGTTTTTCACGTCGCTTCAGTATATTGAACTGTGTTGGGTCATTTTCTGCTATCCTGTGCGCATCCACCCCAACAGCGTTCCACTTTTACGGTAATATACATTTCAGCCAGGGTGTTGGCCCCAATTGTTAATGAATGACTCAGGGGTTCACTTTGACTTTTAAAAGAACCTATAGTAAGTTATGGGACCAATAAAGACACAGCACTAAAAAAAATAATGACTCACCTACGTTTTTCCTTGCATAGGGTAAGAAAGAATCTACTTGTATACTTAGAGATACCTTTCAATCATTGTCTTCCTTTTGGACAAAATCTTTTAAGAAGTTTCGTGTTATTTGTTTGGTTCTCATTGTGTCTCAGTAAAGGCCTCTGTTCTAAGGCTCCTTTTTTTACCCTGACTTTTGTTAACGCTTCTTCAGCGATAGATTCTGGCCAACTCCAGTGCTCCGTTTACCAAACTGACAACATTTTCCCTAAACTTATCAGATTTCTACCTCTTATTTTAGACCTAACCCAGGTGCTTCCCTGAAAATCCATCCCAGATTCAAAATATCAGTTTGATGTTCCTTTCTCAATTTTGTAGTTTTTAACAATATTAATGAGATATAATTCACATACCATACAGTTAACCCTTTCAAAGTGTACAATTGATTTTTAGTGTAGTCACAATTATGCAGTTATCAACACAATTTTAACATTTTCTTTACCCCACAAGAGAAACCCTGTGCTCGTTAACAGCCACAACCCAATCCCCCACCGTCCCATCTTCATAGTTTGTAATACTGCGTCTAATTTGTGTTTCCAGGCAAGTGTATTGTACACTGAAGTTTTTTAAGTAAGCATTAATTTCTTATTTGTTACTGTCTGGATCCTATTGTGGTTCATCTGTAGAAATAGTTTTCCTCAAGAAGTTAAAAGGACTAGAGCGCTGAGTTAATCATGTAACTTTTTGGTCTTTTTACCACCTAGAAGTGAGCATATTTTATTTAGCTCCAAAGGTAAGAATATCCAAGTATTAGAATGAAATGTTCCTGACATTTCTTTTTAGCCTATTATAATGCCCCCTCTTTCTCCTTTAGAGTGATAGGAACTGTAACAGTATTACCGTGAATCTCATCGTTTGGAACTGAAAGAGTTGTTTCAGGAAAGGATAGATGCACCATGTAATTGTGACAAAGAATGTCTGTTTAAAAATAGTTTTCCTTATATCTCTTGGAAACTTAGATGCCATACGTTCAAGTAATTTTTGAACCATGATCTTGATTAGCTTCGATTTCTGTCTTGGAGTCTTTGGTTAAGTAGAACATGGGGGCAGAAAGNTTGATCTTCAGAATGGACTGGTTGGATCTCCTTGCAGTCCAAGGGACTCTCAAGAGTCTTCTCCAACACCACAGTTCAAAAGCAACAATTCTTCAGCGCTCAGCCTTCTTCACAGTCCAACTCTCACATCCATATATGACCACAGGAAAACCATAGCCTTGACTAGACGGACCTTAGTTGGCAAAGTAATGTCTCTGCTTTTGAATATGCTATCTAGGTTGGTCATAACTTTTCTTCCATGGAGTAAGTGTCTTTTAATTTCATGGCTGCAGTCACCATCTGCAGTGATTTTGGAGCCCTCCAAAATAAAGTCTGACACTGTTTCCACTGTTTCCTCATCTATTTGCCATGAAGTGATGGAACCAGATGCCATGATGTTAGTTTTTTGAATGTTGAGCTTTAAGCCAACTTAGACACACATAATGGAATACTACTCAGCCATAAAAAAGAATGAAACAATGCCATTTGCAACACCATGAATGCAACTAGGTCCTATCATACTAAGTGAAATAAGTCAGAAAAAAGACATACCAGATGATATCACTTATATGTAGAATCTAAAATATGGCACACATGAACCTATCTATAAAACAGAAATAGACTCACAAATAGAACAGACTTGTGGTTGCCACTGGGGGAGAGAGAGGGAGGGACTGGTAGTTGCGGGTGAGTAGGTGCGAACTATTACATTGAGATTGGATACACAACGGGGTCCTACTTTATAGCACAGGGGAGTATATCCAATCTCCCGGGATAAACCATAATGGAAAAAGTATGTATATGTGTATAATTGAGTCACTTTACAGCAGAAATTAACATTGTAAATCAACTATACCTCAATTAAAAAAGAACAGCTTCCCTAGCCTGTTCTGTGTTGGACAAGGTGCAGAATGGATGTTGAGACTTCGTTTAACGTGGCTGCAGTTGCATGTCTAATCCTCCCATGAAAAGAAGAAAATAATCTCTATTATTCCACTGTGGCTTTGGTTGAGTGTAGCGTCATGGCGATGTCATGTCTTTATTATCTTATCATGAATGTATTGGGTGTCTTGGCAGTGCTGGGTTCTTTCATCCTGTTTTGTCTGCTTCAGCTCAGTCAAAGCTGTTTCATTGTTATTTTCATCCCTAATAGTGTGGAGTTGCTGAAGGGTAATTAGTGGTTCCCCCTTACGAAGCTGGTTCATGGTTTTGGGATTGTTTTGCAAAATCTTCCCTGAAATACATATGCCCAGAACCCTTAGATGTGTTGGCTACATGACAGAACTTGGGCCAGAGGCAGTGACCTATCAGAGCCACAGAGCCTTGTGTTCTTTCTCTTACCCCTACAACTACTAATGACTGTACACCGAGGTAATAAAAAGTGGGCTTTTTTTCAGGGAGCAAGCAAGGGAAACTGTTGCTTGTCCTTACTCCCCTCTGCTTCAGTAAAGGCCCCAGTAAAGCCTTTCCTGAACTTCTAGTCTGTTTTCTGATCAGTTTCTATTGATGAAAGAGACCAACCACCCTGGTTGGTAACAATTTTTGGTGCCCAAAGTGGGGATCGACCCCTACTGAGGAAAGGATCTGGGCACCTCTGGGACACCTAAGACAGCCTCCACGTGGGTGACAGGGGTCTGAATCACTTGCTGCAGAGTCACGTTAGTTTGTTAACTCTTCTTCCCTGGCCCCTGGGGCCTCAGTCCCCTCACTCAGGCAACGCTTTCCCCTCGCCTTTGTGCCGTTTCGTTCACCACCATTTCCCCTTTCCCTCTCCTGAAATCTCTCCACTTTTCTCTCTGTCCTCTCCTTTTGAGAGAGTGGGCTGAGCAGCTGCAGCATCACTCCCCTCAGCTTGTGAGACCTGCTCCCTCTGGCCGGCAACAGCTCGCCTCGATGGGTGACGAGCAGAGGGGAGAGGCTTAGCTCATACCCTGCAGACCTTGCTCCGGGGGCTCCCCACTGACTGGAGATTTTTGAGAGGGATACAGGTTCAAACCTCACATCCTGTAGTGACTAGAAGTCTGATCCTCCTAATATCCTCACCTTTATTTTCCTGGCGCCAAGAGAAGTCCCACAGGGGATGGGTTGAAGCAGCAGATTTCTATATGCTGGTGCATGTGTGAGGCCCGCTGTGGGTTGCAGCCCCACGCAGGACAGACAGTTGGCTGGTCCAGACTCTCACCCCAGTGGGCAGGAGACAGTGCCCCTCCTTCACTAGCCCTTTTGGAAGCCCGTGGCTGGGTGTCTGAACAGACACCCGCAGGAGATGGCTTGAAATGGTAATCTCTGTGTCTGTTTTTCAGTGTTTACCTCTCCCTCCGTCCTCAACCCATACTCCTATCCCCTTTATCCTGAAAACCTCTCTAAGTATCATCATTGGTATCTGTGTGAAGCAGTTTTGTCTGTCCAACAGCTCCTGCAAGTCTTTGCTGACTTTGTGGTCACAGTGGAGCACTGAAGCCTTGAAATACAAGCAAATCTGCATTGCCTTGGACTCGGCCTTGTTGGGGTACTTGGCAGGATTTTAAAAAACAAAAGATGAGACTTGCATTTTCCCCTCCTCTGCTCTTGCCAGGGGCTTGTAACTCTTCTGCCTGGGCTCTCAGGAAATACCTGATTCATCTGTAGNACTTGAAGTAACAAGCAAAGGTCCAAAGCAGCCACATGATTTTTCATGGGGAGCCTGTTGGCAGGGACGCTTGGCTCCTTGAGATGGTAACTGTACAGAAGAAAGAAGCATCTTATTGTCTTATCAAGAGTGCCAGGAAAGATTTTGGGGGAAGTGTATGTCTGTGTAACTCAGAGCGAGAGAAAAAGCCAATGTCATCTTTTCAGTGGCATGCCCTGAACTCTGTCCTCTCTCTCAGGATCAGCCTGGCCGATAGCCAGCTGAATTAACTTCAGAAGAGGCAAGCTCATTAGCTGGGCTGTGGAGCGGCCTTACTGGCCTGCAGCCTAGGTAAAGAGCAGCGCCAGGCTGTGGAGGAAGCCACGATGTTCTGTAAACACAGAGATACAGGCTCGTCCTCCCTCGAGCCACCCTGTGAATGTCAGGCACACGCGTGCACACATGCCCCCTTATCTCTTGCTTCATTTCCTGTTACACAGGATTTAGGGGGAAGAAACCTCCTCCTCCAAGCAGCTGATTAAGAGTTTGAACCAGACGCGGTAATCGGGTGCTTCATCAGCCGTTGTTGTTGGAACCATTGAGTACCTTAGGCTTCGAAGGAAAGTATGATTCAGCAGGTCCTTTCTCCAAGACTTTTTTTTTCTTTCTCTATTTTTGGGCTGTGCCACATGGCATGTGAGATCCCAGTATGCTGACCAGGGATCAAACCTGTGCCCCCTAGCAGTGGAAGTGTGGTGACCCAACCCCTGGACCACCAGAGAAGTCTCCCTTCTACAACTTTAGATTTTGAAATAAATTTTTGCTTCTCTGTCTCAGCTCTCAGCTGGGAGAACCTATCCTGGGATTTAAGCTTTCCAGGTTGGATACCCAATAGAGGAAATAGACCACTGTTTCTTTCTTTTTTATTTTAAATGTAGGTCTATTTTTTGGCTGTGCTGTATGGAGTGTGGGATCTTAGTTCCCTGACCAGGGGTCGAACCTGTGACCCCTGCATTGGGAAAGCTGAGTCTTAACCACTAGACTGCCAGGAAGGTCCCCTGCCATTGTTTCTTGCAGCCATTTCCCTTTCTTTGTACACATTGAATTCTCCCCTTATTTAGTTCTTGCGATTTTTTAGCAGCATCTATTGCAGTTGGCATTTATTTACTCTGCTGATATAAATTTAGAGTTGGTGGGAATTTCTGGACGCAGCCTTGTCCCATGGGGCTTTTGGAGTGAAGGAGGAATTTGATGCTCCCCAGTTCCTGCAGTCTGCCTTGTGGAAAGGTGGTGGGTGTCTCAGCGTAGAGATGGCAAACTGCTAATTCCTCTCGCCTGTGCAAACACAACAAGCATTGGAGAGAGCCACCCTTGGCCAGCTCCGGTGACTCCAAAGCTCAGCCCCCAAAGCCAGAGGGGAACTTGATCCCTTAATGTGGCTTTCTTCTCACTGGAGTTTCCTTCAGTGGGTCATTCTGCATTTGACTGAGAGCAGCCATGGATCGGCCCAACTGCCCTCGTGTGGGTGATGGAGGTGGTGTGGTGTGCTCGGGAAAGTGCTTGCTAAGATTTCCAGAGGCAGTGGGTTCCAGCCCTGCTTCTGCTTGGGATTCTGCAGCTGTGGCCCGTCGTGGTGAGCATGAGGCTGGGAGTTGCCCCGGAGCACTGCGTGCAGGGTCAGGGGGGTGCAGATCCTGGGGTGTTACTGAGCAGCAGCAGGCAGCGTATAGGAACCCCCTCTGTTAGGGGCCCAGCTCCTCTCACACCCAGTGTGGTGTGATTCGGTTCCTCACAGGATCAGATGTACAGACTCTCTAAGACTGAGCTGGTAAGAAAGGCTCCAGTAAGGAGACCCTTCCTGTTCTCTGGGGGTTGAAGGATTGAGGAGAGGGACCCACGTGCCTCCTTATGAACCTGACACCAAGTCTCTGAGCAGATTAGGGAGGTGTCCCTTGTGGGCTCTGCCAGCCTTTGCTGAGTGACCATCTGAGGGTCTCAGTCCTCTGTGGTCTGATCTGAGGATCTGCACCCCTTTTCTCAGCCGGAGTGTCAGAGGGAAGCTGTGTCATTCTGAGACCAGGGTTGGGTGAACATTTGAGATCCCAAGATGAAGGTGGCTTTCAGAAACAAGTGAGAGGAGCCTGCTTCAACTTTCTGCTGCCCTAGGAGGGCTGCATAAGATCCTTCTAACCTGTGCTATTAGTCACCTTGTCCAGAGATGCATAAAGGAGAATGCATTCCGTTCCCAGGCCAGTGGGACATGAGCTTTTTCATAACATGCCTGATAATGTTGGGAGGGGAATTGCATTTCCTTTCTGGGCTGCGTGAGATATGGGCAACTGACAGAATCAGTTGTAGGCTTTCGTTCCACTGAGCAAATGGCTTGGCACTGTCTGCTCTTTAAGCATGAGCATGGATTCTGTTTAGTTTCATTGTACAGGTCCTTGTAGCTCAGCGCCAGCCGTGCCTGACCAAGGGTGCCTGGTATTTTCTGCTATAGCTCTTCCATTGACTACTTTGCAGAAACTAGGCACAAAACTCTAGGTCAGAATTGTTTTTGTAACATGTTCTATACCCAAATGTGTCTCTCTGTCGTTTTGGCATGTCTTGCTCTTCTCCTCTGGGGAGTAGGGTCCTGCTGGGGATGATGGTTCATCTCCAGGGCAGGCTTGCCTTGTGGCTCAGTGGTAAAGAACCCGCCTGTCAAAGCAGGAGATGCAGGTTCAATCCCTGGGTTGGTAAGATCCCCCAGAGAAGGAAATGGCAACCCACTCCAGTTATTCTTGCCTGGAGAATCCCACGGGTTAGGAGGAGCCTGGCAGGGCTGTGGGGTTGCAAACAGCTGGACACAACTTAGCAACTCAGCAGCAGCAACATCCTCGGGGCAGCTTTTTGGTTCAAGATGAAGGACGGACAGCCACATTCTTGCCCTGTTGTAGGCAAACTCATCTAGCTCTGGTGTGCCTTGGGCTAGAGGTTGTGGTTTATAATTTCACACTGTTGCTACTTCTTTCCTGTCACCCTAAAGGTACATATCTTGGCGGGGAGCAAGAGTGAGACACAGTAGAAATGACATTTCTAAACGTCTCATTTTTTGTTTATTCATAAAATTTTTAATAAATTTTCACAATTTTAAATTATTCACACATTTGTATAAACACAACTCAGTTTGAAAAAGAGAACATTTTCAAGCACCTTCCTCCAGAACCCTGCTTCCTGGTTATACCCCCTCTTCTTCTCCCGAGAGGTCTGTGTGTTCCTGACCTCTAACACCACCCTTAAATTTCGCCTGCTTTTGAACGTCAGATAAACGGACTCAGGCACTGAGTGCACTGCTGTCCCCTGCACTTTTCGCTCAGTGTTTGTGAGGTTTGTCTGTGAGGCTGCAGTGGCTGCCCATTGATTTTTCACTGCTGCATGGAGTTCTGTTTCTACACCACAGTTTCGTTACGTATTCTAGCGCTGATGGCTCTTAGGTTTCTTCTAGTTTGGGGCCATCACAGACCCAATATTTTGTGCGTGTCTCCTGTAGACGTATGTGTGCGTTTCTGCTGGGTATATTCCTAGAAAGCGGATTGCTGGGTCCGAGGGCAGGCCCCTGTATAGCTTTGTTAGGAACTGTTGGTTTGTTTTGCAAAGTGGCTGTGATCGTTCACACTCTGACCGGGAAGGGTGAGGGTCCCCGGGGCCCCGTATCCTTGCCAGCACTTGGTGTTTTCAGTCCTTCTGGTTTTAGTCTTCTAGAGGATGTGGAGTGGTGTCTCATTTGGATTTCTCTGGTGACTGATAGAGCTGAGCGTCTTTTCATATGTTTACTGGCCACTTGTCTTTCGTCCAGCATCTGTTGGTCTGTTATTTGTTGTTGATTTGGGGGAATTCTTTATGCATTCTGGATAGGAACCCTTTGGTAGTATGTGTTCCCAAGCAAACTCAGATTTTCTCTAGGCACGTTAAAATCGTGATGGGTTCACAGTAGGAGGCCCTTCCTTCTGCCTCTCCCCCCACCGCCACCCTCAGCACCGCATAATGCTGGGGAACGTCTCCCAGAGAGCATTCAGACAACACACTCATGACTGGGTGAGGGTTTAGCATTGGCTGCACTTGCCTGTACGGGGTTGTGACCGAATGCCCTTTGTTCTTGATGTGCAGGGTCCTTGTGGGTGCACCAAAGGCGGATTCCAAGTACAGCACTTCAGTGAAGTCCCCTGGGGCTGTGTTTAAGTGCCGAGTCCACACCAACCCCGACCGGAGATGCACCGAACTGGACATGGCTCGAGGTGGGTAGATTTTTTCACTGCCAAGATGGGGGTGGGTTCTGCACCCTCATACTGTCCTCTTTTCCTTCCTGTCCATTCACTTTTCCATCTGTCCTTCATTCTCTCCTTCCCTCCCTTCCTTCCTTCCTTCC
>SJYV01033066.1:0-10281 GCA_006410875.1 Neotragus pygmaeus
TCTGAGTGAACTCCGGGAGGTGGTGATGGACAGGGAGGCCTGGCGTGCTGTGATTCATGGGGTCGCAAATAGTCGGACATGACTGAATGGCTGAACTGAACTGAACTGAACCAAGAAGCAGTTCAAAGGCTCATGTCCTCCCACAGCAAGTGGAATCAGGATGCAGAAAATCAGATTCTAGGGGTTGGTCCTCAGGCAGAGCTCTGGGTTTGAATAACATGAAAATACCCTGAGGGGGCTGGTACAACACAATAAAAACAGACCACGGAAAACCCTGGCTCTTCCAGAGAAACAAAATGTCATTCCTGCACGAAGGTTCTAAAGCTGCACTGACTCACAGAACAAAGGTCCCCACCCTAGTGAGTGCTGAAGAGCAGTCAGCCAGCTATGTTATACAACCCCAGGATTGGTGAGGCAGACATGAGTACCAGAGGCAGAAGGCAGGATAATGCTATGAGGGATATCACAGTTGCCACCAAGCTGTGAGAAACTGTGAGTCACTTCCTGCAAACCTGAGTTGCTTAACTTGACCAAGGGACTCACAATCCAGGACCAGTTGGGGAAGAACACAATTCGTCTCAGACTGGGCCAACATCCCACAGGTCCCAGCAGGAAGCCCAAGCAGCTTGGCACTGCCAAGGGTCCCACAACACAGGACCAACTCCTTTGGGGAAGTGTGTAATCAACCTAAAACTGTGGTGACCCCTGAGTGGCCCAGCCACCATGATGATTCCCCACACACCCAGTGGTACCTGCTGAACTCTCCCAGCACTACAGAGAAAGTGAGTCTGTATAATCCAGCTACTTTCACCCCCTTGTGTCTGGAAAGAAAACAGACATGGGAGAAAGACTCACAAGCAGTGGCAGGCCCATAAACAAAACAGAAAACCAAGGGCTGTGTGAGCAAAGGAAAGAAGTGGAAACCATCCCAGAAGGTACAGGGGCAGTGGTTTAAATTCCCATGAATAACCCGAGTCTCTGTGCTTTAGGGGCAATTGTAGACTTTGGGAGGAAGTACAAGCTGGACCAAGGAAAGATATGATTCTGAACTGACTCCACACTGCCCACAACAGATCCAGAGACTTTGCTCAATATATTGGAGGACTTTATGAATATACAAATCGACTGGAACAGGAAAATGGAGGAATCACTCTGAGAGTCCTCTCATTTCCAGTCTATATATATTTCCCATCCCATTTTTTCTTTTTTCTCATATTGTACTAATATGGCTCTTTATTACTCTTTTAATATTTATTTTTATAAACCACTGTTGCTTTAAAAATACTGTATTTTTTAAAATTTCATAATTTTTAATTTTGAGTCTTGTTTTATTTGCAATTTTCTATTTCTAAGAGATGAATTTTTTCTAGACTTATTATTTGTGTTTTTTTTCAACCTTTTGAAACTGAACTGATGCCTTACTGATTTCAGCACCGTCATACTCAGCAGCATTGTTTGAAACATCTGAAATTAGGAAGAGAGATCTCTGCTTTTCAACTAATCTCCCTGGAGTTCTTGGAATTAGTCAGAACAGAGGGATCTCATAGGAGCCAGAGCAGCCCTGAGCCTTTNAAACTAATTTTTACTACCTATTTTCACTTAGGGGTTTGATTATAGGCTTGATGGCTCTCTTCTCTTTTGACCCTTCTCTACATCCTTTTATTTTCTCCTTTTCCTCTCCTTTTCTCTATGTAAGTCTATGACTCTTGGGCCATTCTTGGCTGTTGAGAGTGGCTTCACCATTAATCTAGGGGCTTTGTCTTCTGTGCTACGTGACCTGAAGTCCTGATGCTACTGTAGGGGGTTAAGCGTGAACCCACAAGGCAGGAGATACAACTCCAGGACTTTGGACAATCAAGAATTCCTGACACCATAAAACACTAATATATGAAAGCCCACTTAAAGGCCGCCATCTAAGCACTGAATCCAAGTTCGACCAAAAAGCCAAGAAACTTCTGTCCTTCAGCAAAATAGGAGCACAATTCTGAACATTAACAGACAGGCTGCTGAAAGCCATACCAAAACCCCAGACACCCCCAAACAAATTACTGGACATGGCACTACCCTCCAGAGAGACAGGTTGAGGTCCATTCACCAAAATACAGGCACAAGCCACCCCAACAAGGAAACACTTACATGGCACTTGTCCAATCTTACCCAAGGTGGGTGTGGAAGTGGGCAGACTTCGTAATTAAGAGAAACTACAACCTTCCAGCCAGCAGAAAGGCAATCCCAAACACAGTAAATTAAACAAAATGAAAAGATATCAAAACATACAGCAGATGAAGGAACATGGAAAAAACCCACAAAACCAAACAAATGAGGAGGAAATAGTTTACCTGAACAACAATTCTAAGTAATGATATTAAAGATGATTCAAAATCTTCAAAATAAAATGGATGCATGGATAAACAGAAGATGTGTATAAGAGACAGGCCGTATTCAGCAATACGTGAATCGTGAACTCTCTGATGNTGAGGAGGAAATAGTTTACCTGAACAACAATTCTAAGTAATGATATTAAAGATGATTCAAAATCTTCAAAATAAAATGGATGCATGGATAAACAGATTGAAGGCCTGGATTGAGAAAATGCAATAAATGTTTGACAAAGACCCATAATAATTAACAAATACACAATCAATAGTGAATAATAACTGAGATTAAACTACATTGGAGGGAACCAACAGTAGAGTAAATGAGGCAGAAGAACAGATAAGTGAGCTGGAAGATAACTGAATAATAGGTGAAATAACTGAAGTAGAGGAATATAGAAAAGAGAATAAAAGGAAATGAGAACAGTCTTAGAGACCTCTGGGATAACATTAAGTGCTGCAAAATTCAAGTCACAGGAATCCTAGGAGAAGAAAATAAAACGGCACAAGAAAATATTTAAGGAGATTAGTATCAAAAACCTCCCTAAAATGGGAGAGAAAAGAGCCACTCAAGTCCAGGAAGCCCAGAGAGACCCACAGAGGATAAACTCAAGGAGAAACATGCCAAAACACATACTAATCAGGCTAACAAAAATTAAACACAAAGAACAAATATTAAAAGCAACAAGGGAAAAACAACAAATAACACACAAGGGGACCCCCATAAGATAAGAGCCGATCTTTTAACAGAAACTCTGCAGGCCAGAAGGGAATGGCAGGATGTACTTAAACTGACGAGAAGGAAAAACCTACAACCAAGATTACTCTATGTAGTAAGAATCTCATTCAGAAATGAAGGAGAAGCAAAAGTTAAGAGAATTCAGCAAAATCAAATTGACTCCTTAACAAATGTTAAAGGAAATTCTCTAGACAGGAAACACAGGAAAAGAAGGGCTATAAAAACAAACCCAAAACAATAAAGTAAATAATAACAGGATCATACTTTTAAGTATCTTAAATGTAAAACGGCTAAATGCTCCAACCAAAAGACACAGATTGACTGAATGGATACAAAAATTAGACCTCTACATATGCTGTCTACAAGAGATCTACTTCATACCTAAGGATACATACAGACTGAGAGTAAGGGGTTATAAAAAGATATTCCGTGCAATCAGAGATCAAAGAAAGCAGGAATAATAATATTTCTTATCAGATAAAATAGACTTTAAAATACTGTTACAAGAAACAAAGAAGGACACTCTATAGTGGTCAAGGGATCAATCCAAGAAGACGATATAATAATTATAACCATATATATGCACCCAACATATGAGCACCTCAATACATAAGGCAATTGCTAATGACTGTTAAAGGGGAAATCAACAGTAATCCAATAATAATGGGAGATTTTAATGCCTCACTAACACCAATGGACAGATCATCCAGACAGAAAATAGGGAAATATAAGCTTAAAATGATATTGGACCAGTTGGGCCTAATTGATATCCACAGAGTATTTTATCCAAAAACAATAGATTTCACCATTTTCTAAAATTCACATGGAATATTCCCCAGGATAGACCCCATCTTGGGCCATAAATCAAGACTGGTAAATTTCTAAAAATTAAAATAATTTCAAGCATCTTTTCTGACCACAATGCTATAACATTAGATATCAACTACAGGGAAAAAAAAAACAATAAAAAAACCCAAATACATGGAGGCTAAACAACATGCTTCTGAATAACCAACAGAACACTGAAGAAATCAAACTATGACTTGAAGGAAATGACAATTATTACATGGCAACTGCTTTTAGCTGCAGTAAATGGGACTATGGGATGCAGTGCTAAGAGATAATCTTATAACAATGCAAGCCTACCTCAAAAAACAAGAGAGAAATCAAATAAACAATCTAATCTTACACAGAAAGCAACTATAAAAAAGAACAAAAAACTCCAAAAGTTAGAACAAAAGTAATCATAAATATCAGAGCAGAAATAAATGAAAAAGAAATTAAGAAAAGTATAGCAAAGATCAATAAAACTAAAAGCTGGTGTTTTGAGAAGATAAAATTGACAAACTATTAACCAGACCTATCAAGAAAGAAAGGAGAAAGCAAATCATTGAAATTAGAAACAAAAAAAGAAGTTACAACAGGTAACAGAAATATAAAAGATAATAAGAGACAACCATGAGCACCTATATGCCAATGAAATGGACAACCTGGAAGAAATGGACAAATTCTTATAAAACTATAAACTTCTAAAACTGAACCAGGAAGAAATAGAAATATGAACAGACCAATCACAAACACTGAAATTGAATCTGTAATAAAAAATCTTCCAGCATAAAAAAAGGCTCAGGGACAGATGGCCTCATGAGGAAATTCTATCAAAAGTTTAGAGAAAAGCTAACACATATCCTACTTAAAATCTTCCAGAAAATTGTAGACAAATGAAAACTCCCAAACTCAGTCTACAAGACCAGCATCACCCTGATAACAAAATCAAAGATGCCACAAAAACAGACCAGTAACACTGATGAAATTAGATGAAAAAATCCTCAACAAAATTCTAGCAAATGGAATCCAATAACACACTAAAAAGATCATACATCATGATCCAGTGGGCTTTATGCCAAGGATGCAAGGATTCTTCAATATACAGAAATCAATATGATACACTATATTAACAAATCGAAATATAAAAACCATATGATAATTTCAATAGATTTGGAGAAAGCCTTTGACAAAATTCAATGCCCATTTATGATAAAAACTCTCCAGAAAGTAGACATAGTATGAACATACTTCAACATAATAAAGGTCATATATGACAAATCCACAACAAATATTATTCTCAACAGTGAAAAGCTGAAAGCATTTCCTTTAAGATCGGGAAGAAGATAAGGGTGCCCATTCTCACCACTATTATTCAACATAGTTTTGGGAGACCTAGGCATAGCAATCAGAGAATAAAAAATAAGTTAAAGAAATACAGACTGGAAAAGAAGAATTAAAACTCTCACAGCTTGCAGACTACATGATTCTTTATATAGAAAACCCTAAAGATGGCGCCAGAAAACTACTAGAGCTTATCAATGAATATAGTAACCTCTTAGGATACAAAATTAATACACAGAAATCCCTTGCATTGCTATACACTCAATGAAAAGTCACATATACACAAAGGAGTATTACTCAGCCATTAAAAAGAATACATTTGAATCAGTTCCAATGAGGTGGATGAAACTGGAGCTGATTATACAAAGTGACATAAGCCAGAAAGAAAAACACCAATACAGTATACTAACACATATATATGGAATTTAGAAAGATGGTAATGATAACCCTGTATGCGAGACAGCAAAAGAGACAAAGATATATAGAACAGCCTTTTGGACTCTGTGGGAGACAGAGAGGGTGTGATGATTTGGGAGAATGGCAATGAAACATGTATAATATCATGTAAGAAATGAATCACCAGTCTAGGTTAGATGCAGGGTGCAGGATGCTTGGGGCTGGTGCACTAGGATGACCTGGAGGGATGGCATGTGGGATGGAGGTGGGAGGGGTGTTTGGGATTGGGAACACGTGTACACCCGTGGTGGATTCATGTTGATGTGTGGCAAAACCAATACAATATTGTAAAGTAAATAATAAGAAGAAGAAGAAAAAAAAGAAATTACAGAAACTGTACCATTACATCATTGCAACAAAAAGAATAAAATACATAGGAATAAATTTACCAAAAGAGACAAAAGACTGGTATGCCGAAAACTATAAGACACTGATGAAAGAATTAAAGACTACCCAAACAGGTGGAGAGATATTCCATGTTCTTGGATTGGAAGAATTAGTATTTTGAAAATGACTATACTCACCAAAGCAACCTATAGGTTCAGTGCAAACCCTATCCAACTAACAATGATATTTTTCACAGAACTAGAAAAAATAATTTCACAAATTGTATAGAAACACAAAAGACCCCAAATAGCCAAAACAATGTTGAGAAAGAACAATGGAGCTGTAGGAATCAACTTTCCTGACATCAGGCTATACTACAAAGCTACAGTTATCAAGACAGTATGGTAGTGGCACAAAAAAAGAAACATAGGCCAATGGAACAACATAAAAAGCTCAGAGATAAATCCATGCACCTAGAGTACCTTATATTTGACAAAGGAGGCCAAAACATACAATGTAGAAAAGACAGTCCCTTCTAGTGCTGCTGGGAAAACATTTCCACTATGTATAGAAGAATGAAATTAGAACACTTCCTAACACCACACAACAATAAACTCAAAGTGGATTAAAGACCAAAATATAAGACCAGAAACTCTTAGATGAAAACATAGGCAGAATACTCTTTGACATAAATCACAACAAGCTCCTTTATGACCCACCTCTTAAAATAATAGGAAATAAGAACAAAGATAAACAAATTAGACCTGATTAAATTTAAAAGCTTTTGTACAATGAATGAAACTATAAGCAAGGTGAAAATACAACCCTCAGATGGAAGAAAATAATAGCAAATGAGGGCACTCCCAAGATGGCAGAGGAATAGGACAGGGAGCCAACTTTCTCCCCCACAGATTCATCAAAAGGCCATCTGAATGCTGAGCAACTTCCACAAAACAACTTTTGAACACTGGTGGAAGACACCAGGCACCCAGAAAGGCAGCACAATGTCTTCAAAAGGAGGTAGGACAAAATATAAAAGACAAAAATTGAGACAAAAGATTTACGGACAGAGACCCATCCTGGGGAGGGAGTCAGGAAGGAATAGAAGTCTCCACACAGTAGGAAACCCTCACAGGTATGTCTGTGGGGAGTTTTGGAACCTCAGCAACATAACTGGGAGAGGGGGAGAAACACAGAATATGCATCTAACCACAACTTCCAGCAGAAAAGTGGCTTAGACGCTCATATCTACCACTAGTGAGTGGGGGCTGGACAGGGAGGTGTGGGCTGCATCATCAGTCCTTAGGGTAAGGACCAGGTCTGAAAGCCCTGAGGACAATCTGAGGGAGATAATGTGATATGGCAATTGGAACCATGGGATCGACCGAGATACAACAAAAAAAGACCTTTCCCTCGAAAGGTTCTATCACCACCCAGTGACCCCTGGCACATACACAGAACAAAGAATTGAGCAATTACCAAAGGAGAGCAAGCCTGCTGCTTAGGGCCCTCCCTCCCCAGAGGCAGAGAGGCAGGCAAGCGACAGCCAGAGACAGACAGGGGCTGCTGCAATCTCGGCCCCAGAGACAGAAACTGTCACCAAACTGTGAGCTGGCTCCCAGTTGCTAACCTCATCTTCCCGGGATTGTGGATGACTGACATCTGCCAGGGGTGTCACAGCCTGAGATCAGCTCCCCAGAGGAGATACATGGTACATCTGGTACTGTGCTCTCGTGGCATACCTGGAACACTGAACAGCGAGGACCATGCAAGTGAATAAGACACACAGCCCACATAGGAGTGTGCTCGCCAAGCACTAGGTTGCCTAAGCTGCTCAGACTTGGGAAGGGCACAAAACACACAGCCCATTCGGGTCTGTGCCTTTGCAGAGTACATGAGAACCTGAGTGGTTAGACCTGGGAAGTGCATGAAATGCAGGGCCCTTTTGGGACAATGCCCTCACAGAGCAGCCTGGAGACTGAGCAGTGTAGACATGGGAAGCACACAGCACCTTGGGCTATGACAAACCCAGTGTGAGCCATTCACTTCAAGCACTTCTCACACATGCCAGTGATATTTGTTTGCAGTGTCCCTCCCTCCACACAACACAACTGAACAAGTGAGCCTGTATAAGTAGCCACCTTCACCCCTTTGTGTCAAGGGTAGAAATAGACCCTGAAGAGACTTGCAAACAGAGGAAGCCAAAATAAACAGAGAAGGGGAAACTGCTCTGCAAGTAACAGATGCAACAGATTAAAACACTGCATTTAATACTGGAGACATTTGAGGGATACATATAGACCCTGAGAATAAATACAAGCCAGAACAAGGGACTATTTGATTCTGAAGACACCACACTGCCCACAACAACTCCAGAGAAATTCCTAGATATATTTTATTATTATCACCTTTTAATTAAAAATTTAGTTCTTTATCACTCCTTTAACTTTCGTTTTTATAGCCTAATATTACCTTTCCAAAAAATCCTGCGTTTTTAAAAACAATTCCATATTTTTTAATTACTGTGATTGATTATGTTTTGTATTTTTTATGCTGTATTTTGAGTCTAACTTCTATTGGTTTTAATCTTTGCTTTTTTATATTTGTTATCAATTTTGTGTCTCAGGATCTAGTCTTCATTATTCATTTTTACTTAGGGAATTGACTATGGGCTTGATTGCTCTCTTCTATTTTAACTCTCCCTTTTCTCCTCTAGGTCACTGCTATCTCCTTCCTCCCTCTTCTCTTCTCTACGTAAATCTGTGAATCTCTCTGGGTGTTCCAGGCTGTAGAGAGCACTTAGGGATTAGATTAATGGCTAGACTGCTCTCTCCCCTTTTGACTCAACCTTTTCTCCTGGTCACCTCTATTTCCTTCCTCCTTAAGGAGGATATAGGGAATTTACCTGAAAAAGAATTCAGAATAATGATAGTAAAGATGATCAAAATATCGAAAGCAATATGGAGTGACAGATAAATAGACTAGAGACAAGGATTGATAAGATCCAAGAAATGTTTACCAAGGACCTAGAATAAATGAAGAATAATCAATCAATAATGAATAATGCAATAACTTAGATCAAAAGCACACTGGAGGGAACAAAAGTAGAATAACTGAGGCAGAAGAGAGGATAAGAAAAGTGGAAGACAGAATGTTGGAGATAAATGAAGCAGAAAGGGGAAAATAAAAAAGAATGAAAAGAAATGAGGACAATCTGAGAGGCCTAAGGGACAATGTTAAATGCTCCAACATTCAAATCATGGGTGTCACAGAAGAAGAAGACAAAAATAAATGACATGAGAAAATACTTGAGATAATGGTCAAAACTTTCCTAATATGGGCAAAGAAATAGCCATGCAAGTCCAAGAAACCGAGAGTCCCAAACAGGATAAACCCAAGGCCAAACAACCAAGATACATATGAATCAAAATTAACAAAGATCAAACACAAGAAGTAAATATTAAAGGCAGCACAGGGAAAGCAACAAATAACACACAAGGGGATCTCCATAAGGACAACAGCTGAACTTTCAATAGAAACTCTCCAGGACAGAAGGGAATGGCAGGATATACTTAAAGTGAAGAAAGAGAAAAATCTACAGCCAAGATTATTCTACCCAGCAAGAATTGCATTCAGAAATGAAGGAGAAATCAAAAGCTTTCCAGACAAGCAAAAAGCTGAGAAAATTCAGCACCATTAAACCAGTTCTTCAAGAAAAGCTAAAGGATCTTCTCTAGAGAGGAAACACAGAAAAGGTTTATAAAAATGAACCCAAACAAAATGTTAAATGGTAATGGGATCATACTTATCAATAATTATCTTAAATGTAAATGGGTTAAATGCCTCCAACCAAGAGACAAAGACTGGCTGAATGGATACAAAAATAAGACCTGTACATATGCTGTCTACAAGAGACCCACCTCAAACCAAGGGGCACATACAGACTGAAACTGAAAGGCTAGAAAAAGATATTTCATGCAAAATGAGACCAAAAATAACACAAAAGTAGAAATACTCAGATCAGACAAAATAAACTTTGAAATAAAGACTCTGATAAGAGACAAAGAAGGACACTACATAATGATCAAAAGATCAATCCAAGAAGAAGATATTAACCATTATAAATATATATGCATGCAACATAGGAGCACCTCAATATGTAAGGCAAATGCTAAGAAGTATGAAAGGGGAAATTAACAGTAACACAATAATAGT
>SJYV01033067.1:0-48715 GCA_006410875.1 Neotragus pygmaeus
GCAAGGTCCAGTCTGTGTGCCGCAGTCGCCTGCGCCGAAGTCCGTGTTGTGTGCTGTGGTCACCCTGTGCCTAATTCCAGGTTATGAGCTGCTGTCAGCTTGTGACGAGTTCCAAACTGTGAGCCATGTTCGGCTTGCGATGAGTTCCAGGCTGTGTGCCGTGTTCGGCTCGTGATGAGGTCCATGCTGTGTGCCGCGGTCACCCTACTTGAGGTCCGAGCTGGGTACTGCATTCGCCCTGCGCTGAGTTCTGGTTGGTTTGCCGCAGTCTCCCTGTTCCGAGGTCCGGAATGTGTGCCATGGTTGCCCTGACCCGAGTTACATTCTGTGTCCCACGGTCGCCCTCCGCCGAGGTCTGGGTTGTGTGCTACTGTTGCCCTGCATTGACGTCCAGGGTCTGTGCTGCGGTTTCCAGGCCCTGAGGTGCGATGTGTGTACTGCAGGCACCCTGTGCCGAGGTCCAGGTTGTCTACCACCGTCGCCCTGTTCTGAGGTCCGAGGTGTGTGCCACTGTTGCCCTGACCCAAGGTATGAGGTTTGTGCTGCTGACGCCCTGCACCATGGTCTAGGGTGTGTGCCCCCGTCGTCCTGGGCCAATGTCCATGGTGTGTGCTGCCGTCACCCTGCACTGAGTTCTGGTCTGTGTGCCACGGTTTCCCTGTGCCAATATCTGGACTCTCAGCCATGGTTGCCCTGCACCTAGGTCCAGCCTGTGTGCTGCGGTTGCCCTTCGGCAAAGTCTGGTATTTGTGCCGCGGTTGCTCTGTGCTGAGGAATGTTCTTTGTGCCGTGGTCACCCTTCACCAAGATACGGGCTGTGAGCTGCCAGCGCCCTGTGCCGAGGTCCAAGGTGTGTGCTGCTGTCGCCCTGAACCGAGTTCTGGGGTGTGTACCAACGTCACTCTGCGCCAAGTTCTGGGGTATGTTAAGCCAACGCCCTGCGCCGAGGTCCGGGGTGTGTGACGCGGTCGCCATGGTCCGAGGTCTGCACTGTGTGCCATCATAGCCCTGAGCCTAGTTCCGGGCTGTGTGTCGCAGTCGGCCTGTGCTGAGGTCCAGCCTGTGTGCCACAGGTGCCCTGCCCTGAGGTCTGAGACGGGTGCCGTGGTCGCACTGCGCCAATGTCCAGGCATTTTGCCGCGGTCGCCCTGTGCCGAGGTCGAGTCTGTGTGCCGCGGTCGCCTGCACCGAAGTCCATGTTATGTGCTGTGGCCGCCCTGCGCCTAATTCTGGGCTATGAGCCGCCGTCGGCTTGTGATGAGTTCTGCACTGTGAGCCGTGTTTGGCTCACGATGAGGTACGTGCTGTGTGCCGCGGTCGGCTTACGATGAGTTCCAGGCTGTGCGCTGCAGTGGCCCTGCACTAATTTCCAAGCAGTGTGCCGCGGTCGGCCTGCAAAGAGATCCGGGCTTTGTGCCGTGGTCGCCCTGCACCAAGGTCCAGGCTGTGTGCCGTGGTCGCCTTGCACTAACTCCAGGCTGTGTGCTGCGGTCACCCTGCGGTGATTTCCGGGCTGTGTCCCGCAGTCACCCTGCGCTGATGTCCTGGCTGTGTGCTGCAGTCACCCTGCTCTGAGGTCTGGATTTTGTGCCGCATTTGACCTGCTCCATAACTCGGGCTGGGTGCTGCAGTCAACCTGCTCCGAGGTCCGGGCTGTGTGCCACTGTCACCCTGCACTGAGGTGTGGGCTTTTTACTGCGGTCGCCCTGCACCAAGTTCCAGGTTGTGTGCCACATTCGCCCTGGGCCAAAGTCCAGGCTGTGTGCCACGGTCGCCCTGCGCCGAAGTCTGGGCTGTGTGCCACGGTCACCCTGTGCCAAATCCAGGCTGAGTACTGCAGTCACCCTGCATCGAGTTCCATCGTGTGTGACGCGGTGGCCTGAGCCGAATTCTGGGCAGTGTTATGCAGTTGCCCTGGGACGAGGTCCGGGCTGTGTGTCGCAGTTCCCTGAACCGAATTCTGGGCTGTGTGCTGGGGTTGCCTGCGCCAAGGTCCAGGTTGTGTGCCATGGTCGTCGTGCACTGTGTTCCGGGCTCTGAACCAGGGTCATCTCGACGAGGTCCGCGGTGTGTGAACACCGTCACCCTGCACAAAATTACGAGGCCTGTGCCACCATCATCCTGCACCGAGTTCCAGGGTGTGTGCCCCCGTCCCCCTGTACCATGTTCCAGGTGTGTGCCACTGTTGCCATGGGCCAAGGACCGGGGCGTGTTCCGCCATCATCCTGTGCCAAGCTCCGTGGTGTGTGAAGCCGTAAACTTGCACCAAGGGCCGGGGCATTTGCCACGGTTGCCCTGCACCAATGTCTGGGCTATGTGCCACCGACACCCTGTGCTGAGGTCCAAATCTGTGTGCCACCTTCACCCTTCGACGAGGTCTGTGTTGTTTGTCCTGGTCGCCCTGCGCTGAGGTCCGTGCTTTGTGCCACAGTCACCCTGCCCTGAGGTCTGTTGTGTGAGCCGCACTGCCCTGAGCCAATATCCGGGTGGTTTGCTGCGGTCGCCCTCTGCCAAGTCTGGGCTGAGTACTGTGGTTTCCCTACACCTAGGTCTGGGCTCTGTGCCATGATCGCCCTTCTGCCAAGGTCCGAGCTGTGTGCTGTGGTTGCCCTGTGCCGAGGTCGGGGCTATGGCTGCGTTCGCACTGCGCTGTGATCGGGGCTGTATGCCACGGTCGCCCTGCGCTGAGGTTCGGGCTGTGTGCCGTGGTCGCCCTGAACAAAACTCCGTGTGGTGTGCCATGGTCACGCGGTGCCGAGTAAGGTCTGAGTGTAGTAATCACCCTGCAACGAAGTCCAGGCAGTATGACATGTTCGACCTTTGCCAAATTCCGTGCTGTATTACACGGTCACCCTGTGCCTAGTTCCGGACTTTGAGCCATGGTCGGCCTGGGAAGAGGTCCAGGCTGTGTGCTGTAGTCGCCCTGAGCCGAGTTCTGGGCTGTGTGCCGCAGTGGCCCTGCACCAATATCCGAGCTGTGTGCCACAGTCGCCCTGTGCCGAGTTCTGGGCTGTGAACCGCGGTCGGCCTGCGAAGAGATCCAGGCTGTGTACCACGGTTACCCTGTGCCGAGTCCCGGGCTGTGTGCTGCAGTGGCCCTGCTCCAATTTCCGAGCTGTGTGCCGTGGTAGGCTTGCACTGAGATCCGGGATGTGTGACGCAGTCGCCCTGCACCGAGGTCCGGGCTTTATGCCATGGTGGCCCTGTGCCAAGGTCCAGGCTGTGTGCCGTGGTGACCCTGCACTGATTTCTGGGTTGTGTGCCACAGTCGCCCTGCCCCGATGTCGGGGCTGTGTGCTGCTGTATTCCTGCACCGAGGTCCGTGCTGTGTTCCGTAGTCGCCGTACGATGAGATCTGGGCTGTGTGCCACGTTCACCCTGCACAGAAGTCCGGGCTGTGTTCCACGATCACACTGCCCTGAGGTTGGGACTGTGTGCTGCGGCCGGCCTGTGACGAAGTCCGTGCTGCATGCCGCGGTCGCTCTGCAGTCAGGTCCGAGCTGTGTGCTGTGGTCCACCTGCGCTGATGTCCAGGCTGTGTGCCACGTTCACCCTGCGCTGAGGTCTGGGTTGTGTGCCGTGGTGGCCCTGCACTGACTTTCCGGCTTTGAGCCTCTGTCGGCTTGCGATGAGTTCCGAGCTCTGTGCCGCAGTCGCCCTGCGCCGAGGTCCAGGATGTGTGCCGCGATTGGCCTGCACCAAGGTCCAGGTTGTGTTCCATGGTCGCCCGGCCCTGAGTTCCGTGCTGTGTGTCACAGTTGCCCCGTGCCAATTTCCGAACTGTGTGCTGCGGTCAGCATGCACCGAGATCCGGTCTTTGTGCCACAGTTGCCCTGCGCCGAGGTCTGGACTTTGTGCCGCGGTCACCCTGCTCCAATGTCCGGGCTGTGTGCCACGGTCGCCCTGCACCAAACTCCAGTCTGTGTGCCTCGTTTGCCCTGTGCCGAGTTTCAGGCTGTGAGTGTGGTGGGCTTGACGCAGTCAGGGCTGTTTGCCACATTCACCCTGCGTCGAAGTCCGGGCTTGTGCCGTGGTCGCCCTGTGCTGAGGTCCGAGGTTTGCAACAATGGCACTACGCCGAGATCCAGGCTGTGTGCCGCAGTCACCCTATGCTGATTTCCGGGCTGTGTGCCAGAGTTGCCCTGCGCTGAGGTCTAGGCTGTGTGCCACGTCGGCCTGCGCCAACGTGAGGGCAGTGTGCTGCCATTGCCCTGCGCCGAGTCAGGGCTGTGTGCCACATTCACAGGTGCCGAGTTTCGGGTAGTGTGCCATTGTCGCCCCGCGCCGAGTTCCGGGCTGTGAGCCGTGGTCGGATTACAATGAGGTCCGGGCTCTGTGCCGTGGTGGCCCAGCACTGAGGTCCATGCTTTGTGCCACGGTAACCATGCCCTGATATCTGGGATGTGAGCCGCAGTGCCCTGAGCCGATATCTGGACAGTTTGCTGAGGTTGCCCTCTGCCGTGTCTGGGCTGAGTACCGCTGTTGCACTACACCTAGGTCTGGACTCTGTGTCATGGTAGCCCTGCGCTGAGTTCTGGGCTTTGTGCTGCCATCACCCTGCGCTGAGGTCGGGCTGTGTGCCGCGGTCGCCCTGCACCGAGGTCCGGGCTGTGTGCTGTGGTCACCCTGTGCCGAGGTCCCATCTGTGTGCTGTGGGCTGCCTGCGCCGATGTCAAGGCTGTGTTCCGCCATTGCCCTGTGCTGAGTTCCGAGCTGTGTGCCGCAGTCGCACTGTGCCAAGTCCAGGCTGAGTGCTGCAATTGCCCTGCAAGTAGATCCGGGCTGTGTGACGTGTTCGACCTATGCCGAATTCTGGGCTGTGTTACGCAGTCACCCTGAACCGAGTTCCGGGCTGTGAGCTGCAGTCAGCCTGTGTCGAGGTCCGGGCTGTGTGCTGCAGTAGCCATTCGCCAAATTCCGGGCTGTGAGCCACGGTTGGCCTACACCAAGGTCAGTGCTGTGTGCCGCGGTTGCCCTGCACCGCATTCCGGGCTGTGTGCCATGGTCGCCAAGTGCAGAAGTCCGGGCTCTGTGCCGTGGTTGGCCTGTGCCCAGGTCCGGGCTGTGTGCCACAGTTGCCTGCTCCGAGGTCCAGTTTGTGAGCCGTGGTCACTCTGTGCCGAAATCCGGTCGGTTTCCCACGGTAGCACTCTGCAGTGTCTGGGCTGAATACCATGGTCGCCCTGCACCGAGTTCTGGGCCCTGTGCCATGATCGCCCTCTGTCGAGGCCCGAGCTGTGTGCTGCGGTCACCCTGTGCCGAGGTTGGGGCTAAGTGCTATGTTTGCCCTGCATCGAGGTCTGGGCTGTGTGCCGTGATCGCCATGTGCTGAGGTCCAGCCTGTGTGCCGTGGTCACCCTGCACCAAACTCCGGGCTGTGTGCTGCGGTCACACTGTGCCGAGTCCAGGCTGAGTGACGCAAACACCCTGCAACGAGGTTCGGGCTGTGTGACTTGTTCGACCTGTGCCAAATTCCGTGCTGTGTTATGCGGTCACCCTGCGCAGAGGTNAACTCCGGGCTGTGTGCTGCGGTCACACTGTGCCGAGTCCAGGCTGAGTGACGCAAACACCCTGCAACGAGGTTCGGGCTGTGTGACTTGTTCGACCTGTGCCAAATTCCGTGCTGTGTTATGCGGTCACCCTGCGCAGAGGTCTGGGCTGTGTGCCACAGTCGCCTGTGCTGAGTTTTGGGTTGTGAGCCGCGGTCAGCTTGCGAAGAGGTCAGGGCTGTGAGCCCTGTTTGGCTTGCGACAAAGTCCATGCTGTGTGCTCCAGTCGCCCTCAGCCGAAGTCCGGGCTGTGTGCCTCGGTCACCCTGCGCAGAGATCCAGGATGTGTTCTGCAGTCGGCTTACGATGAGTTCTGGGCTGTGTGTTTCAGTCGCTCTGTGCCGAGGTCCGTGCTGTGTGCCACGGTCGCCTTGTGTTGAGTTCCAGACTGTGTGCCGTGTTCACATGCGCCGAGGTCCGGGTTGTGTGCCGTGGTCGCCCTGCGCCAAGTTCTGGTTTGTGAGTGGCATTTGGATTGCGATGAGGTCCTGGTTGTGTGCTGCCGTCGGATTGAAATGAGGTCCGTGCTGTGTGCTGCAGTCACCCTTCGCCGAGGTCCAGGCTGTGTGACAGGGTCACCCTGCACCAATTTCCGGGTTGTGTTATGCGGTCGACCTGAGCCAAGGTCTGGGCAGTGTGTCGTGGTGCCCTGCCCCGCGGTCTGAGCCGTGTCTCTGGTTGCCCTTCACCAAGGTCCAGTCTGTGTTCCCCGGTCACCTGCACTGAGGTTCGGGTTGTGTGCCATTGTTGTCTTGCGCCGAGTTCCAGGCAGTGAGCCGTGGTCGGCTCGACGAGGTCAGGGCTATGTGCCTCAGTCTCCCTGCGCCGATGTCCGTGCTTTGTGCCACGGTCACCCTGCCCCAAGCTCTGGGGTGTGAGCCGCAGTGCCCTGTGCCGATATCAGGGTGGTTTGTTGTGGTCGCCCTCTGCCGAGTCTGGGCTGAGTACCGTGGTCGTGCTACTACTAGGTCTGGGCTCTGTGCCATGGTTGTCCTGCACCGAGGTCTGAGCTGTGTGCTGCGGTTTCCCTGTGCCGCGGTCAGGGCTATGGCCAGGTTCGCACTGCGCTGAGTTCCGGGCTGTATGCCGTGGTCGCCCTGCACCAATGTCCGGGATGTATGCCGTGGTCGCCCTGAGCCGAGGTCTGGGCTGTGTGCCGTGGTCTGCCTTTGCCAAGGTCCGAATTGTGTGCCACGGTTGCCCTGTGCCGAGGTGGAGCAATGGCTGCATATGCACTGTGCCAAGTTCCAGGCTGCATGCCGCGGTCGCCCTGCGCTGAGGTCCGGGCTGTGTGCCGCAGTCGCCCTGCACGAAACTCCAGGCTGTGTGCCACAGTTGCGCTGTGCGGAGTCCATGCTGAGTACCATGATAACCCTGCAATGAAGTCTAGGCTGTGTGATGTGTTCGACCTTTGCCGAATTCCATGCTGTGTTATGTGGTCGCCATGTGCCGAGTTCCGGGCTGTGTGCCTTGGTCGCCCTGCGACGAGTTCTGGGCTGTGTGCTGAGTGGCCCTGTGCCAATTTCCGAGCTGTGTGCCATGGTTGGCCTGCACCGAGGTCCAGGCTTTGTGCCGTGGTGGCCCTGCGCCAAGGTCCAGGCTGTGTGGCGCAGTTGCCCTGCACCATACACAAGGCTGTGCACCGCAGTCACCCTGCGCTGATTTCTGGGCTGTGTGCCATGGTTTTCCTGCGCCGAGGTCCGGGCTGTGTTCCGTAGTCACCGTACGCCGAGGTCCGGGCTGTGTGATGGGTTCGCCCTGCACTGAGGGCCAGCCTTGTGCCGCGGTCGCCTTGCACCGAGTTCTGGCCTCTGTGCCATGTTTGTGCTCCACCGAGTTCCATGCTGTGTGCCGTGTTCACCCGTCGCCGAGTCTGGGCTGAGTACCATTGTCACCCTTCACCGAGGTCTGGGCCGTGTGATGCGGTCACCCTGCGCCGAATTCCGGCCTGTGTTACGTGGTTGTCCTGGGCCGAGATTCGATTGTGTGTCGCAGTGCCCTGTGCTGAAGTCCGGGCTTTGTGCTGTGGTTGCATTTTACCTAGTTACGGGCTGTGTGTTGTGGTTGTCTTGTGCCAAGGTCAGGCTGTGTGCCAAGGACGCCCATTGTCGAGGTCCAGTGCATGTGCCGCTGTCGCCATGAGCCCAAGTCCAAGCTTTGTGTCACTGTCACCCTGCAGTGAGGTCCGGGCTGTGTGCTGCGGTCGTCCTGCACCGAGATCCAGGATGTGTGTCATGGTCGCCCTGTGCAAAGTTCCGGGCTGTGAGCCACGGTCAGCTTGCGATGAGGTCCGGGCTGTGAGCCATGTTCGGCTTGAGACAAGGTCTGTGCTGTGTGCTGCGGTCGCCCTGCACCAAGGTCCGGTTTGTGTGCCGCGGTTGCCCTGCACAGAGATCCAAGCTGTGTTCCGCGGTCGGCTTACAATGAGTTCCAGGCTATGTGCCGCAGTTGCTCTGTGCTGAGGTCCATGCTGTGTCCTGCAGTCGCCCTGTGCCGAGTTCCGGGCTGTGTGCCGCGTTCACATGTGCTGAGGTCCGGGTTGTGTGCCGTGGTTGCCCTGTGCCGAATTCTGGGTTGTGAGCCACATTTGGATTGCGATGAGGTCCGGGCTGTGTGCCGCCATCGGATTGCAATGAGGTCCAGGCTATGTGCTGCAGTCACACTTTGCCGAGGTCCAGGCTGTGTGACGCAGTCGCCCTGTGCTGAATTCCAGGCTGTTTTATGCCATCGACCTGGGCCAAGATCCGGGCAGTGTGTGGTGTTGCCCTGCCCCGCGGTCTGGGCTCTGTGTCACGGTCCCCCAGTGCAGAAGTTCGGGCTGTGTGCCATGGTTGGCCTGCGCCCAGGTCCAGGTTGTGAGCCATGGTCGCTCTGCACCGAAATCCATTTTGTTTGCTGCGGTCGCACTCTGCTGTGTCTTGGCTGAATACCGTGGTCACACTGTACCAAGTTCTGGGCCCTGTGCCATAGTTGCCCTGTGTCGAGGCCCGAGTTGTGTGCCACAGTTTCCCTGTGCCAAGATTGGGGCTAAGTGCCGCGTTTGCCCTGCATCGAGGTTCAGGCTGTGTGCTGTGATCGCCATGCACCCAGATCCAGCCTGTGTGCCGCGGTCACCCTGCACGAAACTCCAGGTTGAGTGCCCCAGTCGCACTGTGCCGAGTCCGGGCTGAGTGACACGATCACCCTGCAACGAGGTTCGGGCTGTGTGACTTGTTTGACTTGTGCTGAATTCTGTGCTGTATTATGTGGTCACCCTGCACCGAGGTGTGGGCTGTGTGCCACAGTCGCCTGTGCCGAGTTCTGGGTTGTGTGCCATGGTCACCCTGTGCCGAGTTCCGGGTTGTGAGCCATAGTCGGCTAGCGAAGAGGTCCGGGCTGTGAGCCGTGTTCAGCTTGTGACGAGGTCCGTGCTGTGTGCTCCGGTCACCCTGAGCCGAGGTCCGGGCTGTGTGCCTTGGTCACCCTGCACAGAGATCCAGGATGTGTTCCACAGTGGGCTTATGACAAGTTCCGGGCTGTGTGTTTCAGTCGCTCTGTGCCGAGGTCCATGCTGTGTGCCACGGTCGCCCTGTGTTGAGTTCTGGGCTGTGTGCTGCATTCACATGCGCCGAGGTCTGGGTTGTGTGCTGTGGTCACCCTGCGCCGAATTCTGGTTTGTGAGTGGCATTCGGATTGTGATGAGGTCTGGGCTGTGTGCGGCCGTCAGATTGAAACAAGGTGCATGCTGTGTACTGCGGTCACCTTTCGCCGAGGTCCGGGCTGTGTGACGGGGTCACCCTGTGCCAATTTCCGGGCTGTGTTATGCGGTCGACCTGGGCCAAGGTCTGGGCAGTGTGTCGTGGTGCCCTGCCCTGAGGTCCGAGCCGTGTCCTTGATTGCCCTTCACCGAGGTCCGGTCTGTGTTCTGCGGTCGCCTGCACTGAGGTTTGGGTTGTGTGCCATTGTTGTCCTGCGCTGAGTTCCTGGTGGTGAGCCACGGTCAGGTCAACGAGGTAAGGGCTGTTTGCCTCAGTCTCCCTGTGCCGATGTCCATGCTTTGTGCCACGGTCACCCTGCCCCGAGGTCTGGGGTGTGAGCCGCAGTGTCCTGCGCTGATATATGGGCAGTTTGTTGCAGTCGCCCTCTGCCGAGTCTGGGCTGAGTACTGTGGTCGCCCTACAACTAGGTCTGGGCTTTGTGCCATGGTTGCCGTGCGCCGAGTTCCGAGCTGTGTGCCGCGGTTGCCCTGTGCCATGGTCGGAGCTATGGCCACGTTCGCACTGCGCCGAGTTCCGGGCTGAATGCCACAGTCGCCCTGCACCAATTTCTCAGCTGTGTGCCATGGTCAGCCTGCAAAAAATCTGGGCTGTGTGACTCAGTCGCCCTGCACTGAGTTCCAGGCTTTGTGCCATGGTCGCCCTGTACCAATATCTATGCTGTGTGCCGTGGGCGCCCTGCACCAAACTCCAGGGTTTGTGCCGGGGTAACCCTGAGCTGATTTCCGGGCTGTTTGCCTCAGTCACCTTGTGCCGATGTCGAGGCTGTGTGACACAGTTTTCGTGCAGTGAGGTCCGGGCTGTGTTTCATAGTCACCATACGCCGAGGTCCAGGCTGTGTGCCGTGGTCACGCTGTGACGAGTCCAGGATGAGTGCCACGATCGCCCTGCAAAGAAGTACAGGCTGTGTGACATGTTTGACCTTTGCCGAATTCCATGCTGTGTTACACGGTCGCCATAATCCGAGTTTCAGGCTGTGTGCCGCGGTTGCCCTGTGACAAATTCTGGGCTTTGTGCTGGAGTGGCCCTGCACCAATTTCTGAGCTGTGTGCCGTGGTCAGCCTGCAAAGAGATCCGGGCTGTGTGATGTGGTCACCCTGCGCCAAGTTCCAGGCTTTGTGCCACGGTCACCCTGCACCAAGGTCCAGGCCGTGTGCTGCAGTCGCCCTGCACCAAACTCCAGGCTTTGTGCTGGGGTCACCCTGCGCTGATTTCCGGGCTGTGTGCCTCAGTCGCCCTGTGCTGATGTCCTGGCTCTGTGCCGCAGTTTTCCTACAGTGTAATCTGAGCTGTGTACCATAGTCGCCATACGCTGAGGTCCGGGCTGTGTGCCGCGTTCGCCCTGCACCGAGGTCTGTGCTGTGTACCACGGTCGCCATGCGCCGAGTTCCAGGCTGTGTGCTGTTGTCACCCTGCGACCAGGTCCGGGCTGTGTGCCGTGGTCGGCCTGCACCGATGTACGGGCTGTGTGCCACGGTCGCCCTGTGCCGAGGTCCGTGATGTGTGCTGCGGTCACTTACACCAAGATCCGGGTTGTGTGCCGTGGTGGCCCGGCGCCGAGGTTCTGGCTGTGAGCCGCGGTCGGCTTGCGATGAGCTCTGAGCTCTGTGCCTCGGTCGCCCTGTGGTAAGGTCCGGGCTGTGTGTCATGGTAGACCTGCGCTGAGGTCCGGGCTGTGTGGCGCGGTCGGCCTGCACCGAGGTCCAGGCTGTGTTCCACAGTCACCCTGCCTCGAGTTCCAAGCTCTGTGCCGCAGTTGCCTGGTGCCAATTTCCGAGCTGTGTGCCGCGGTCTGCCTGCACCGAGATCCAGGCTTTGTGATGCAGTCGCCCTGCACCAAGGTCTGGGCAATGTGCCGCGGTCGCCCTGCACCAAGGACCGGGCTGTGTGCCATGGTCGCCCTGCACCAAACTCCAGGCTGTGTTCCATGGTCACCCTATGCCGAGATCCTGGCTGTGAGCCATGGTTGCCCTGCCCTGAGATTCTAGCTGTGTGCCGCAGTCGCCCTCCACCAATTTCCGGGCTGTTAGCCATGGTCGCTATGCCCCAATATCCGGACTGTGTACCTCGGTCGTCTTTCGCTGAATTCCAGGCTGTGAGCCGTGTTCAGCTTGCGACGAGGTCCGTGCTGTGTGCCGCAGTTGCCCTGCACCGAGGTCTGGGTTCTGTGCCATGGTCGTCCTGCACAGAGATCCAGGCTGTGTTCCGTGGTCGGCTTACAACGAGTTCCGGGCTATGTGCCGCGGTCGCTCTGCACCCAGGGCCCTGCTGTGTGCCGCAGTCACCCTGTGCCGAGTTCTGGGCTGTGTGCTGCGTTCACACGTGCCAAGTTCCGGGTTGTGTGCCGTGGTCGCCCTGTGCCGAGTTCTGCATTGTGAGCTGCATTCGGATTTCGATGAGTTCTGGGCTGTGTGTCACCAGCGGATTGCGATGAGGTCTGGCTGTGCGCTGCGTTTGCCTTGCACCGAGTTCTGGCCTCTGTTCCGTGGTAGTTCTGTGCCAAGTTTGTGCTGTGTTCCACGTTTGCACTGCGCCGAGTCTAGGCTGAGTACCGAGGTCACCCTTCACCGAGGTCTGGGCTGTGTGACAGGTCAGCCTGCGCCGAATTCCGGCCTGTGTTACGCGGTTGCCCTGGGCCGAGTTTCGATTGTGTTTCACAGTGCCCTGTGCTGAAGTGCGGGCTTTGTGCTGTGGTCGCATTTCACCTAGTTACGGGCTGTGTGTCACGGTTGTCCTGTGCCAAGGTCGGGGCTGTGTGCCACGGACGCCCATTGTCAAGGTCCAGTGCGTGTGCTGCTGTCGCCATGCACCAAGGTCCAGGCTTTGTGTGCCGAGGTCCAGGTTGGGTGCCGTGGTCGTCCTGTGCCGAGTTCCGGATTGTGAGCCGCCGTCGGATTGCGATGAGGTCCGGGCTGTGTGCTACAATCACCCTTCGCTGAGGTCCGGGCTGTGTGACGTGGTCGTCCTGCGTCGAATTCCAGGCTGTGTTATGCGGTCAACCTGGTCCCAGGTCCGGGCAGTGTGTCGTGTGCCCTGACCCGCGGTCCGGGCTGTGTGTCTTGTTTGCCTTCACCGAGGTCCAGTCTGTGCCCTGTGAGGAGGTGGGCTGGTGGGATGCGTTTGGAGGCAGGGAGCTGATCAGGGCAACCTCCCCGCCTGTGGCATCGTTTCATCAGCANGACCCGCGGTCCGGGCTGTGTGTCTTGTTTGCCTTCACCGAGGTCCAGTCTGTGTGCCGCGGTTGCCTGCACTGAGGTTCGGGTTGTGTGCCGTGGTCGTCCTGCACCGAATTCCGGGTGGTGAGCCTCGGTCGACTTGACGAGGTCCAGGCTGTGTGTCGCAGTTGCCCTGTGCCGAGATCCGTGCTTTGTGCCACAATCACCCTGCTCCAAGGTCTAGGGTGTGAGCTGCAGTGCCCTGCACTGATATCCAGGCAGTTTGCCGTGCTCGCCCTCTTCCTAGTCTGGGCTGAGTACCGCGGTTGCCTTACACCTAGGTCTGGGCTCTGTGCCATGGTCGCCCTGCGCAGAGGTCCAAGCTGTGTGCAGCGGTCGCCCTGTGCCGAGGTCAGGGCTATGGCCACATTTGCACTGTGTTGAGTTCCGGGCTGTGTGCCGTGGTCGCCCTGCACCAAACTCCAGGCTGTGGGCCACGGTTGCACTGAGCGGAGTCCAGGCTGAGTGCCACGATCGTCCTGCAATGAAATCCAGGCTGTGTGACGTGTTTGACCTTTGCCGAATTCCGTGCTGTGTTACGCAGTGGACATGTTCCAAGTTCCGGGCTGTGTGCTGTGGTCGCCCTGCGATGAGTCCTGGGCTGTGTGCTGAGTGTCCCTGCACCAATTTCCGATCTGTGTGCCATGGTCGGCCTGCAAAGAGAACCGGGCTGTGTGCCGCAGTTGCCCTGCTCTGAGTTCGGGGCTTTGTGTGTCGGTCGCCCTGCGCCAAGGTCCAGGATGTGTGCCGTGGTCGCCCTCCACCAAACTCCAGGCTGTGTGGCGTGGCCACCCTGTGCTGATTTCTGGGCTTTGTGCTGCAGTCGCCCTGTGCTGATGTTCGGGCTGTGTGTCATGTTTTTCCTGTGCTGAGGTCTGGGCTGTGAGCTGCGGTCTGCTTGCGACAAGGTCCAGGCTGTGTGCTGCAGTCGCCCTGCACTGAGGGCCGGCCTTGTTCTGCGGTTGCCTTGCACCGAGTTTTGGCCTCTGTGATGCCATTGCGCTGTGCCATGTACCGTGCTGTGTGCTGCGTTCGCCCTGCGCCGATTCTGGGCTGAGTATCGTGGTCACCCTTCACCGAGGTCTGGGCCATGTGACGCAGTCACCCTGCAAAGAATTCCAGCCTGTGTTACGTGGTTGCCCTGTACCGAGTTTTGATTGTGTGTCGCAGTGCCCTGTGCTGAAGTCCGGGCTTTGTGCTGTGATCGCATTTCGCCTAGTTAGGGGCTTTGTGTCGTGGTCATCCTGTGCCAAGTTCAGGGCTGTGTGCCAGGGTGCCCATCATCGAGATCCAGTGCATGTGCCGCTGTCGGCATGTGCCGGGGTCCAGGCTTTGTTTCACTGTAGCCCTGCAGCAAGGTCCGTGCTGTGTGCTGCGGTTGGCCTGAGCTGAGGTCTGGGCTATGTGCTGCGGTTGCCCTGCACCAAGATCCAGGATGTGTGCCGCAGTCGCTTGTACCGAGGTCCAGGCTGTGTGCCGCATTCACCTTGCGCTAAATGGTGGGCTGTTTGCCACGGTCGGCCTGCACCAATGTCCGGGCTCTGTGCCACCGTTTTGCCTTGGCCGAGTTCCAGGCTGTGTGCCTTAGTTGCCTGCGCTGAGGTCTGGGCTGTGTGCTGCGGTCACCATGCTCTGAGATCTGGGCTATGTGCCATGGTCGGTAGGTTCCGAGATCTAGTCAAGGTGCTGCGGTCGCCCTGCCACGAGGTCCAGGCTGTGTGCCGAGGTCGCCCAGTGTCGAGGTCCAGGCTGTGTTCCACGATCACCATGCACCAAGGTCTGAGTTGTGTGCCGCGATCACCATGTGCCAAATTCCAGGCTGTGTGACAGAGTCACCCTGCGCTGAGGTCAGTGCTGAGTGCCGCGAACGCCCTGTGCTGAATTCCAGTTGGTGTACCGCGGTTGCACTGCAATGATGTCTGGTCTGTGTCCTGCAGTCATCCTGTGCTGAGGTCCGGGCTGTGTGCCACGATCGCCTTCTCTGAGTTCTGGACTGTGTGCCGCAATCACCTTATGTCGTGGTACAGGCTGTGTGCCGTGATCACCATGCGCCGAAGTCCATGCTGTGTGACACATTCACCCTGCGCCAAGGTCCGGCTGTGTGCCACAGTGGCCCTGCACTGCGGTCCAGGTTGTGTGCCGCAGGTACCCTGCGCCGAGGTCCTGGCTGTGTCCCCAGGTCGCCCTGTGCCGAAGTCCGGGCTGCATACCTTGGTCAGCCTGCAATGATCTCCGGGCTCTGTGCCAATGTCTGCATTGGCCAATGGCCAGGACGTGTGCCGCTGTCATCCTGTGCCTTGGTCTGGGGCGTGTGCCACTGTCGTCCTATGCCGAGGCCCAGGTCATGTGCCACTGTCACCCTACATCGAGGTCTGGGACATGTGCTGCCGTAAGCCTATGCTGAGGTCTGGGGCGTGTGCCGCCATCGCCTTATGCTAAGGTCTGGAGCGTTTGCCGCAGTATCCCAATGTTGAGGACCGGGCTGTGTGCCGCAGTTTCCCTGCTCTGAGGTCCGGGCTGTATGCCATCATCGCCCTTGCCGAGGTCCATGCTGTGTATCACTGTCACCCTGTTCCAAGTTCCGGGACTTATGCTGTGGTCGCCCTGTGCCAAGGTCCGTGCGGTGTGCTGCAGTGACCCTGTGCTGAGGTCCGGGCTGTGTGCTGCGATTGCCATGCACTGAGTTCCGGGCTGTGAGCCGCTGTCTCCTTGTGCCGAAGTCTGGGCTTTGTGTCGTGGTCGGCCTGCACTGACATCCATGCTCTGTGCCACCGTCACGCTTGGGCGAGGTCCGGGATGTGTGTTGTGATCACCCTGTGCCGAGGTCCATAGTGTGTGCCTCGGTCGGCATGTGTTCAGGTATGGGCTCTGTGCTACCATCTGCCTTGGCTGAGGGCCAGGGCGTGTGCCACTATCATCCTGTGCAGAGTTGCAGGGCGTGTGCCACCGTTGCCCTACGCCAAGGCCCGGGGCATGTGCCACTGTCACCCTACGCCGAGGTCTGGGGCATGTGCCGCCATCATCCTGTGCCGAGGTCCGGGCTGTGCTCCTCAGTCACCCTGCACCGAGGTCTGGGTGTGTGCCGCCATTAACATGCGCTGAGGTCCGGGATGCTTGCTACGTTTGCCTGTGCTGAGGTACGGGCTGTGTGCCGAGATCGTCCTCTGCCGATGTCCAGGCTGTGTGCCGCATTCGCCCTGCACCGAGTTCTGGGCTTTGTACCGCATTCGCCCTGTGCTGCGGTACAGGGTGTGTGCCGCGATCGCCCTGCACCGAGGTCCGGGCTGTGTGCCGCAGTCACCCTGCGCCAAGGTCCGGGATGTGTGCCACGGTCACCCTGCGCTGAGATCTGGGCTTTGTGATGTGGTCACCTTGCGCCGAATTCCGGCTTGTGTTACACGGTCGCCCTGGGCCTAGGTTCGATTGTGTGTCACAGTGCCCTGTGCCAAAGCCTGGGCTTTCTGCTCTGGTCACATTTCACCGAGTTACGGGCTGTGTGTCGTGGTCGTCCTGTGCAATGGTCAGGGCTGTGTGCCACAGAAGCCCATCGTCAAGGTCCGGTGCATGTGCCGCTGTCACTGTGCATCGAGGTCCTGGCATTGTGTCACTGTCGCCCTGCAGCGATGTCCGGGCTGTGTGCCATGGTCTGCCTGTGCTGATGTACGGGCTGTGTGCTGTGTTCGTCCTGCACTGAGATCCAGGATGTGTGCCGCAGTCACTTGCGCCGAGGTCCGGATTGTGTGCCGTGGTTGCCCTGCGCCGATTTCTGGGCTGTGAGCCAAGTTTGGTTGGTGAAAAGGTCCGAGCTCTGTGCTGTGGTTGCACTGCACCGATTCTGAGCTGTGTGCCTCAGTCGCCCTGTGCCTATTTCCTGGCTCTGAGCCGCGGTCGCCCTGCTGCAATATCCGGGCTGTATATCGCAGTCATCTTACACCAAGGTCTGGGCTGTGTGCCGCAGTTGCCCTGCACTGAAGTCTGGGCTGTGTGCCGCTGTCGCCCTGTGCTGAGGTCTGGGCTGTGTGCCGCAGTCGCTTGCACCGAGGTCCAGATTGTGTGCCGTGGTTGTCCTGCACCGAGATCCAGGCTGTGTGCCACAGTCGCTTGCGCCGAGGTCCGAGTTGTGTGCCATGGTCGCCGTGCACTGAGATCCGGGATGTGAGCCGCAGTTGGCTTGTGATCAAGTTTGGGCTGTGAGCTGTGTTCGGATTGCAACAAGGTCTGTGCTGTGTGCTGCTGTCACCCTTCACTGAGGTCTGAGCTGTGTGCTGCAGTTGTCCTGCGCTGAGGTCCTGGCTGTGTTCTGCGTTCGGCTTGTGACGAGTCCTGGGCTCTGTACCACGGACGCTCTGCGCCGAAGTCCGTGCTGTGCTCCTCGGTCGCACTGCACCGAGGTCCAGGCTTTGTGCCACCATCGTACTGTGCTGAGGTCCGGGCTGTGTGCCGTGGTCGCCCTGGACCGAGTTCCAGGCTGTGTGCCCTTGTTGCCCTGCACCGAGGTCCAGGCTTTGTGCCACCATCGTACTGTGCTGAGGTCTGGGCTGTGTGCCGCGATCGCCCTGCAGTGAGGTCTGGGCTGTGTGCTGCGGTCACCCTGCGACGAGGTCCGGGCTTTGTGCTGCAGTCTGCCTTCCCCGATGTCTGGGATGTGTTCTGCCATTACGCTGCAATGAATTACGGGCTCTGTGCCATGGTCGCCCTGTGCTGAGTCCAGGTCTAGTGCCGCGATCACCCTGCAAGGAGGTCCGGGCTGTGTGACGTGTTCAACCTTGGCCGAATTCCGGGCTGTGTTACGCAGTCACCCTGTGCCAAGTTCTGGGCTGTGAACTGTGGTCAGCCTGTGACGAGGTCCGTACTGTGTTCCGCAGTCACACTGCATGGAGGTCCAGGCTTTGTGCCACCATCGTCCTGTGCCGAGGTCTGGGCTGTGTGCCTGGGCCGCCCTGTGCTGAATTCCAGGCTGTGTGACCTGGTTGCCCTGGACCGAGGTCCAGGCTGTGCCACCATCGTCCTGTGCTGAGGTCCAGGCTGTGTTCCAAGATCGCCCTGAAGCGAGGTCTGGGTTGTGTGCTGCGATCGCCCTGCAACGAGGTCTGGGCTGTGTGCTGCGGTGTGCCTGCCCCGATGTCCGGGATATGTTCTGCCATTACCCTGCACTGAGTTACGGGCTCTGTGCTACGGTCGCCCTGTGTACTGAGTCCAGGCCTAGTGCCGCGATCACCCTGCAAGGAGGACCGGGCTGTGTGATGTGTTCGACCTGGGCCAAATTCCGGGCTGTGTTACGTGGTCGCCCTGTGCCAAGTTCCGGGCTGTGAACTGTGGTCGGCCTGTGACAAGGTCTGGGCTGTGTGCCACAGTCGCCTTGTGCAGAGTTCCGGACTGTGTGCCTCAGTGGCCTTGCACCAATTTCCGGGCTGTGGGCTGCGGTGGCCCTACAGCGAGGTCCGTGCTGTGTGCCGCAGTTGCCCTGTGCCAAGGTCAGGACTGTGTGCCGCGGTCACCCTGCGCTGAGGTCCAGGCTGTGTGTGGTGGTCGGCCTATGCCGAGGTCCGGGCTCTTTACCACAGTTGCCTGAGCTGAGGTCCGGGTTGTGTGCCGTGGTCACCCTGTGCCGAGTTCCAGGTTGTGATCCACCATCGGCTTGTAATGAGGTTGGGTCTATGAGCCATGTTTGACTTGCATCAAGGTCCATGCTGTGTGCTGCGGTCGCCCTGCACCAAGGTCTGTATTGTGTGATGTGGTCACCTGCACAGAGATACGGATTGTGTGCATCAGTGGCCTTGCACCTATTTCTGGGCTGTGTGCCACTGTCAGCCTACACCGAGGTCCGTGCTCTGTGCCACGGTTGCCCCACACCGAGGTCCAGGCTGTGTACAGCGGTTTCCCTGCACTGAGGTCCATGCTGTGTGCCTCGGTCGCCCTGCACAGAGATCCGGGATGTGTGCCGTGGTGGGCCTGCGCCGAAGTCCAGGAGGTGTGCCATGGTTGCCTGCACTGAGGTCTGGTTTGTGTGCCCTGTTCCCCCTGCACTGAGTTCTGGGCTGTGAGCCGTGGTCGGCTTGTGGTGGGGTCCGGGCTGTGAGCCGTGTTTGGCTTGAGACAAGGTCTGTGCTGTGTGCCACGGTCGTCCTTCACTGAGTTCTGGGCTGTGTGCCACAGTCGCCCTGTGCCGAGGTCTGGGCTGTGTTCCACGGTTGGCTTGTGATGAGTTTCGGGCTCTGTTCCACGGTTGCTCTGTGCCGAGGTCTGGTCTGTGTGCCACGGTCGCCATCTGCCGAGGTCCGGGCTGTCCCCTGATCACCCTGTGCCGAGGTCCAGGCTGTGCTCCATGGTCGGCTTGCTAAGAGTTCCTGGCTGTGTGCCACGGTTGCTCTGCACCGAGGCCCATGCTGTGTGCCATGGTCGCCCTGCACCGAGGTCCTGGCTGTGTGTCGCGGTCGCCCTTCACTGTGTTTCGGGCTGTGTGCTGCGGTCACCCTGCATCAAAGTCCGTGTGGTGTTCCGCGGTTGGCTTGCAACGAGTTCCAGGCTCAGTGCCGAGGTCACTCTGTGCTGAGGTCCGTTCTGTGTGCCACGGTCGCCCTGCACTGAGGTCCGGGCTTTATGCCGCAGTCGCCTTCTGCCGAGGTGCTGGCTGTGTGCCATATTTGACCTGCGCCGAGGTGTGGCTGGGTGCCGCGGTTGCCCTGCACCGATGTCAGGCATCTGTGCCGTGGTCACCCTGCGCCGGGTTCCAGGCTGTGTGCTTCATTCACACATGCTGAGGTCCGGGTTGTGTGCTGTGGTCGCCCTGTGCCGAATTCTGGGCTGAGTTGTAGTCAGATTGTGACAAGATCCAGGCTGTGTGCCGCTGTTGGATTGCGATGAGGTCCAGGCTGTGCTGTGGTCGCTCTGCACCAAGGTCCAGGCTGTGTGCTGCGGTCGCTCTGCACCGAGGTCCATGCTGTGTGCCACGGTCGCCCTGTGCCGAGTTCCAGGCAGTGTGCCTTGTTTGCATGTGCCGAGATCTGGGTTGTGTGCCGTGGTAGCCCTGTGCCGAATTCCGGGCTGTGAGCCACGGTCGGATTGCGAAGAGATCCAGGCTGTCTGCCACCGTCGGATTGCGATGAGGTCTGGGCTGTGTGCTGTGGTCGCTCTGCGCCGAGGTCCGTGCTGTGTGCTGCGTTCGCCCTGCACCGAGGTCCAGCCTGTGTGGCGCAGGGCCCTGCGCTGATTTCTGGGTGGTTTGCCGTGGTCACATTCTGCCGAGGTCCACGCTTTGTGCCACAGTCGCACTGCTCCGAGGTCCGGGCTGTGTGCTGCGGTCACCCGTCACCGAGGTCCATGCTCTATGCCCTGGTCGCCCTGTGCCGATTTCTGAGCTGTGTGCCGTGGTCACCCTGCGCTGAATCTGGGCTGAGTATCGCAGTCTTCCTGGGCTGAGGGTCGGGATGTGTGTCACAGTACCCTATTCCGAGGTCTGTACTTTTTGCTGTGGATGCATTTCGAAAAGGTCCGGGCTGTGTGTCGCAGTAGTCCTGTGCTGAGTTCAGGCCTGTGTGCCATGCACACCCATCGCCGAGTTCCGGGCAGTGAGCTGCTGTCGGACTGCGCTGAGATCAGGGCTGTGTGCCGCGTAAGCCCTTCGCTGAGCTTCAGGGTGTGTGCCGTGGTCGCAGTGCACAGGGTTCCAGGCTTTGTGCCACTGTCTCACTGAAGCGAGGTTCAGGCTATGTGCTGTGGTCGCCCTGCACCAAGGTCCAGGTTGTGTTCCACCATCGCCCTGCGCCATGGTCTGGGATGTGTGCAGTGGTCACCCTGTGCTGTGTTCTGGGCTGTGAGCCGCGGTTGTCCTGTGCTTAGGTCTGGGCTGTGTGCCGCGGTCGTCTATGCCAATGTCAGGACTGAGTGCTGCGGTCGCCCCGTGCTGACATCCTGCTGTGTGCCACGGTCACCCTGCGACAAGGTCTGGGCTGTGTGCCACGGTGGACCTGCACCGATGTTCGGGCTGTGTTACGCGGTCACCTTGGGCTGAGGTTCGGGATGTGTACCGCGGTGCCCTGTGCTGAGGTCCCAGCTTTGTGTTGTGGTCACCTTTTGCCAAGGTCGGGGCTGTGTGCCACAGTCGCCCAGCGCCGAGGTCTGGGCTTTGTGCCGTGGTTGCCCTGCGCTGAGGACCGGTGTTTGCTGCAATCACCCTATGCCGATGTCCGGGCTGTGTGCCGCGGTCGCCCTGTGCTGAGGACCGGTGCTTGCCGCAATCATCCTACGCCGATGTCCGGGCTGTGTGCCGCGGTTGCCCTGTGCCGAGGTCAGGACTGTGTGCTGCGTTCATCAGCGCTGAGTTCTGTGTAGTGTGCCGTGGTTGCCCTGTGCAAAGTTCTGGGCTGTGAGCCGTGAATGGCTTTGGACGAGTTCCGGGCTGTTAGCCGTGGTAGCTTCTGACGAAGTCCGGGCTCTGTGCCACTTTTGCCCTGCGCCGAGGTCCAGGTTGGGTGCCATGGTCGCCCTGTGATGCCGTCCTAGCTGTGTGCCATGGTCGGCTTGTGATGAAATCCGGGCTGAGTGCCGCAGTCGCCCTGCGACGAGGTCCAGGCTGTGTGACCCGGTCGCTATGCCCCGAGGTCCAGGGTGTGTGTCGCGGTGCCCTGTGCCGAGGTCCTGGCTTTGTATTGTAGTTGCCTTTCCCCTAGGTCTGGGCTGTTTGTCGCGGTCGTCCAGTGCAGAGTTCGGGGATGTGTGCCACGGCAGCCCTTCACTGAGGTCCAGGTCATGTGCCGTGTTTGCCATGCACCGGGGTCCAGGCTTTGTGTCACTGTCTCACTGCAGCGAGGTTCAGGCTATGTGCTGTGGTCTCCCGGCACCGAGGTCCGGGTTNCGGAAAGGCCAGGCTCCAAGCGAGTTGCCAGGGGCCTCTGGGGATTCCTTGGCAGTCGGTTCCAGCTCCCTACGTCCTCGTCTGGCACCTGAGGATTCCACTCCATTGCAGACGTGGAACGTGGGGTTCCTCTGGAGGCTCCCCAGGGGAGTCAGGTCTCTTTTTGAGTGGAGACGTTCACCTCCGCTTTCCTCCCGAGATGTAGCTGCTGTGTCAGGCTTCCCGCCGAGGTTACACAGGTGTCTGGGGCTTCCCCGCGAAGCTTTCCCACAGGGTTGAAACATGTGCAAACGTGGTGGGAGTAAATCCTCGGGGTGACAGTCAAGGTGCCGCAGTCCAACAGGTTCCGATGGAGTGGACAGAGACATCTGGGGGTCTCGTGGAACAGGTGGCACAACCCCCGGTGTTTCTCGAGACACTCCTGTGGAGAGTGACTCCTCTTGATATGCCACAGGACTGGAGGGAATCCTTCCCTGACGAATCAGTGAAGGGAACTCTGGTCTCCAACGGAGCAGGGGGACATGGGTCTTTTCTTGAGTTGTGATGGGATCCTCAGTGTTCCTCTCGAGTGGAGACATGAATGTCGGGATATTCTGGAGTCACTACAAGGGTATGAAGGAACCCGTCGAGGTTCATGAGGTATTGGTTGTCTTCCCATGAGGTACCGCAGAGGACAAGGGCCTCATCTCGCCTGGAGGTGAGATCCTCCTGGTTTTTCTCAAGTTGTGGCAGGTTTCTCTCGACTTACGACGTGCCCTCGGAAAGGCCAGTTTCCACGCGAGTTGCCAGGGGCCTATGGGGATTTCTTGGCAGTCGGGGCCTGCTCCTAAGTCCTCATTTGTAGCCTGAGGATTCCCTGCACTGCTTTCTTGGACCGTGGGGTTTCTTTGGGTGCTCCCCAATGGAGTGAGGTCTCGTCTCCAGTGGAGACGTTGCACGTCTTCTTTCCAACTAAGCTGTAGCTGCAGTGTCATGCTTCACGTCAAGGTGACACAGGGGTCTGTGGTTTCCCCTAGAGTCTTTCCCACAGGGTTGAAACACGTGCCAACATGGTGCGAGCCAATCCTCGGTATGACAGTCGAGGGGGCGCAGGGCCACCAGGTTCTGATGGAGTGGACAGAAACATCTGGGGGTCTCGTGGAACAGGTGGCGTGACACCCGGTGTTCTGAACACTCCTTTGGAGAGCACCTCTTCTTGAAAAGTGATGGGACGGTCGGGAATCCATCCCTGAAGAAGCAGGGAAACGTAGCCTGATTTCGTGGGGAGCAGTGTGACACGGGGTTCCTCTTGAGTTTTGGAGGGACCCTCGATGTTCCTCTTGAATCTAGACGTGTATGTTGAGCTATTCTTGAGTTACTGCAAGGGTGTGAAGGAACCTGTCAATGTTCATGAGGGATGGGGTGACTTCCCCTTAGGTGCTCCGAGGACAAGTGTCTCATCTCGCCTGGAGGGGAGATCATCCTAGTTTTTCTCGAGTTGCAGCAGGTTCCTCTCAAGTTACGATATGGATCCCAGGGACCTGCCCCTGAGGCCTCCGGAAAGGCCAGTCTCCAAGCGAGGTGCCAGGGGCCACTGGGGATTCCTTGACAGTTGGTTCCGGCTCCTAAGTCCTAGTCTGACACCTGAGGATTCCTCTCCTCTGCACACCTGGACCGTGGGGTGCCTCTGGAGGCTCCCCAGGGGAGTCATGTCTCTTCTTCAATGGAGAGATGCACCTCCGCTTTCCTCCCGAGCTGTAGCTGCAGGTTCATGCTTCCCGTCGAGGTGACAAAGGGGTCTGGGTCTTCCCCTCGAGGCTTTCCCACAGGGTTGAAACACGTGCCAACGTGGTATGAGCTAATCCTCGGGGTGAGAGTAGAGGCAGCACAGGGCCACTAGGTTTCGATGGAGTGGACAGAGACATATGGGGGTCTCGTGGTACAGCTGACACGACCCCTAGAGCTACTCTGGACATTCCTCTAGAAAGCACCAACTCTTGACATGTGACGGGACCGCGGGTAATCCATCCCTGATGTAGAAGGGATAAGAAGCCTGATTTCGCCCGGAGTAGGCAGACCCGGGGTTCCTCTTCAGTTGTTGTGGGACCCTCGATGTTCCTCTTCAGTGGAGACATGTATGTTGGGCTATTCTTGAGTCACTGCAAGGGTGTGAAGAAACCTGTCGAGGTTCATGATGGATGGGTTGACTTCCCGTGAGGTACTGCAGAGGAAAAAGGCCTCATCTCGCCTGGAGGGGAGATCCTCCTGGTTTTTCTCGAGTTGCGGCAGGTTTCTCTTGACTTACGACACTGCACACAGGGACCCGCCCTGGGCAATCTGAAAAGGCCAGGCTCCACGTGATTTGCCAGGGGNGCAGAGGAAAAAGGCCTCATCTCGCCTGGAGGGGAGATCCTCCTGGTTTTTCTCGAGTTGCGGCAGGTTTCTCTTGACTTACGACACTGCACACAGGGACCCGCCCTGGGCAATCTGAAAAGGCCAGGCTCCACGTGATTTGCCAGGGGCCTCTGGGGATTTCTTGGCAGTCGGGTCCTGCTCCTAAGTCCTCGTCTGGAGCCTGAGGATCCCTCCAATGCTTACTTGGACCGTGGGATTTCTCTGGAGGCTCCCCAATGGAGTCACGTCTTGTGTCCAGTTGAGACGTGCAAGTCCAATTTCCTCCCCAGCTTTAGCCGTGGGGTCAGGCTTCCCTTCGAGGTGACACAGGGGTCTGGGGCTTCCCCTCGAGGCTTTCCCAAAAAGTTGGATCACGTGCCAGAGTGGTGGGAGCCAATCTTCGGGGTGTCAGTCGAGGTGGCGCAGGACAACCAGGTTCTGATGGAGTGGACAGAGACATCTGGGGGTCTCGTGGAACAGGTGGTGAGACCCCCGGGGTTCCTCTGGACACTGCTATGGAGACCACCTCCTCTTTGGATGTGATGGGACGGTCTGGAATCCATCCCTGAAGAAACAGGGAAAGGAAGCCTGATTTCGTGAGGAGCAGGGGGACATAGGGTTCCACTTGAGTCGTGGGTGGACCCTCGATGTTCCTCTTGAGTGGAGACGTGTATGTTGGGCTATTCTTGAGTCACTGCAAGGGTGTGAAGGAACCCNTCCAGTGCAGAGTTCGGGGATGTGTGCCACGGCAGCCCTTCACTGAGGTCCAGGTCATGTGCCGTGTTTGCCATGCACCGGGGTCCAGGCTTTGTGTCACTGTCTCACTGCAGCGAGGTTCAGGCTATGTGCTGTGGTCTCCCGGCACCGAGGTCCGGGTTGTGTGCTGCCATCGCCCTGCATCAAAGTCCGAGATGTGTGCTGTTGTGGCCCTGCACTGACGTCGGTGCTGTGTGCCACCATCACCCTGAGCTGAGGTCCAGGCTGTGTGCCATGGTGGCCCTGAGCCAATGTCTGGGCTATGTGTCGCATTCGGCCTGCGCTGAGGTCCAGGCCGTGTCCTGCGGTTGCCTTGTTCCAAGGTCCAGGCTGTGTGCTGCGGTAGCATTGCACCGAGGTACATGCTGTGTGCTGCAGTCGCCCTGCGCCGTGTCCAGACTGAGTGCCGCGGTCGCTCTGCAATGAGGTCTGGGCTGTGTAACTTGGTCAACCTGTGCCGAATTCCGCACTGTGTTATGAGGTCACCCTGCACCGAGGTCTGGGCTTTGAGCCGCAGTACTCCTGGGCCGAGATCAGGGCTGTGTGCCACGGTTGCCCTATGCCGAGTTCCAGGCTTCATGCTGTGGATGCCCTGTGATGAGGTCCAGGCTGTGTGCAATGGTCGCCTTGCGATGAAGTCTGGGATGCTTGCCTCGGTTGCTCTGTGCCGAGGTCCAGGCTGTGTGCCCAGATTGCCTTGGCCCGAGGTCTGGGCTGTGTGCTGCAGTCACCCTGCACAGTTGTCCGGGCTGTGATATGCGGTCACCATGGGGCGAGGTCCAGGTTGTGTGTCACGGTGCCCTGCGGCGAGTTCCCAGCTTTGTGTTGTGGTTGCCTTTCGCCGAGGTCTGGGATCTGTGTCACGGTCGTCATGTGCTGAGTTCGGGGCTGTGTGACGCGGATGCCCATCGCCAAGATCCGGGGCGTGTGCCGCAGTTGCCATGCACCGAGGTCCAGGCTTTGTGTCACTGTCTCACTGCAGCGAGGTCCAGGCTGTGTGCTGTGGTCTCCCGGCACCGAGGTTCAGGCTGTGTGCTGATATCAAACTGCACCAAATTCCAGGATGGGTGCCGTAGTCGCCCTGAGCAGAAGTCCGGGCTGTGTACCGTGATCCCCTTCCACCGAGAACCAGGATGTGAGCCGTGGGCGGCTTGCG
Organism: Neotragus pygmaeus; assembly: GCA_006410875.1. Lineage (NCBI taxonomy): Eukaryota > Metazoa > Chordata > Mammalia > Artiodactyla > Bovidae > Neotragus > Neotragus pygmaeus. The sequence continues at coordinate 25,659 of SJYV01033067.1, forward strand.
ACGAGTCCAGGCTGTGTGCTACGGTTGCACTGCTCCGAGGTCCATGCTGTATGCCGCAGTCTCCCTGCACCGAGTTCCGGCTGTTGCTCTGGTCTCCCTGCGCCGAGGTCTGGGCTGTGTGCTACGGTCGCTCTGGGCCTAGGTCTGGGCTGTGTATTGTGGTACCCTGTGCCAAGATCCCGGCTTTGTGTTATGGTCGCCTTTCGCCGAGGGCTAGGCTCTGTATTGCGGTCGTCCTGTGCCAAGATCCGGGGTGTGTGCCGCTGTCGCCATGCTCCAAGGTCTAGGCTTTGTGTCACTGTTGCCCTGCAGCAAGGTCCAGGCTGTGTGCTGTGTTTGCCCTGCACCGAGGTCAGGGCTGTGTGCCGCCATTACCCTGTGCCGAGGTACAGGCAGTATTCCACGTTCGCCCTGCGCTCAAGTCTGTGCTGTGTGCCACAGTCGCCCTGTGCCGAGTTCCAGGTTGTGAGCCACGGTCAGCCTTCGGTGAGGTCTGGGGTGTGTGCCGCGGTCACACTGCGCCGAGGGCCGGGCTGTGTGCTGCAATCGCCCTGCGCCAATTTCTGTGCTGTTTTACGCGGTAACCCTGCACCGATGTTCGGGGTATGTGCCAGAGTCGCTCTTCGCTGAGGTCCGGGCTTTGTGCCACGGTCGCCCGGCATCAAGGTCCGGGCTGTGGGCAGTGGGCTCCCTGTACCGAGGCCCGGGCTGTGTGCCCCGGTCTCCCTGAACCGATGTCCATGTGTGTGCTACGGTCGGTCTGCATTGAACTCCAGGCTCTGTGCTGTGGTTGCCCTGCCTCGAATTCTGGGCTGTGTGCTGGGGTCGCCTGCACTGAGTTCCAGGTTGTGTGCCGTGTTCCATGCTGTGAGCCGCGATCGCATTGCGACGAGGTCTGGGCTGTGTGCCATGGTCAGATTGCGACGAGGTCCTAGCTGTGTGCCACGGTCACCTTGCGCCGAGATCCGGGCTGTGTGACGTGATCGCCCTGCAGCGAATTCCAGGCTGTGTTACGCAGTTGTCCTGGGCCGAAGTCTGGGCTGTGTGTTGCCGTGCCCTTCACCGAGGTCTGGGCTGTGTGCCGTGGTCACCCTTCACCGAGGTCCAGTCTGTGTGTTGCGGTTGTCCTTTACCGAGATCTGGGCTGTGAGCCACGGTCGCCTGTGCAGAGGCTGGGTTGTATGCTGTGATAGCCCTGAGCCAAGTTCCGGGCTGTGAGCATGGTCGGCTTGACGAGGTCGAGGCTGTGTGCCACAGACGCCCTGCACCGAGGTCCGGGCTTAGTGCCACAGTCGACCTGCGCTGAGGTCCGGGGTTTGCCACCATCGCCCTACGCCAAGGTCTGGGCTGTGTGCCGCGGTCACCCTTTGCCAATTTCTGGGCTGTGTGCCGCGGTCGCCCTGAGTAGAAATCCGGGCTGTGTGCCGTAGTCGTCCTGCACCGAGGTCCGGGCTGTTTGCCGTGGTCGCCCTGCGCTGAGGTCCGGGCGGTGTTACGTGGTTGGCCTGGGCCCATCTCTGGGCTGTGTGTCATGGAGCCATGCACTGTGGTCCCGGCTCTGTGTCGTGGTCACCTTTCGCCAAGGTCTGGGCTGTGTGTCACTGTCATCCTGTGCAGAGTTAGGGGCTGTGTACTGCGGACGGCCATCGCCGAGGTCGGGGGCATATGCCGCGGTCGCCTTGTGCTGAAGTCCAGGCTTTGTGTCACTTTTGCCCTGAGCTGAGGTCCGGGCTGTGTTCCACGGTTGCCCTGCTCGATGTCCTAGCTGTGTGCCACAGGCACCCTGCACCGAGGTCCAGGCTATGTGCAGTGGTTGCCCTGTGCTGTGTGCTGGGGTGTGAGCTGCGGTGGGCCTGCACTTATGTCTGGGCTGTGTGTGGTGGTTGCCTTGTGCAGAGCTCCAGGCTTTTTGCCACAGTAGCCCTGCAACGAGGTCCGGGCTGTGTGATGTGGTCAAACTGCACCAAATTCTGGGCTGTGTCATGCAGTCGCTCTGTGCTGAGTTCTGGGTTGTGAGCCACGGTCAGCCTGCGACGAGATCCAGGCTGTGTGCCACGGTCACCTTGCAGTGAGTTCGGGGATGTGTGCCATGGTTGGCCTGCACCGAGGTCCGGGCTGTGTGCTGCAGTCTCCCTGCACCGATGTGCAGGTGTGCGCCGCAAATGGTCTGTGCCTAAATCCGGGCTCTGTGCCGTGTTCGCCCTGCACCGAGGTCAGGGATGTGTGCTGCAATCGCCCTGCTCCGATGTCTGGGCTGTGAGCCGTGGTTGGCCTGCAATGATATCTGGGCTGTGTGCCACGGTTGCCATGCACTGAGGTCCAAGATGTGTGCCATGGTCACTCTGCGCCGAGGTCCGTGCTGTGTGCCACGGTCACCCTGCGCTGAGGTCCGGGCTGTGTGCTGCGGTTGCCCTGCATGGAGGTCAGTGATGTGTGCCGCCATCACCCTGTGTTGAGTTCCGGGCTGTGTGTTGTGTTCATCCTGCACTGAGGTACATGCTGTGTGGCACGGTTGCCCTGCGCCGAGGTCCGGGATGTGTGCCGTCATTGCCCTGTGCCGAGTTCCGGGCTGTGTACCGCGGGCGCCCTTCACCAAGGTCCAGGCTATGTGCTGCGCTCACCCTTGTTGATGTCCGGGCTGTGTACTGCCATCTGCCTGCACCAATGTCCGGGATGTGTTCTGCCATTGCCCTGCAATGAGTTCTGGACTGTGTGGCGCCATCACCCTGTGCCGAGTCCGGGATGAGTGCCACGATCACCCTGAAAGGAGGTCTGGGCTGTGTGACGTGTTCGACTTGTGCCGAATTCTGGGATGTGTTACGCGGTCAGCCTGCATTGAGTTCCGGACTGTGAACCATGGTCGGCCTGCGACGAGGTCCAGGCTGTGTGCCGCGGTTGCCCAATGCCGAGTTCCGGACTGTGTGCCACAGTGGCCTTGCACCAAATTCTGGGGTGCGTGCTGTGGTCGGCCTACACCGAGTTCCGGGCTGTGTGCTGCCGTCGGGCTGCGCTGAAGTCCAGGCTGAGTGCCGCAGTTGCCCAGCACCGAGGTCTGGGCTGTGTGCTGCGGTGTCCTGCACCGAGGTCCAGGTTATGTGCCGTGGTCGCCATGTGCCGAGTTCTGGGCTGTGAGCCATGGACGGCTTTCGACTAGGTCCGGGCTGTGAGCCGTGTTCGGCTTGTGAAGAGGTGCATGCTGTGTGCTGCGGTCGCTCTGCGCTGAGGTCCGGGCTGTGTGCTGCAGTCGACCTGTGATGAATTCCGTGCTATGTGCCGCGGTCAGCTTGCGATGAAGTCCGGGATGTGTGCCGCAGGTGCTTTTCACTGTGATCTGGGCTGAGTGCCATGGTCACTCTGCGCCAAGTTCTGGGTTGGGTGTCACGGTCGTCCTGTGCCAAAGTCGGGGCTGTGTACCGTGGACGCCCAAAGCGGTGTGGTCTGGGGCTTGTTCTGCAGTCGCCGTGCGCCTAGGTCCAGGCTTTGTGTCACTGTCACACTGCAGCGAGGTCCGGGCTGTGTGCCACGGTCGGGCTACGCTGAAGTCCGGGCAGTGTGCCCGGTTGCACAGGACCGAGGTCAGGGCTGTTTGTGGCGGTCGTCTGCCTCGACTTCTGGTTAGTTCGCCATGGTCGCCCTGCACTATGTTCTGGGCTGTGAGCCGCAGTCGGCTTGCAATGAGTTCCGGGCTCTGAGCTGCGGTCAGCTTGCCACCAGGTCCGGGCTGTGTGCTGCGGTCACCCTGCGCCGAGGTCCGGGTTGTGTGCCACAGTCGACCTGTGATGAGGTTGGGCTGTGCAGCGCGGTCAGCTTGTGATGAAGTCTGGGATGTGTGTCACAGTTGCTCAGAACCGCGGTCCGGGCTGACTGCTGTCTTCTACCTGTGCCAAGGTCTGGACTGTGTGTCGCTGTCTCCCTGTGCTGAACTCTGGACTTTATGCCGTCGTCGCCCTACGCCCTGGTCCGAGCTGTGTGTTGCAATCAGCCTTCACCAAGGTACAGGCTGTGTGCCACTGTCGCCTGGGCCGAGGTCTGGGTTGTGTGCCATGGTCGCCCTGCACTGAGTTCTGGGTTGTGAGCCGTGGTCGGCTTGTGATGAGATCTGGGCTGTGAGCTGTGTTCAGATTGCATCGAGGTCCGTGCTGTGTGCCGCAGTCGCCCTTCACTGAGGTCCTGGCTATGTGCCGCGATCACCCTGCGCTGAGTCTGGGCTGAGTACCACAGTCGCCCTGCCCCAAGGTTTGGCCTGTGTGCCGTGGTCCCCCTGAGCCGAAGTCCAGGCAGTGTGCCGCAGTCACCCTGCCTTGAGATGCGGGCTGTGTGCCGTGGTCGCCCTGCGCCAAGTCTGGTTTGAGTACCGCAGTTACCTTGCACTGAGGTCTGGCCTGTGTGACTCAGTCACCCTGCGATGAATTCTGGCCTGTGTTATGCAGTCATCATGGGCCGAGGTTCGCACTGTGTGTCACAGTTCCCAGTGTCAAAAACCGGGCTTTGTGCTGTGGTCGCATTTCATCGAGGTACGGGCTTTGTGTCACGGTCATCCTGTGCCAAGGTATGGGCTGTAGGCCGCGGATGCCCAATGCCAAGGTCCGGGGCATGTGGTGCTGTCGCTGTGCACCGAAGTCCAGGCTTTGTGTCACTGTCGCCCTGCAGCAAGGTCAGGGCTGTGTGCCGCGGTCGGCCTGGGCTAAGGTCCGGGCTGAGTGCCATGGTCACACTGCACCCTGTTCCAGGATGTGTTCCATGGTCGCTTGTGCCGAGGTCCGTGTTGTGTGCTGTGGTTGCCCTGCCCCGTGTTCCGGGCTGTGAGCCATGCTCGGCTTGTGACCAGCCCCGAGCTGTGAGCCATGTTCGGTTTGCGATGAGGTCTGAACTTTGTGCCGCAGTTGCCCTATGCCGTGTTCTGGGCTGTGAGCCATGGTCGGCTTGCGACGAGCTCCAGGCTGTGAGCCATGTTCGGTTTGTGACGAGGTCTGAAATGTGTGCCGCAGTTGCCCTGCCCCGAGGTCAGAACTGTGTGCCACGGTCGCCCTGCAACGAGGTCTGGGCTGTGTGCCACGGTCGTCTGTGCCGTGGTCTGGGTTGTGTGTCGTGGTCACCCTGCACTGAGTTCTGGGCTGTGAGCCACAGTCAGCTTGTGATGAGATCCGGATTGTGAGCCATGTTTGGCTTGCGACGAGGACCATGCTGTGTGCCGCGGTCACCCTGCGCTGAGGTCTGGGATGTGTGCCGTGTCAACCTGTGACGAGTTCTGGGCTGTGTGCTGTAGTTGGCTTGCGAAGAATTCCGTGATGTGTGCTGCAGTCGTTCTGCTCCAGGTCCGGAATGAGTGTCGTGGTCGCCCCGCGCGAACGTCTGGGCTGTGTGTCACGGTCATCCTGTGTTGAGTTCCGGGCTGTGGGCCGCAGTCATCCTGCGCCAAGGTACGTGCTGTGTGGTGCGGTCACCCTGTGCCGAGTTCCGGGCTGTGTGCAGTGGTCACCCTGCGCCAAGGTCTGGGCTGTTTTCCGTGGTCAGCTTGTAACGATTTCTGGGCTCTGTACTGCAGTTGCTGTGTGCCGATGTCTGTGCTGTGTTCTGCGGTCACCCTGGTCGAGTCTGGGCTGAGTACCATGGTCGCCCTGCCCCAAAGGTCTGCTCATGTGCCATGGTCGCCCTGCGCCGAGGTCCAGGTTGTGTGCCGCAGTGACCCTGCTCTGAGATCCGGGCTGTGTGCCGTAGTCACTCTGTGCCATTTCAGGCTTTGTACCACCATCATCCTGCACCGAGGTCAGGGCTGTGTGCCACGGTCACCCTGCAACTAGGTCCGGGCTATGTGCCGCGGTCGACCTGCGCCGAGGTCTGGACTGTGTGCCGCGGTCGCCCTGCACTGAGGTCCAGGCTATGTGCTGCGGTCGACCTGCGCTGAGTTCCGGGCTGTGTGCCACAGTCGCCCTGCGCCGAGGTCCAGGCTGTGTGCCGTCGTCACCCTGTGCCGAGTTCTGGGCTGTGTGACTCAGTCACCCTGGGCCAAATTCCACCCTGTATTACGCGTTCACCCTGGGCCGAGGTTCACGCTGTGTGTCAGGGTTCCCTGTGCCAAAAACCGGGCTTTGTTCTGTGGTCACATTTCATCGAGCTATAGGCTTTGTGTCGTGCTTATCCTGTGCCAAGGTCTGGGCTGTATGCCACGGATGCGCAACGCCAAGGTCTGGGGCATGTGGTGCTGTCGCCGTGAACCGAAGTCCAGGCTTTGTGTCACTGTCGCCCTGCAGCGAGGTCAGGGCTGTGTGCTGTGGTCGACCTTGGCCAAGGTCCGGGCTGTGTGCCGCGATCACCCTGCACCATGTTCCGGGATGTGTGCCAGGGTCTCTTGGGCCGAGGACCATGCTGTATGCCGCAGTCGCCCTGCGCTGAGGTCTGGGCTTTGTGCCTTAGTCAACCTGCAACAAAATCCGGGCTGTGTGCCATGGTCGGCTTGCAATGAAGACTATGATGTGTGCCATGGTCGCTCTGCTCCGAGGTCCATAAACAGTGCCATGGTCGCCCAGTGCCAGGGTCTGGGCTGTTTGTTGCAATCGTCCTGTGCCGAGGTCGGGGCTGTGTACCGTGGATGCCCATCGCCGTGGTCCGGGGCTTGTTCTGTGGTCACTGTGTGCCTAGGTCCAGGCTTTGTGTTCCTGTCGCACTTCAGCGAGGTCCGGGCTGTGTGCTGCGGTTGCCCTGCACCGAGGCCAGAGATGTGTGATGTGTGCCACCATCGCCCTGTGCTGAGGTCCAGGCTCTGTTCCATGTCAGCTTGCAACGAGATCTGGGCTGTGAGCCGTGTTCAGCTTGTTACGAGAACAGTGCTGTGTGCGCTGAGGTCCAGGCTGTGTGCCGCAGTCCCTCTGTGATGAAGTCTGTGCTTGTGCCGCGGTCGCCCAACAACGAGTTCCGGTCTATGTGATGCAGCGTCCTTCACTGTTTTCTGGGTGGTTTGCCGCGGTCGCCCTCTGCAGAATCCAGGCTGTGTGCCACGGTCACCCTACGCCGAGGTCCGGGCTGTGTGCCACGATCTTCCATCGCTGAGGTCCAGGCTGTGTGCCACGATCGTCTGCGCCGAGGTCTGGTTTGTGTGCCATCGTCACCCTGCACTGAGTTCTGGGTTGTGAGCTGCGGTCAGCTTGCATTGAGGTTCGTACTGTGTGCCATGCTTGCCCTTCACTGAGGTCCGGGCTATGTGCCACGGTCGCCCTGTGCCCAGGTCCAGGCTGTTTTCCATGGTCGGCTTGCTATGAGTTCCAGGCTCTGTGTTGCAGTTGCTCTGCGCCAAGGTCCATACTGTATGCTGTGGTTGTCCTGCACCGAGTCTGGGCTGAGTACCGTGGTTGCCCTGCCCCAAGGTTCGGCCTGTATGGAGTGGTCGCCCTGCTCCCAGGTCTAGGCTGTGTGCTGCAGTCACCCTTCTCTGAGATCCGGGCTGTGTGCCGTGGTCAGCCTTCGCTGAGGTCTGAGCTGAATGCCGCAGTCGCCCTGCGCTGAGTCTCTGCTGAGTACCACAGTCACCCTGCACTGGGGTCTGGACTGTGTGACTCAGTCACCCTGCACCGAATTCTGGCCTGTGTTACGCGGTCACCCTGGGCCATGTTTGGCACTGTGTGTCACGGTTCCCTGTGTCAAAAACCGGGTTTTGTGCTGTGGTCGAATTTCATTGAGGTATGGGCTTTGTGTCCTGGTCATCCTGTGCCAAGATCTGGGCTGTATGCTGCGGATGCCCAACGCCAAGGTCCAGGGCATGTGGCACTGTCGCTGTGCACCGAGTCCAGTCTTTGTGTCACTGTTGCCCTGCAGCGAGATCAGGGCTGTATGCCGCGGTCAGCCTGGGCCGAGGTCCGGACTGTGTGCTGCGGTCACACTGCACCATGTTCCTGGATGTGTGCTGTGATCTCTTGCGCCGAGGTCCGTGTTGTGGGCCGTGGTCGCCCTGTGTCATGGTCCAGGCTGTGAGCTACATTCGGCTTGCGATGAGGTCCGGGCTGTGAGCCCTGTTCGGTTTGCGATGAGGTCCGAACTGTGTGCCACATTTGCCTTGTGCTGAGTGCCGGGCTGTGTTACGCGATCAGCCAGCGCTGAGTTCCAGGCTGTGAACCGTGGTCGGCCTGCGATGAGGTCCAGGCTGAGTTCCACGGTCGCCCTGAGCCGAGGTCCAGGCTGTGTGCCACGGTCACCCTGTGCCGAGTTCCCGACTGTGTGCCACAGTGGCCTTGCACCAATTTCCGGGATGTGTGCTGTGGTCCACCTACACTGAGTTCCAGGCTGTGTGCCGTGGTCAGGCTGCACTGAAGTCCAGGCTGTGTGGCACGGTTGCCAGCACTGAGGTCCAGGCTGTTTCTGGTAGTCACCTGCGCCGAGTTCTGGGTAGTTCGCCATGGTCGCCCTGCACTGAGTTCCGGGTTGTTAGCCGCAGTCAGCTTGCAACAAAGTCCGGGCTGTGTGCCGCAGTCGACCTGCCCCGAGGTCAGATCTGTGTGCTGTGGTCGCCCTGCACCAAACTCCGAGCTGTGTGCTGCGGTCCCACTCTACCGAGTACGGGCTGAGTGCTGTGATCACTCTGCAATGATTTCCGGGTTGTGTGACGTGTTTGACCATTGCCGAATTCCATTCTGTGTTACACGGTTGCCCTGAGCTGAGATCTGTGCTGTGAACCACGGTCTCCCTGCAGAAAGGTCCAGGCTGTGTGCCGCAGTCACTTTGTGCCGAGTTCCGGGCAGTGTGCCGAAGTGACCCTGTGCCAATTTCCAAGCTGTGTGCCACGGTAGGCCTGCACCAAGATCCGGGCTGTGTGACGCAATCGCCCTGCGCTGAGTTCCGGGCTTTGTGCCACGGTTGCCCTGTGCTGATTTCTGGACTGTGTGCAGCAGTCGCCCTGCGCCAATGTCCATATGTGTGCCTCGGTCGTCCTGCACCGAGGTCTGGGCTGTGTGCCGTAGTTGCCCTATGCCGAGGTCTGGGCTGTTTGCCGCGTTCGCCCTGGGCCGAGGTCCAGGCTGTGTGCCATGATCGCCCTGGCCCAAGGTCAGAGCTGTGTTCTGCTGTTGGCCTGTGATGAAGTCCGGGCAGTGTGCCATGGTCGCCCTGTGCCGAGTTCCAGGCTGTGTGTCCTGGTCGCCTTGTGGCCAGGTCCGGGCTGTGTGCCACAGTTGGCCTGCACCGAGGTCCGAGCTGTGTGCCGCGCTGTGCTGAGGTCCGCTATGTTCCCGCGGTCACCTCGCCAAGGTCTGGATTGTGTGCTGTGGTGGCCCTGTCCCGAGTTCCAGGCTGTGAGCCGCAGTCGGTTTGTGACGAGCTCCAAGCTCTGTGCCGTGGTTGCCCTGCTCCCAGGTCTAGGCTGTGTGCTGCAGTCACCCTTCTCCGAGATCTGGGCTGTGGGCTGTGGTCACCCTGTGCCGAGGTCCGAGCTGAATGCCGCAGTCGCCCTGCACCAAGTCTCTGCTGAGTACCGCAGTCACCCTGCACTGAGGTCTGGCCTGTGTGACTCAGTCACCCTGCACCAAATTTCGGCCTGTGTTACGCGGTCACCCTGGGCCATGTTTGGCACTGTGTGTCATGGTTCCCTGTGCCAAAAACCGGGCTTTGTGCTGTGGTCGCATTTCATTGAGGTATGGGCCTTGTGTCATGGTCATCCTGTGCCAAGATCTGGGCTGTATGCTGCGGATGCCCAACGCCAAGGTCCAGGGCATGTGGCACTGTCGCTGTGCACCGAGTCCAGTCTTTGTGTCACTTGCCCTGCAGTGAGGTCAGGGCTGTATGCCGTGGTCAGCCTGGGCCGAGGTCCGGGCTGTGTGCTGCGGTCACACAGCACCGTGTTCCTGGATGTGTGCTGTGATCTCTTGCGCCAAGGTCCATGTTGTGGGCCGTGGTCGCCCTGTGTCATGGTCCAGGCTGTGAGCCGCATTCAGCTTGCGACGAGGTCCGGGCTGTGAGCCCTGTTCGGTTTGCGATGAGGTCCGAACTGTGTGCCACATTTGCCCTGTGCCGAGTTCCGGGCTGTGTTACGTGATCAGCCAGCACTGAGTTCCAGGCTGTGAACCGTGGTCGGTCTGCGATGAGGTCCAGGGTGAGTTCCACGGTCGCCCTGAGCCAAGGTCCAGGCTGTGTGCCACGGTCACCCTGTGCCGAGTTCCCGACTGTGTGCCACAGTGGCCTTGCACCAATTTCCGGGATGTGTGCTGTGGTCTGCCTACACTGAGTTCCAGGCTGTGTGCCGCAGTCAGGCTGCACTGAAGTCCAGGCTGTGTGCCACGGTTGCCAGCACCGAGGTCCGGGCTGTTTCTGGCAGTCACCTGCGCCGAGTTCTGGGTAGTTCGCCGTGGTTGCCCTGCACTGAGTTCCAGGTTGTTAACCGCAGTCGGCTTACAACAAGGTCTGGGCTCTGAGCCACGGTTGGCTTGCAACGAGGTCCGGGCTGTGTGCCGCGGTCGACCTGCCCCGAGGTCCGGGCTGTGTGCTGTGGTCAACCTGTGCCAAAGTCCGATCCATGTGCCATGGTCGCCCTGCACCAAACTCCGGGCTGTGTGCCGTGGTCCCGCTCTACAGAGTATGGGCTGAGTGCCACGATCACTCTGCAATGATGTCCAGGTTGTGTGACGTGTTTGACCATTGCCAAATTCCGTTCTGTGTAACACAGTTGCCCTGCGCTGAGATCCGTGCTGTGAGCCGTGGTCTCCCTGCAGAAAGGTCCAGGCTGTGTGCCGCAGTCACCCTGTGCCGTGTTCCGGGCAGTGTGCCGAAGTGACCCTGCGCCAATTTCCAAGCTGTGTGCCGTGGTAGGCCTGCACCAAGATCCGGGCTGTGTGATGCAGTCACCCTGCGCTGAGTTCCGGGCTTTGTGCCGCGGTTGTCCTGTGCTGATTTCTGGACTGTGTGCCACAGTCGCCCTGCGCCAATGTCCATCTGTGTGCCGCGGTCATCCTGCACCAAGGTCTGGGCTGTGTGCCGTAGTTGCCCTATGCCGAGGTCCGGGCTGTGTGCTGCGTTTGCCCTGGGCCGAGGTCCAGGCTGTGTGCCATGATTGCCCTGGCCCAAGGTCAGAGCTGTGTTCCACTGTTGGCCTGTGATGAAGTCCGGACAATGTGCCGTGGTTGCCCTGCGCCGAATTCTGGGCTGTGTGCCCTGGTCGCCTTGTGGCCAGGTCCGGGCTATGTGCCACGGTTGGCCTGCGCCGAGGTCCGAGCTGTGTACCATGCTGTGCTGAGTTCCGCTATGTGTGCCGCGGTCACCTCACCAAGGTCCGGGTTGTGTGCTGTGGTGGCCCTGTCCTGAGTTCCAGGCTGTGAGCCACAGTCGGTTTGTGACGAGCTCCAAGCTCTGTGCCATGGTCGCCCTGCACTTAGGTCCGGGCTGTGTGCCGCAGTCACCCTGCGCCAAGTTCCAGACTGTGTGCCGTGTTGGCACGAGCCGAGGTCCAGGTTGTGTGCCGTGGTCACCCTGCACCTAGTTCCGGGTTCTGAGCCATATTCAGATTGCAACGAGGTCTGGGCTATGTGCCGCCATTGGATTGCGAAGAGGTCAGGGCTGTGTGCTGCGGTCGCTTGCACCGAGGTCCAGGTTGTGTCCTGTGGTCGCCCTGCACTGAGTTTTGGGCTGTGTGCTGCTGTCTACCTGCCACAAGGTCTGTGCTGTGTACCGTGGTCAGCTTGTGACGAAGTCTGGGATGTGTGCCGCGGTCACTCAGAGCCAAGATCCGGGCTGAGGCTGTCGTCGCCCTGCCCCAAGGTCTGGGCTGTGTGTCGCAGTCCTCCTGTGCCGAGGTCGGGGCTGAGTACCGCGGATGCCCTGGGCCGTAGTTTGGGCTTTTTGTCGCAGTACCCGGTGCCGAAGTCTGTACTTTTTGCTGTGGTTGTATTTTGCCGAGGTCCGGGCTGTGTGTCGTGGTCGTCCTATGCCGAGGTCGGGGCTGTGTGCCACGCACACCCATCGCTGAGTTCCAGGGCATGTGCCGTGTTCGCCGTGTGCTGAGGTCCAGACATTTTGTCACTGTCGCCCTGCAGCGAGGTCTGGGTTGTGAGCCCCGGTCACCCTGCCCCGAGGTCTTGGCTGTTTGCCGTGGTCACCTTGCACCGACGTCAGGGCTGTGTTCCACGATCTCCCTGAACCGAGGTCAGGCTGTGCGGCCGTGGTCGATTTGTGCTGAATTCTAGGCTCTGTGCCTCGATCGCCCTGTGCCAAGTTCTGGGCTGGGTGCCGCGATTTCCTGCACTGATGTCCGAGTTGTGTGCCATAGTCGCCCTGTGCCAAGGTCTGGGCTGTGTGTCGTGCTCACCCTGCACCAAAATCAGGGCTGTGTTCCGCGGTCTCCCTGCACCAAGGTCCGGTCTGTGTGGCCGTGGTCGGTTTGCACCGAGGTCCGGGCTGTGTGCCGCAGTTGCCCTGTGCCGTGTCCCGGCTGAGTGCCATGGTGGCCCTGCAATGATGTGTGGGCTGTATGACGAGGTCAATCTATGCTGAATACCATGCTGTGTTATGCGATCGTCCTGCACCAAGTTCCGTGCTGTGAACCGCGGTCATCCTGGTCCAAGTTCCACACTGAGTGCCGCTGTCACCCTGCGCCGAGGTCCAGCCTGTGTTCCCATGTCGTCACCGTGTGCCGAGGTCCAGGCTATTTGTCACTGTCACGCTGCAGTGAGGTCCTGAGTATGTGCTGTGGTTGCCCTGCGGCGAGTTCAGGGCTGTTAGCCGCGGTCGCCATTCACCGAGCTCTGGGGGTGTTCCACGGTCGCCCTGCGATGAAGTCCAGGCTGTGGGCTGCAGTCGCTCTGTGTCCAGATCTGTTATGTGTGCTGTGGTCACCCTGTGCCAAATTCCGGGCTGTGTGGGGCCATCGCCCTGTGCCAAGGTCCAAGGTGTGTACTGCCATCACCCTGCACCGAGTTCCAGGGTGTGTGCCGACATCGCCCTGCACTGAGGTCTGGGGTATGTTAAGCTGTTGCCCTGCGCTGAGGTCCGGGCTGTGTCCCGTGGTTGCCCTGCGCTGAGGTCTGTTCTGTGTGCTGTGTTTGCCCTGCGCTGAGGTCCGGGGTGTGCCGTAATCGCCCTTCACTGAGATACAGGCTGTGTGCCCAGGTTGTTACCGTGTGCCGAGGTCCAGACTATTTGTCACTGTCGTTCTGCAGTGAGGTGCTGGGTATGTGCTGTGGTTGCCCTGCAGTGATTTCCGGGCTATGAGCCACGGTTGCCCTTCACCGAACTCCGGGCTGTGTTCCGTGGTTGGCCTGTGCCAAAGTCCGGGCTGTGTGCCACGGTCACCCTGCACTGAGTTCCGGGCTGTGAGCCTTTGTTGCCCTGCACCGAGGTCCAGCCTTTGTTCTGTGGTCTCCCTGCGATGAAGTCCAGGCTGTGGGCTGTGGTCGCTCTATGTCTAGGTCTGTTCTGTGTGCCGTGGTCACCCTGTGACGAGGTCCAGGCTGTGTGCCACCAACGCCCTGTGCCGAGGTCCAAGGGGTGTACTTCTATCACCCTGCACCGAGTTCCGGGGTGTGTGCTGACGTCGCCCTGCACTGAGATCTGGGGTATGTTTAGCCGTTGCTGTGTGCTGAGGTCTGGGGTGTGTGCTGTCTTCACCCTGTGCTGAGGTCCGAGGTGTGTGCTGCCATAGCCCTGCACTGACGTCCGGGCTGTGTGCAGCCGTTGCCCTGCTCCAAGGTCCGAGATGTGTGAAGCCCATCGTCTTGCGCTGAGGTCCGGGCTGTGTGCTGCAGTGGCCCTGCACCAAGGTCCATGCTGTATGTTGCGGTTGCCCTGCACCAAGGTCCGGGCTGTGTGACGCAGTGCCCTCTGCCATTTTCTGGATGGTTTGCCGAGGTCACCCTGTGCCGAAGTCTGGGCTGTGTGCCACGGTCTGCCTGTGCTTAGTTCCAGGCTGAGTGCCACAGTCACCTGCACCGAGGTCCGGGCTGTGTGCCTCAGTCGCCCTGCGCCAATTTCAGGGATGTGTGCATGGTCACCCTGTGCCAATATCCAGACTGTGTACCGTGGTCACCCTGAGCCGAAGTCTATGCTGTGTGCCATGGTCACCCTGTGCTGTGGTCCGTGCTGTGTGCCATGGTCGCCCTGCACCGTGCTCCAGACTGTGAGCCGTGGTCAGCATGCACTTAGGTCTGGGCTGTGTGCTGAGGTTGCCTTGAGCCGAGCTCTGGGCTGTGTGCCACGGTAGCCCTGCAACGAGGTCAGGGCTGTGTGACGCAGGCAACCTGAACCAAATTCTGGGCTGTTTTATGTGGTCGCCATGCGCCGACTTCTGGGCTGTGAGCTGCAGTCAGCCTGTGACGAGGTCCGGGCTCTGTGCCATGGTCGCCTTGTGCCAAGGTCCAAACTGTGTGCCACAGTTACCCTGCGCCGATGTCCGGGGTGTGTGCCGCAGTCACCCTGCCCTGATGTACGGGCTGTGTGCTGTGTTTGCCCTGAGCCGAGGTCGGGGCTGTGTGCCATGGTTGCCCTCAGCCTAGGTCCAGGCTGTGTGTTGCAGTCGGCCTGCACTGAGTTCCGGGATGTGTGCTGTGGTTGCCTTGTTCCGAGGTCCAGGAAGTTTGCCATGGTAGCCCTGCACCGAGGTATGGGCTGTGGCCCGCAGTAGCCCTGCCCCAAGGTACGGGCTGTGAGCTGTGGTCGCCCTGCGCTGTGTCCGCCTGAGTGCCATGGTGGCCCTGCAACAAGGTCCAGGCTGTGTGACGAGGTCAACCTGCACTGATTTCCGTGCTGTGTTATGCAGTCGCCCTGCACTTAGTTCCGGGCTGTGAACCGCAGTCATCCTGGCCCGAAGTCCGGGCTGTGTGCCACGGTCGCCCTGCGCCGATGTCCGGGCTGTGTGAAACGGTCACCTGCGCCGAGTTCTGGGGTGTGTGCCGTGGTCGCCCTGCGCCAAGTTCTGGTCTCTCAGCCACGGTCAACTCGACAAGGTCAGGGCTGTGTGCCGTGGTCGCCCTGCACCAAGTTCCGTGGTGTGCTGTAATTGCCCTGCACTGAGGTCCTGGCAGTGTGCCCAGGTCTCCCTGCGCTGAGGTTCAGGGTGTGCCGTAATCGCACTGTGCCGAGTTCCGGGCTGTGTTCCGTGATCGACCTTTGCCGAGGTCCAGGCTGTGTGACATGGTCACCCTGCGCCAAGGTCCAGGCTGTGTGCTGTGGTCGCCTGCGCCGAGGTCCGGGTTGTGTTCCATGGTCTGCCTGTGCCAACTTCCGGGCTGTGAGCCGCAGTTGGCTTGCAACAAGGTCCGGGCTGAGAGCCGTGTTCGGCTTGCGATGAGGTCTGGGCTGAATGCCGTAGTTGCCCTGCACCGAGGTCCGGGCAGTGTGCCGTGGTCGGCTGGCACCGTGGTCCAGGCTGTGTGCCACGGTCGCCCTGCACCAAGGTCCAGGCTGTGTGCCACGGTCACCCTGTGCCTAGGTCCGGGCTGTGTGCTGTGATCTCCCTGCGCCAATGTCCATGCTGTGTACCATGGTCATCTTGCACCCAGGTCTGGCCTGTGTGCCACAGTCGCCCTGCCCCGAGATCCAGGCTGTGTGCCGTATTCACCCTGCCCTGAGGTACAGGTTGTGTGCCACGGTAGCACTGATATGATGCCCAGGATCAGTGCCGCGGTCGCCCTGGGCCGAGGTCTGGGCTGTGTGCTGCGGTCACCCTGCCACTATGTCCATGCTCTCTGCTGTGGTCAACCTGCACTAAGTTTAGAGCTATGTGACGTGGTTGCTCTGTGCCGAGGTCCTGGTTGTGTTTCACAGTTGGCCTTGGCCGAGGTCCGTGCTGTGTGCCGTGGTCGGCCTGGGCCAAAGTCCTGGCTGTGTGCTGTGGTCACCCAGAGCCTAGGTCCCGGCTGTGTGCCGTGGTCACCCTGGGCAGATGTTTGGGCTGTGTTCTGCAGTCGCCCTGCACTGAGGTTCAGGCTGTGTGGTGCAATCGCCCTGCACCAAATTCCAGGCTGTGTGCCATGGTGCCCTACACCAAGGTCCAGGGCCTGTGCCGCCATTGCCCTGCGCTGAGGTCCGGGTTGTGTGCTGTTGTCTCTCTGCGACGAGGTCCAGGCTGAATGCCACGGATGCCCTGCGCTGAGGTCCATGCTATGTGCCACAGTCACTCTGCGCCAAGATTCGGGCTTTGTGCCGCGGTCGCCCTGCACCGAGGTCCGGGCTGTGTGCCCCGTTCGCCCTGTGCCAAGGTCCTGGCTGTGTCCTGCGGTTCACCTGCGCCGAGTTCTGCGATGTGTGCCGCATCACACTGCACCACAGTCTGAGCTGTGTGTCGCGGTCCGCCTGGGCCGACGTCTGAGCTGTGTTATGCAGTTGCCCTTCGCCAAGATCCAGGCTGTGTGCCGTGGTCTCCCAGGGCTGAGGGACAGGCTGTGAACTGCGATCAGCCTGCCTCATTTATCCAGGCTGTGTGCCACCATCTCACTGCACCAAGGTCCGGGGTGTGTGCCGCCGTCGAGGTGCACCGAAGTCCAGGGCGTGTCCCGCCATCACCCTGTGCCAAGTTCCGGTGTGTGTGATGCTGACGCCCCATGCCGAAGTCCGGGTCAGGTGCAGCCATGAGCCTGCGCAGAAGTCTGGGGCATGTGCTGCCATCTCCCTGTGCTGAAGTCTGGGGCGTGTGCTGCCATCTCCCTGTGCTGAGGTCTGCAGTGTGTGCCGCTGTCGCCCTGCACCGAGGTCTGGGCTCTGTGGCGTGGTCGGCCGGTGCCGAGTCCCAGGCTGTGTGCCAACATCACCCTGCACCGAGTTCCGGGCTGTGTGACGTGGTCGCCCTGTGCCGAGGTCTGTGCTGTGTGCCACGGTCGCACTGCACTGAGGTCCGGGCTCTGTGCCAAGGTCACGCTGCGCTGAGGTCCGAGCTGTGTGCTGCAGTCACCCTGTAATGAGTCTTGGCTGAGTACCATGATTGCCCTGAACCGAGGTCTGGGCTGTGTGACCCGGTCACCCTGCGCTGAATCCCAGCCTGTGTTACGTGGTTGCCCTAGGGCCAGTTTTGGGCTGTGTGACGCAGTGCCCTGTACCGAGGTCCGGGCTTTGTGCTGTGGTCGCATTTTGCCGAGGTCCGTGCTGTGTGTGGTGGTCGTCCTGTGCCAATGTTGGGGACGTGTGCCGCAGACGCCGATTGCCAAAGTCTGGGGCATGTGCAGTGGTCGCCGTGTGCCGTGGTACAGGCTTTGTGTCACTGTCGCCCTTCAGTGAGATCCGGGCTGTGTGCTACGGTCGGCCTGTGCTGAGGTCCAGGCTGTGTGTCCCGATCACCCTGCCCCGATATCCGAGCTGTGTTCCGCGTTCGGCTTGTGATAAGATCCAGGCTGTGAGCCGTGTTCGGCTTGCAATGAGGGCCGTGATGTGTGCCACGGGAGCCCTGCACTGAGGTCCAGGCTGTGTGCCATGGTCACTCTGTGCTGAAGTCCGTGCTTCTGCTGCAGTCACCCAGCACTGAGTTCTGCGCTGTGTGACACAGTGCCCTGCACCGTTTTCGAGGTGGTTTGCCGCAGTCTCCCTCTACCAAAGTCTGGGCTGTGTGCCACCGTCTGCCATCGCCAAGGTCCACGCTGTGTGCCGTGGTCGACCTGCACCGAGGTCCAGGATTTGTGCTGCCATCCTCCTGCACCGAGGTCCGGGCTGTGTGCCGCGGTCGCCCTGCACCTAGGTCAGGGCTNAAGTCTGGGCTGTGTGCCACCGTCTGCCATCGCCAAGGTCCACGCTGTGTGCCGTGGTCGACCTGCACCGAGGTCCAGGATTTGTGCTGCCATCCTCCTGCACCGAGGTCCGGGCTGTGTGCCGCGGTCGCCCTGCACCTAGGTCAGGGCTGTGTGCTGCACTCACCCTGTGTTGAGGTCCGGGCTGTGTGCTGCAGTCTGCCTGCGCTGATGTCCAGGATGTGTTCTGCCATTGCCCTGCACTGAGTTCCGGACTGTGTGCCGTGGTCGCCCTGTGCCGAGTCCTGGCTGAGTGCCGCGATTGCCCTTCAAGGAAGGTTCGGGCAGTATGACGTGTCCGACCTGTGCNGTCCAGGATGTGTTCTGCCATTGCCCTGCACTGAGTTCCGGACTGTGTGCCGTGGTCGCCCTGTGCCGAGTCCTGGCTGAGTGCCGCGATTGCCCTTCAAGGAAGGTTCGGGCAGTATGACGTGTCCGACCTGTGCTGAATTCCGGGCTGTGTTATGCGGTCAGCCTGTGCTGAGTTCTGGGCTGTGGACCGCGGTCGGCCTTCGACGAGGTCCAGGCTATGTGCCACGGTCGCCCTAGGTTGATGTCCAGGCTGTGTGCCGCGGTTGCTCTGCGCCGAGTTCTGGACTGTGTGCCACAGTGGCTTTGCAGCAAATTCTGAGATGAATGCTGTGGTCGGCCTACACTGAGTTCCGGGCTATGTGCCGCGGTCGGGCTGTGCTGAAGTCCAGGCTGTGTGCTGCGTTTGCCCAGCATCGATGTCCGGGCTGTGCGCTGCAGTGGCCTGCGCCGAAGTCCGGGTTGTGTGCCGTGGTCGCCATGTGCCGAGTTCTGGGCTGTGAGCGGCAGTCGACTTGTGATGAGATCCGGGCTGTGAGCCATGTTCGGCTTGCAAATAGGTGTATTCTGTGTGCTGCGGTCACCTGCGCCGAGGTCTGGGTGTGTGCCGCAGTCGCCCTGCACCGTGTTCCGGGATGTGTGCCCTGATCACTTGCTCCGAGGTCCGTGTTGTGCGCCGTGGTCACCCTGCATGACGTTCTAGGCTGTGAGCNTGCGGTCACCTGCGCCGAGGTCCGGGTGTGTGCCGCAGTCGCCCTGCACCGTGTTCCGGGATGTGTGCCCTGATCACTTGCTCCGAGGTCCGTGTTGTGCGCCGTGGTCACCCTGCATGACGTTCTAGGCTGTGAGCCGTGGTCGGCTTGCGACGAGGTCTGGGCTGTGAGTCGTGTTCGGGTGCAATGAGGTCCAAACTGTGTGCCACGGTCTTCCTTTGCTGAAGTCCAGGCTGTGTGCCACGGTCACCTGTGCCGAGGTCCGGGTTGTGTGCCATGGTCGCCCTGCGCTGAGTTCTGGATTGTGAGCCGTGGTCTGTTGTGATGAGATCTGGGCTATGTGCCGTGTTTGACACGCGATGAGGACCATGCTTTGTGCGGCGATCACCCTGCACTGAGGTCCGTGCTTGTGCCGAGGTCGCCGGGCACCAAGTTCCGGGCTGTGTGATGCAGTGCCCTGTGCCGTTTTCTAGGTGGTTTGCCGTGGTCGCCCTCTACCAAAGTCCAGGTTGTGTGTCACGGTCACCCTATGCCGAGGTCCAGGTTGTGTATCACCGTCAGCCTGGCCTGAGGTCCGGGCTGTGTGCCACGGTCACCATCCACCGTGTTCTGGGATGTGTGCCTTGGTCTCATGTGCCGAGGTCTATGTTGTGTGCTGTGTACGCCCTGCACCGTGTTCCAGGCTGTGAGCAACGGTCGGCTTGTGACGAGTTCCAGGCTGTGAGCTGTGTTCGGTCTGTGACGAGGTCCGAACTGTGTGCCATGGTTGCCCTGCACCGAGGTCTGGGCTGTGTGCTGCGGTTGCCCTGCACTGAGTTCCGGGCTGTGAGCCACGGTTGGCTTGTGAGGAGTTCCGGGCTGTGAGCCCTGTTCAGTCTGTGATAAGGTCAGAACTGTTTGCCCCAGTCGCCTGCGCTCAGGTCCAGGTTGTGTGACGTGGTCGACCTGCGCTGGGTTCTGGGCTTTGAGCCACAGTCACCCTGCGCCGATGTCGAGGTTGTGTGCCATCATCGCCCTGCGCCAATGTCTGGGCTGTGTGCCATTGTCACCCTACACCGAATTCCGGACTGTGTGCCGCGGTCGCCCTGCACCGAGGTCCAGGTGGCGGGCTGCACTCGCCCTGCACTGAGGTCCGGGCTGTGTGCTGCAGTCGCCCTGTTCCGAGTCCGGGCTGAGTTCTGCAATCGCCCTGCAAGGATTCCAGGCTATGTGACGTGTTCGNCGGTCGCCCTGCACCGAGGTCCAGGTGGCGGGCTGCACTCGCCCTGCACTGAGGTCCGGGCTGTGTGCTGCAGTCGCCCTGTTCCGAGTCCGGGCTGAGTTCTGCAATCGCCCTGCAAGGATTCCAGGCTATGTGACGTGTTCGAACTGTGCCGAATTCTGGGCTGTGTTACGTGGTCAGCCTGTACTGAGTTCCGGGTTTTGAACTGCGGTCGGCCTGCGACGAGGTTCAGGCTGTGTGCCATGGTTGACCTGGGCCGAGGTCCAGGTTGTGTGCCGCAGTCACCCTGCACTGAGTACTGGACTGTGTGCCGCAGTGGCCTTGTACCAATTTCCGGGATGATTGCTGTCATTGTCCTACACCGAGTTCTGGGCTGTGTGCTGCGATCGAGCTGTTCTGAAGTCCGGGCTTTGTGCTGTGGTCACATTTCATCGTGGTCCGTGCTGTGTTTGGTGGTCTTCCTGTGCCAAGGTCGGGGATGTGTTCTGTGGACGCCCATCGTCAAAGTCCGGGGCATGTGCAGCGGTCACCGTGCACCTAGGTCCAAGATTTGTGTCACTGTTGCACTGCCGCGAGGTCCGTGCTGTGTGCTGCGATCGGCGTGTGACGAGATCCGGGCTGTGAACAGTGTTTGGCTTGCTACAAGGACCGTGATGTGTGCCGTGGTCCCCCTGCGCTGAGGTCCGGGCTGTGTGCCGCGGTCGCTCTGTGCTGAAGTCCGTGCTTGTGCCATGTTCACCCAGCACCGAGTTGCAGGCTGTGTGATGCAGTGACCTGCACCGTTTTCTGGGTGGTTTGCCGCAGTCGCCCTCTGCCGAAGTCCAGGCTGTGTCACGATCGCCCTATGCCGAGATCTGGGCTGTGTGCTGCGGTCTTCCTTCGCAGAGGTCCAGGCTGTGTGCCACGGTCGCCTGCACTGAGGTCTGTGTTGTGCGCCCTGGTCGCCCTGCACTGAGTTCTGGGTTGTAAGCTGAGTCGGCTTGCGATGAGATCCAGGCTGTGAGCTGTGTTCGGCTTGCCTCTAGGTCTGTGCTGTGTGCCGCGGTCACCCTTCACTGAGGTCTGGGCTATGTGCCGCGGTTGCCCTGCGCTGTGTCCGGGCTGAGTGCCATGGTCACCCTGCAATGAGGTCTAGGCTGTGTGACGAGGTCAATCTGCACTGAATACCACGCTGTGTTATGGGGTCACCATGCACTGAGTTCTACGCTGTGAACCGTGGTCATCCTGGCCCGAGGTCCAGGCTGAGTGCTGCTGTCGTCCTGCGCTGAGGTCTGGGCTGTGTGCCATGGTCACCTGTGACGAGGTCTGGGCTGTGTGCTACAGTCGCCCTGCGCCGAGGTCCGGTGTGTGCCATAATCACCTTGCACTGAAGTCCAGGCTGTGTGCCCATTTCATCACCGTGCGCCGAGGTCCAGGCTATTTGTCACTGTCGCACTGCAGCGAGATCCTGGGTATGTGCTATGGTTTCCCTGCAGCAAGTTCCTGGCTATTAGCCGCATTCACCCTTCGCCGAGCTCCGGGCTGTGTTCCATGGTTGGCCTGTGCCAAAGTCTGGGCTGTGTGCCGTGGTAACCCTTTGCCGAGTTCCAGGTTGTGAGCCCTTGTTGCCCTGCACTGAGGTCCAGCCCGTGTGCTGTGGTTGCCCTGTGACAAAGTCCAGGCTGTGGGCTGCGGTCACTCTGTGTTGAAGTCTGTTCTGTGTGCCACAGTCTCCCTGCGCTAAGGTCCGGGCTGTGTGCCACCATCGCCCTGTGCCAAGGTCCAAGGTGTGTACTGCCATCGCCCTGCACCGAGTTCAGGGGTGTGTGCCGACGTCACCCTGCTCTGAGGTCTGGGGTATGTTAAGCCGTTGACCTGTGCCGAGATCCAAGCTGTGTCCCGTAGTCGCCTTGTGCCGAGGTCCAGGCTGTGTGCTGTGGTCGCCCTGCACCGAGGTCCGGGGTGTGCCATCATTGCCCTGTGCTGAGATCCAGGCTGTGTACCCAGGTCGTCACTGTGAGCCGAAGTCCAGGCTATTTGTCACTGTCGTGCTGCAGCGAGGTCCTGGGTATGTGCAGTGGTTGCCCTGCAGCGAGTTCTGGGCTGTGAGCCGTGGTCGCCCTTCACTGAGCTCTGGGCTGTGTTCCGTGGTCAGCCTGTGCCAAAGTCCAGGCTGTGTGCCGTGGTCACCCTGCGCCGAACTCCAGGCTGTGAGCTCTTGTTGCGCTGCACTGAGGTCCAGCCTGTGTTCTGCGGTCACCCTGTGATGAAGTCCAGGCTGTGGGCTGCGGTCGCTCTGTGTCGAGGTCTGTTCTCTGTGCCACAGTCGCCCTGTGCCGAGGTCCGGGCTGTGTGCCACCATCACCCTGTGCCAAGGTCCAAGGTGTGTACTGCCATTGCCCTGCACTGAGTTCTAGGGTGTGTGCCAACGTTGCCCTGCGCTGAGGTCTGGGGTATGTTAAGCTGGTGCCCTATGCCGAGGTCTGGGGTGGGTGTCAACTTCGCCCTGTGCCGAGGTCGAGGTGTGTGCTGCCATAGCCCTGCACCGATGTCTAGGGTGTGTGCCACCGTCGCTCTGCTCCAAGGTCCGAGGTCTGTGAAGCCCATCGTCTTGCACTGAGGTCCAGGCTGTGTGCCACGGTCGCCCTGCACCAAGGTTTGTGCTGTGTGCTGTGCTCGCCCTGCCCCGAGGTCCGGGCTATGTGATGCAGTGCCCTCCGCTGGTTTCTGGGTGGTTTGCTGAGGTCACCCTGTGCCAAAATCCGGGCTGTGTGCCACAGTTGCCCTACACCATGGTCCGGGCTGTGTGCCACGGTCTGCCTGTGTTTAGATCCAGGCTGAGTGCCACGGTCACCTGCACCGAGGTCCGGGCTGTGTACCATAGTCGCCCTGTGCCAATTTCCGGGATGTGTGCATGGTCGCCCAGCTCCAATATCCAGACTGTGTACCACAGTCACCCTGAGCCGAGGTTTGTGCTGTGTGTCACAGTCACCCTGCGCTGAGTTCTGTGCTGTGTGCCATGGTCACCCTGCGCCGTGTTCCAGGCTGTGAGCCATGGTTGGCATGCGCTTAAGTCTGGGATGTGTGCTGAGGTTGCCTTGAGCCGAGCTCTGGGTATTGTGCCGCTGTCACCCTGCGACGAGGTCCAGGCTG
>SJYV01033067.1:52098-69449 GCA_006410875.1 Neotragus pygmaeus
GGGCTGTGTACCATAGTCGCCCTGTGCCAATTTCCGGGATGTGTGCATGGTCGCCCAGCTCCAATATCCAGACTGTGTACCACAGTCACCCTGAGCCGAGGTTTGTGCTGTGTGTCACAGTCACCCTGCGCTGAGTTCTGTGCTGTGTGCCATGGTCACCCTGCGCCGTGTTCCAGGCTGTGAGCCATGGTTGGCATGCGCTTAAGTCTGGGATGTGTGCTGAGGTTGCCTTGAGCCGAGCTCTGGGTATTGTGCCGCTGTCACCCTGCGACGAGGTCCAGGCTGAATGCCGCGGATGCCCTGCGCCGAGGTCCGTGCTGTGTGCTGCAGTTGCCCTGCACTGAAGTTCGGGCTTTTTTCCGTGGTCGCCCTGCACCGAGGTCCGGGTGGTGTGCCATGGTAACCCTGTGCCGAGGACCTGGCTGTGCCCTATGGTTCACCTGCACCAAGTTCTGTGATGTGTGCCGCATCACACTGCACCACAGTCCGAGCTGTGTGTCACTGTCCGCCTGAGCCGATGTCCGAGCTGTGTAATGCAGTTGCCCTGCGCCAAGGTCCAGGCTGTGTGCCGTGATCTCCCGGAGCTGAGGGACAGGCTGTGAACCGTGATCAGCCTGCATCGTTTTCCAGGCTGTGTGTCGCCGTTGCACTGCACTGAGGTCCGGGGCGTGTGCCGCCGTCAAGCTGCACCAAGGTCCAGAGCGTGTCCTGCTGTCACCCTGCACCGAGTTCCGGTTTGTGTGACACCGACGCCCCACACCAAAGTCCGAGTTGGGTGCAGCTATCAGCCTGCACAGAAGTCCGGGGCGTGTGCTGCCATCACCCTGTGACGAGGTCCACAGTGTATGCCACTGTCACCCTGTGACAAGGTCCAGGCTGAATGCTGCGGATGCCCTGCGCCGAGGTCCATGCTGTGTGCCACAGTCGCCCTGCGCCGAGGTCCGGCTCTGTGGCACGGTTGGCTGGTGCCGAGTTCCCGCTGTGTGTCACTGTCACCCTGCACCGAGGTCTGGGCTGTGTGACGTGGTCGCCCTGTGCTGAGGTCTGGGCTGTGTGCCGCTGTCGCACTGTGCTGAGGTCCGGGCTCTGTGCCAAGGTCGCACTGCACCGAGGTACGAGCTGTGTGCCGCGGTCACCCTGCACTGAGTCTGGGCTGAGTACCGCGGTCGACCTGAACCGAGATCTGGGCTGTGTGACCCGGTCACCCTGCACTGAATTCCAGCCTGTGTTACGTGGTCGCCCTAGGGCCAGTTTTGGGCTGTGTGTTGCGGTGCCCTGTGCCGAGGTCCGGGCTTTGTGCTGTGGTCACATTTCACCGTGGTCCATGCTGTGTTTGGTGGTCTTCCTGTGCCAAGGTCAGGGATGTGTTCTGTGGACGCCCATCGTCAAAGTCCGGGGCATGTGCAGTGGTCACCGTGCACCGTGGTCCAAGCTTTGTGTCACTGTCGCCCTTCAGTGATGTCCGGGCTGTGTGCCATGGTCGGCCTGTGCCAAGATCCAGTCTGTGTGCCGCTGGCACCTTGCACAGAGAATCGGGATGTGTGCCGCGGCCGCTTACACTGAGGTCTGGGTTGTGTGCCATGGTCACCCTGTGCCGTGCTTCGGGCTGCTAGCCATGGTCGGCTTGCACCGAGGTCCACGCTGTGTGCCGCGGTCAACCTGCACCTTGATTTGGAATGTGTGCCGTGGTTGCCCTGCACCGAATCTGGGCTGAGTACCACGGTCGCCCTGCACTGAGAATCGGAACGTGTGCCGTGGCTGCTTGCGCCGAGGTCCGGGTTGTGTGCCGTGGTCGCCCTGTGACAAGTTCCGGGCTGTGAGTCACGGTCGGTTTGCGCTGAGGTCCGGGCTGTGTTCCGCGGTCACCCTGCACCATGATTCGGGATGTGTGCAGTGGTCACCCTGCACCGAGTCTGGCCTGAGCACTGCGGTCGCCCTGCTCAGAGTTCCAGGCTGTGAGCCGCGGTAGGCTTGCGATGAAGTCTGGGCTGTGATCCATGTTCGGGTTGCGACGAAGTCCGTGCTGTGTTCCGTGGTCGCCTGTGCTTAGGCCCGGGCTGTGTCTCACAGTCACTCTGTGCCGAGATCTAGGGTGTGTGTTGCCTTCGCCCTGTGCCAGTGTCCATGGTGTGTGCCACCGTCACCCTGAGCAGAGATCCGGGGTGTGTACCGCCATAGTCCTGTCCTGAAATCCAGTGTGTAATCCGTGGTCACCCTGCGCTGAGGTTCAGAGTGTGTGCCGCTGTCGCCTTTCGCTAATGTCCATGATGTGTGCCACCGTCACCCTGTGCCGAAGTTCAAATTGTGTGCAGCCATCGCCCTTTGCCGAGGTCTGGGTCGTTTGCCGCGGACGCCCTGTGCCAAGGTCTGGCATTGTATCATGGTCGCCCTGTGCCGAGGTCCTGGATTTGTGCCCCGGTCACCCTGCGCCGAGTTCTGGGCTGTGTGCCATACTCGCCCTGCGCTGACATCCAGAATGTGTGCTGTGGTTGCCCTGCACCAAGGTCCAAGCTGTGTGCCACAGTTGCCTGTGCTGAGGTCCAGGCTGTGTGCCATGGTCGACCTGTGCCGAGTTCTGGACTGTGCGCTGAGGTTGGCTTGTGACGAAGTCCAGACTCTGTGCGCAGTCACCCTGTGCCAAGGTTCGTGCTGTGTTCCATGGTCGCAGTGCCCTGATGTCCGGGCTGTGTGCCACAGTCACCCTTGCCGAGGTCCAGGCTGTGTGCCGTGATCGCCCTGCACAAAAGTCTGGGCTGTGTGCCGCGGTTGCCCTGCACCAAATTCAGGCTGAGTACTGCGTTTGCCCTGCACCAATGTCCGGACTGTACAACGAGGACACCCTGCACCGAATTCCAGTCTGTGCTATGCGGTCACCCTGGGCTGAATTCTGGGTTGTCTGTAGCGGTGCCCTGCACCGAGGTCCAGGATATGTGCCGTGGTCACCTGTCGCCAAGGTCCATGCTGTGTTGCGGTCGTCCATTGCCAAGGTCCAGGGTGTGTGCTGCGTATACCCTTTGCAGATTCAGGGGCATAAGGCCGTGAAAACCGTGCCCCAAGGTCCAGGCTTTGTGTCACTGTCGCACTGCACCAAGGTCAGGGCTGTGTGCTGCAGTCAGCCTGCACCGAGTTCTGGGCTGTGTGGCAGTCACCCTGCACCAATGTTCAGGCTGTGTGATGCCGCCACCCTGCGCCGAATTTTGCATTGTGTGCAGCCATCGCCCTGTGCCAAGGTCTGCGCCGGGGATGTGGTCACCCAGCGCCAAGGTCTGGGTTGTGTGCCACTGGCACCCTGCACCGATGTACGGGCTGTGTAACACAGTTGCCCTGCCCCAAGGTCCCGGGCGTGTGCCACCATCACCATACACCATTGTCTGGGGCATGTGAAGCCGTTGCTCTCCGCCAAGGCCCGGGGCGTGTGCCGCCGTTGCCGTGTGCCGTGGTCCAGGGCGTGTGCCGCTGTCACGCTTCGCAGAAGTCCAGGGCGTGTGCCGCTGTCGTCCTGCACCGAGGTCCGGGCTATGTGCCACTGTCGCTGTGCACCGTTGTCCGATCTGTGTGCCGCATCTCCATGCGCTGATGTCTGAGCTGTGTGCTGTGGTCGGCCTGAGCCAAGGTTCGTGCTGTGTGCTGTGGTCGCCATGCACCGAAGTCTGGGCTCTCTGCTGGGTCAGCCTGCCTGAGGTCTGGGTTCTATTCCACCATCGGCCTTGGCTCATGGCCAGGGCTGTGGTCCATGGTCACCCTGCGCCGAGGTCCGGGCTGTGAGCCACAGTCATCGTGCCCGGAAATCCGGACTGTTTGCTATGGTCGCCATGTGCTGAGGTCCGAGCTGTAGCCGCAGTCGCTGTGCCCCGAGATCCGGGCTGTGTGCCTCAGTCACCCTGTGCTGAGGTCCAGGCTGTGTGCGGCCATCACCATGCGACTAGGTCCAGGAGGTGTGCCGCAGTCACACTGTGCCGAAGTCTTGGCTGTGTGCCGCGGTTGCCCTGTGCCAAATTCCGGTCACTGTACCGTGGTCACCCTGCTCCGAGGGCTGGGTTGTGAGCTGCGGTCACCGTGCACCAAAGTCTGGGCTCTGTGCCGAGTCCACCTGCACCAAGATGTTGGCTCTATTCCCCCATTGGCCTTGGCTCATGGCCAGGGTGTGTGCCACCATCGCCCTGTACTGAAGGCCGGGGTGTGTGCAGTCATCGCCCTATGCTGAGGTTCAGGGTGTGTGCAGCCATCACCCTACACCGATGTCCGTGGCATGAGCCACCATTGCCCTGCGAAAATTCCGGGCTGTGTGCCACGATCAACATGTGCCGAGGTCCGGGCTGTGTGCCATTGTCGCCCTGCAGTGAGTTCTGGGCTGTGTCCCGTGTTCACCCTGTGCCGAGGTCCGGGCTGTGTGCTGCAGTTGCCCTGCACTGAGGTCCAGGCTGTGTGCCGTGGTCGGCCTATGCTGAAGTGCGGGCTGTGTGCCATGGTTTCCCTGCACCGATGTCATGGTTGTGTGCCGCATTCACTGGCGCCGAGTTCTGGGTAGTGATCCGTGGTCGCCCTGCTCCAAGTTCCGGGCTGTGAGTCACAGTCGGCTTGTGACGAGGTCCGGGCTCTATGCGGCGGTCGTCATGCACCGAGGTCCAGGCAGTGTGCCACTGTCACCCTGCAATATGGTCTTGGCTCTGTGCCGTGGTCGGCTTGTGAAGAAATCTGGGCTGAGTGCCGAGGTTGTCCTGCCCCGAAGCTCGGGCTGTGTGTCGCGGTGCCCTGCGCCAAGTTCCTTGCTTTGTGTTGTGGTCGCCTTTTCCCTAAGTCTGGGCTGTGTGTTGCAGTTTTCCAGTGCTGCGTTCAGGAATGTGTGCTGTGGAAACCCTTCGCTAAGGTCCGGGTCCTGTGCCACCATCCCCATGCACCGGAGTCCAGGCTTTGTGTCACTGTCTCACTGCAGCGAGGTTCAGGCTATTTGCTGCAGTTGCCCTGCACCAAGGTCCGGGTTGTGTGCCATGGTCGCCCTGTGCTGACATCTGAACTGTGTGGCCCCATCGCCCTGAGCCGAGGTGCAGTCTGTGTGGCATCTTCGCCCTGAGCCGAGTTCCAGGCGGTGAGCCACAGTCGGGCTGCGCCGAGGTCTGAGCTATGTGCCACGGTTGGTTTGCACCGAGGTCCGGGCTGTATGCCGCAGTCACCCTGTGCCAATTTCCGGGCTGTGTGTGTGGTCGCCCTACGCCAATATCCAGTCTATGTACCACGGTCACCCTTCACTGAAATCTGGGCTGTGTGCAACAGTAACCCTGCACCGAGTTCCGTGCTGTGTGCCGAGGTACACCTGCACCGTGTTCCATTCTGTGAGCCACGGGCAGCCTGCACTTATGTCTGGGCTGTTTGCCATGGTTGCCTTGTGCCGAGCTCTGGGCTGTGTGCCACGGTAGCCCTGAAACGAGGTCAGGGCTGTGTGACGTGGTCAACCTGCACCAAATTCCGGGCTGTGTTATGTGGTCGCCATGCGCCGAGTTCCGGGCTATGTGCTGTGGTCGGTCTGCCCCAAAATCCAGGCTATTGCAGCCGTTGACCTGTACTGAGGTCCAGGTTGTGTGCCGCGGTCACCTGTGCTGAAGTCCGTGTTGTGTGCCGTGGTCGCCCTGCGCCTAATTCCAGACAGTTAATCACGGTTGTCTTGCGACGTGTTCCGGGCTGTGAGCCATGTTTGGCTTGTGACGAGGTCAGGGCTGTGTGCCGCGGTCGGCTTGCGATGAGTTCCGGGCTGTGTGCCGTGGTTGCTCTGCGCCGAGGCCCATGCTGTGTGTCACAGTTGTCCTGTGCTGAGGTCCAGGCTGTGTGCCTTAGTGCCCTGCGCCCAGTTCCGGTTTGTTTGCCATGGTCGCCCTGTGCAGAGGTTCGGAATGTGTGCTGCAGTTGCCCTGCACCGAGGTCTGAGCTCTGTGCTGCGGTCGCACTGCGCCGAAGTCCGAGCTGTGTGCCACAGTTGCCCTGTGTCGGGTCTGAGCTGAGTATTGTGGTCGCCCTGCACCGATGTACAGGCTGTGTGACACGGTAAACCTGCGCCGATTTCCGGCCTGTGTTACGCCGTTTCTCTGGGCCAAGTTTCAGGCTGTGTGTCGTGATGCCCTACACAGGTGTCCAGGCTTTGTGCTGTGGTCATATTTTGTCGAGGTCGGGGCTGTGTGCGGTGTGCGCCCATTGCCGAAGTCTGGAGAGTGTGCTATGGTCGCCGTGCCCCAAAGTCCATTCTATTTGTCACTGTCGCCCTGCAGCGAGGTCCTGGGTATGTGCCGTGGTTGCCCTGCAGCGAGGTCCGGGCTGTGAGCCGCGGTAGCCATTCAATGAGTTCTGGGCTGTGTTCCACGGTCAGCTTGCGCCGAAGTCCGGGCTGGAAGCCGCGGGCGCCCTGTGCCGAGGTCTAAGTTGTGTGCGGTGGTCCCCCTGAGCCTAATTCCAGGCTGTGAGTTGCGGTCGGCTTGCGACGAGTTCCGGGCTGTGAGCCGTGTTCAGCTTGCGATGATGTCTGGGCTGTGTGCCGCAGTCGTCTTGCGACGAGTTCCAGGCTTTGTGCCGTGGTTGCCCTACACCGTGGTCCGGGCTGTGTGCCATGGTCTGCCTGTGCTTAGGTCCAGGCTGAGTGCCACGGTCGGCTGCGTCAATTTCCGGGATGCGTGCACAGTCGCCCTGCGCCAATATACAAGCTGTGTACCATGGTTGGCCTGAGCCAAAGTCCATGCTGTGTGCCACGGTCACCCTGCGCTGAGGTCCGTGCTGTGTGCCGTGGTCTCTCTGCACTGTTTTCCGGGCTGTGAGCTGCGATCTGCCTGCACTTAGGTCTGGGCTGTGTGCCGAGGTTGTCTTGCATGGAGCTCCGGGCTGTGTGCTGCAGTAGCCCTGCAATGAGGTCAGGACTGTGTGATGTAGGCAACCTGAGCCAAATTCTGGACTGTATTAAGTGGTCGCCATGCGCCGAGTTCCGGGCTGTGTGCCGCAGTCACCCTGTCCCGATGACCGGGCTGTGAGCCGCGATTTGCCTGTAATGAGGTCCGGGCTCTGTGCTATGGTGGCCCTGAGCTGAGGTCCAAACTGTGTGCCACAGTCACCCTGCCCTGAAGTCCGGGCTGTGTGCCATGGTCACCCAGTGCCGAGGTCCGGGCTGTGTGCTACAGTTGCCCTGAGCTGAGGTCCAGTCTGTGTGCCATGGTTGCCTGTGCCGAGGTCTGGGCTGTGTACTGTGGTCGCCGTGCACCAAGGTCCGAGCTGTGTGCCCCGGTCGCCCTGCCCCGAGGTCCGGGCTGTGTGCCGCAGTCACCCTGTACTGATGTCCGGGCTGTGTTATGCATTTGCCCTGGGCCGAAGTCCATGTTGTGTGTCACGGTGCCCTGTGGCGAGTTACCGGGTTTGTGTTGTGGTTGCCTATTGCCAAGGTCTGGGCTCTGTGTCGCTGTCATCCTATGCCGAGGTTGGAACTGTGTGCCGCTGAAGCCCTTCGCCGAGGTCCGGGGCATGTGCCGCGTTCGCCATGCACCAAGGTCCAGGCTTTATGTCACTGTCTCACTGCAGCGAGGTGCAGTTTGTGTGCTGCGGTGGCCCTGAGCCAATGTCCAGGCTGTGAGCTGTGGTCGGTCTGTGCTGAAGTCCGGGGTCTGTGCCGCGGTCGGCTTGCGAGGAAATCTGGGCTGAGTGCCGAGGTTGCCCTGCCCTGAAATCCAGGCTGTGTGTCGAGGTGCCCTGGGCCGAGTTCCTCACTTTGTGTTGTAGTCGCCTTTTCCCTAGGTCTGGGCTGTGTGTTGCAGTCTTCCAGTGCTGAGTTTGGGAATGTGTGCCATGGAAGCCCTTCACTAAGATCTGGGTCCTGTGCCACGGTCCCCATGCCCCGGGGTCCAGGCTTTGTGTCACTGTCTCACTGCATCGAAGTTCAGGCTATATGCTGCGGTCGCCCTGCACCAAGGTCTGGGTTGTGTGCTGCCATCATCTTGTGCCAATGTCTGGGATGTGTGCCGTGGTCGCCCTGCGCTGACGTCTGGGCTGTGTGCCCCCATCGCCCTGAGCCGAGGTCCAGTCTGTGTGCCGTGGTCCACCTGCACCTAGTTCCAGGTGGTGAGCCACGGTCGGGCTGCGCCGAGGTCCGGGCTGTGTGCCGCGGTTGGTCTGTGCCAAGGTCCAGGCTGTATGCCGCAGTCGCCCTGTGCCAATTTCTGGGCTGCGTGCATGGTCGCCCTACAACAATATCCAGTCTGTGTACCGCAGTCCTGCACCATGTTCCAGTCTGTTAGCCACGGTCAGCCTGCACTTAGCTCTGGGCTGTTTGCCATGGTTGCCTTGCACTGAGCTCTGGGCTGTGTGCCACGGTAGACTTGCAACGAGGTCAGGGCTGTGTGACGTGGTCAACCTGCACCAAATTCCGGGCCATGTTACGTGGTCGTCATGCGCCGAGTTCCGGGCTGTGTGCCGCAATCGGTCTGCCCCCAAATCCAGGCTATTGCAGCGGTTGCCCTGTACCGAGGTCCAGGTTTTGTGCCATGGTCGCCTGCGCCGAAGTCCGTGTTGTGTGCCGTGGTCATCCTGCGCCTAAATCCAGACGGTTAACTGGTTGTCTTGCAATGAGTTCTGGGCTGTGAGCCATGTTCTGCTTGTGACAAGATCCGGGCTGTGTGCCGCGGTCGGCTTGTGATGAGTTCCGGGCTGTGTGCCACGGTTGCTCTGCCCCAAGGCCCATGCTGTGTGCCACAGTTGTCCTGCGCTGAGGTCCGGGCTGTGTGCCTTAGTGCCCTGCACCCAGTTCTGGTCTGTTTGCCGTGGTCGCCCTGTGCAGAGGTCTGGAATGTGTGCTGTGGTCGCCCTGCGCCAAGGTCTGGGCTCTGTGCTGCAGTCGCGCTGTGCCAAAGTCCGAGCTGTGTGCCCCTTTCGCCTGCCCCGAGGTCCGGGCTGTGTGCCGCAGTAGCCCTGAGCCAATGTGTGGGCTGTGTTATGCAGTCGCCCTGGGCCGAGGTCCATGTTGTGTGTCGCGGTGCCCTGCGGCGAGTTCCTGGGTTTGTGTTGTGGTTGCCTTTTGCCAAGGTCTGGGCTCTGTGTCACGGTCGTCCTATGCTGAGGTCAGAGCTGTGTGCCGCTGAAGCCCTTCGCTGAGGTCTGGGGTGAGTGCCGCATTCACCATGCACTGAGGTCCAGGCTTTGTGTCACTGTCTCACTGCAGTGAGGTCCAGTCTGTGTGCTGCGGTGGCCCTGAGCCAATGTCCAGGCTGTGAGCCGTGGTCGGTCTGCACCGAAGTCCGGGCTCTGTGCCGCTGTCCCCCTGTGCCAAATTCTTGGCTGTGTGCTGGGGTCGTCTATGCCGAGTACTGGGTTGTGTGCCATGGTTGCCCTGTGCCGAGTTCTGGGCTGTGAACCGTGATCAGATTGTGACGAGGTCTGGTCTGTATGCCGTGGTCGGATTGCAATGAGGTCCAAGCTATGTGCCGCGATCAACTTGTGCCCTGATCCGGGCTGTCAGACGCTGTTGCCCTGCAACGAATTCCGGGCTGCATTACACGGTCACCCTGGGCCAAAGTTCATGCTGTGTGTTGCGGTGCCCTTCGCTGGGGTCCAGGCTGTGTGCAGTGGTCGCCCTTCGCTGAAGTCTGTTCTGTGTGTCGCGGTCATCCTTTGCCGAGATCTGGGATGTGTGCCGTGGTCACCTTTGCCAAGGTCCGGGTTGTGTGCCATGGTTTCCATGTGCCTAGTTACGGGCTGTGAGCGTGGTCAGCTCGACGAGTTCGGGGCTGTGTGCCATGGTCACACTGCACCAAGGTCCAGGCTGTGTGACGCGGTCACCCTGTGCTGAGGTCTGGGGTTTGCCACAGTAGCCCTATGCTGATTTCCGGGCTGTGTGCGGTGGNGGGCTGTGTGCCATGGTCACACTGCACCAAGGTCCAGGCTGTGTGACGCGGTCACCCTGTGCTGAGGTCTGGGGTTTGCCACAGTAGCCCTATGCTGATTTCCGGGCTGTGTGCGGTGGTCACCCTGCAATTAGGTCCAAGCTGTGTGATGTGTTTAACCTGCGCCGATTTCCGCACTGTATTATGCGGTTGCCTTGCACTGAGTTCCGGGCTGTGAGCCGCGGTCATCCTGGGATGAGGTCCGGAATGTGTGCCGCGGTCGCCTGTGCCAAGTTCCGGGTTACGTGCAGTTCTCCCCCTGTGCCGAGTTCCGGGCTCTGAGCCATGGCCACCTCGACGAGGTCCAAGCTGTGTACCACGGTTGCCCTGTGCCGAGGTCCAGGGTGTGTGGTTATTGCCCTGCACTGAGGTCCAGGCTCTGTGCCCAGTTCGCCCTGCACTGAGTTCCGGGATGTGTCATAATAGTCCTGTGCCGAGGTCCGGGCTCTGTGCCACAGTTGCCCTGCGCCAAGATCCGGGCTGTGTGCCGTGGTCGCCCAGTGTCAAGGTCCGGGCTGTGCGCCACGGTCATCTGTGCTGAGGTCCAGGCTGTGTGCCGTGGTCGCCCTGTGCTGAGGTCTGGGCTGTATGCCATGACTGTCTGTGCTGAGGTCCGGGCACCATGCTGTGGTCTCTCTGCACCGAGGTCCGAGCTGTGTGCCCTGGTCACCCTGCCCCGAGGTCTGTGCTGTGTGCTGCAGTCGCCCAGCGCCAAGGTCCGGGCTGTGTGCCGCAGTTGCCTGCGCCAAGGTCCGAGCTGTGTGCCACGGTTGCCCTGCCCTGATGTCCAGGCTGTGTGCAGTGGTGTTTGTGCTGAGGTCCGGATTGTGTGCCCTGGTCACCCTGCCCCTTGGTCCAGGCTGTGTGTCGCGGTGCCCTGCGCGGAGGTCCTGGCTTTGTGTTGTGTTCACCTTTCCCCTAGGTCTGGGCTGTGTGTCGCAGTCATCCAGTACCGAGTTAAGGGCTGTGTGCTGTGGAAACCCTTTGCCGAGGTACGGGCTGTGGGCTGCGGTAGTCCTGCACTGAGGTACGGGCTGTGTGCCGTGGTCACCCTGCGCCATTTCCAGGCTGAGTGCTGTGGTCGCCTGGCAATGAGGGCTGGGCTGTGAGATGTGTTTAACCTGCGCTGAATTCCGTGCTGTGTTATGCAGTCAGCCTGCACTGAGTTCCGGGTTGTGAACCGCCGTCATCCTGGGCTGAGGTCCAGGCTTTGTGCCGTGGACGCCCTGCACCGAGGTCCTGGCTGTGTGCCACGGTCGCCTGCGCTGAGTTCTGGTTTGTGTCCATGGTCACTCTGCGCCGAGTTCTGGGCTCTGAGCCACGGTCATCTCGATGAGGTCTGGGATGTGTGCTGCGGTCGCCCTGCGACCTTGTCCAGGCCGTGTGCATTGGTCGTCTTGTGCCCAGATCTAGGCTGTGTGCCATGGTCACCCTGCACCGAGGTCCAGGCTGTGTGCCGTATTCACCCTTCACCGAGGTCCGGGCTGTGTGCTGTGGTCGCCCTATGCCGAGTTCCGGGCTGTGTGCCGCAGTTGGCCTGCACCAAAATCTGGGCTGTTTGCCACGGTAGCCCTGTGCCAAGGTCTAGGCTGTGTGCTGTGGTCGCCTGCGCCAAGGTCCATGTTGTGTGCCATGGTTGCCCTGTGCCTAATTCCAGGCTTTGTGCTGCATTTACCCTGTACCGAGGTCCAGGCTGGGTGACACAGTGCCCTGTTCCGTTTTCTGGGTAGTTTGCCATGGTCGCCCTCTGCCGAAGTCAGGGATGTGTGCCGAGGTCGCCCTATGCCGAGGT
This sequence comes from Neotragus pygmaeus, assembly GCA_006410875.1. Taxonomy (NCBI): domain Eukaryota; kingdom Metazoa; phylum Chordata; class Mammalia; order Artiodactyla; family Bovidae; genus Neotragus; species Neotragus pygmaeus. The sequence continues at coordinate 63,793 of SJYV01033067.1, forward strand.
CTGGACTGTGTGTCATGGTCTACCTGCGCTTATGTCCAGGCTGTGTGCCACGGTCACCTGTGCCGAGGTCCGGGCTGAGTGCCTCAGTTGCCCTGCGCCAATTTCTGGCTGCATGCATGGTCGCCCCGCGCCAATATCCAGGCTTTGTACTGTGGTTGCCCTGCCCTGAAGTCCGGGCTCTGTGCCACGGTCACCCTGCGCCGAGGTCCGTGCTGTGTGCCGTGGTCGCCCTGCACCGTGTTCCGGGCTGTGAGCCGTGGTCAGCCTGGGCTTATGTCTGTACTGTTTGCCACGGTTGTCTTGCACTGAGGTCCAGCCTATGAGCTGCGGTCGCCCTGTGGCAAAGTCCGGGCTGTGTTCCACGGTCCCTCTGTGCCGAGGTCTGTTCTGTGTGCCACGGTTGTCCTGCACTGAGGTCCGGGATTTGTGCCACCATTGCCCTGTGCCGAGTTCCAAGGTGTGTACTGCTGTCGCCCTGCACCGAGTTCCGGGGTGTGTGCCTACGTCGACCTGCACCGAGCTCTGGGGTATGTTAAGCCGTTGCCCTGCACCGAGTTCCAGGGTGTGTGTCGTTTTCGCCCTGTGCCGAGGTCCGAGGTGTGTGCTGCCATTGCCCTGCACCAACATCCGCGGTGTGTGTCACCATCGCCCTGCTCGGAGGTCTGAGCTGTGTGAAGCCATCGTCTTGTGCCCAGGTCTGGGCTGTGTGCCGTGGTTGCACTGTGCCGAGGTCCGGGCTGTGTGCCACAGTCGGCCTGCGCCGAGTCCAGGCTGTGTGCCACGGTCGCCCNGCCCTGCTCGGAGGTCTGAGCTGTGTGAAGCCATCGTCTTGTGCCCAGGTCTGGGCTGTGTGCCGTGGTTGCACTGTGCCGAGGTCCGGGCTGTGTGCCACAGTCGGCCTGCGCCGAGTCCAGGCTGTGTGCCACGGTCGCCCGCGCCGTGGTCCAGGTTGTGTGCCGTGGTCGCTCTGTGCTGAGTTCTGGGCTGTCAGCCGTGGCCGGCTTGTGACGAGTTTCTGGCTGTGAGCCATGTTCAGCTTGCGATGAGGTCCATGCTTTGTGCCGTGGTCGCCATGCACCGAGGTCTGTGCTGTGTGCTGCAGTCACCCTGTACCGAGGTCCATGCTGTGTGCCACAGTGCCCTGTGCCATTTTCTGGGTATTTAGCCGCGGTCACCCTCTGCCGAGGTACGGGCTGTGTGTCGCAGTTGGCCTGCGTTGAGGTCTGGGCTGTGTGCTGCGGTTGCCTTTTTCCGAGGTCCAGGATGTGTGCCACGGTAGCCCTGCACTGAGGTATGGGCTGTGGGCTGCGGTAGCCCTGTGCTGAGGTACGAGCTGTGTGCCGTGGTCGCCCTGGGCCGTGTCTGGGCTGAGTACCGTGGCTGCCCTGCAACGAGGTCTGGGCTGTGTGACGTGTTTAACCTGCACCGAATTCCGCGCTGTGTTATGTGGTTGCCCTGCACTGAGNTGAGGTACGAGCTGTGTGCCGTGGTCGCCCTGGGCCGTGTCTGGGCTGAGTACCGTGGCTGCCCTGCAACGAGGTCTGGGCTGTGTGACGTGTTTAACCTGCACCGAATTCCGCGCTGTGTTATGTGGTTGCCCTGCACTGAGTTCTGGGCTGTGAGCCGTGGTAATCCTGGGTTGAGTTCCGGACTGTGTGCTGCCATCGCCCTGTGCCGAAGTCTAAGGTGTGTACTGCCGTCATCCTGCACCGAGTTCCAGGGTGAGTGCTGATGTCGCCCTGCACTGATATCCGGAGTATGTTAAGCCGTTACCCTGTGCCAAGGTCTGGGTTGTGTGTCGCCATCACCCTGTGCTGAGGTCCGAGGTGTGTCTTGCCATCGCACTGCACCGACATCCGGGGTGTGTGCTGCCGTCGACCTGCTCCGAGGTCCGAAGTGTGTCAAGCCATCGTCTTGCACTGAGGTCCGGGCTGTGTGCCGAGGTCGCCCTGCACCTATGTCCGGGCTGTGTTACGTGGGTGCCCTGGCCCGAGGTCCGTGTTGCATGTCGTGGGGCCCTGTAGTGAGATCCCAGGTTTGTGTTGTGGTTGCAATTCGCCAAGGTCTGGGCTCTGAGCTGCGGTCATCTCGATGAGGTCCGGTCTGTGTACCGCAGTCGCCCTGCATCGAGGTCCAGAGAGTGCCGTAATCACCCTGCACTGAGGTCTGGGCTGTGCGCCCAGGTCACCCTGTGCCAAGGTCCAGGGTGTGCCATAATCACCCTGTGCTGAGGTCCGGGCTGTGTGCGGCAGTTGCCCTGCGTCGAAGTCCTGGCTGTGTGTCACAGTCGTCCTGTGCTGAGGTATGGGCTGTGTGCCATGTACACCCAATGCTGAAGTCCGGAGAGTGTGCTGCAGTCACCATGCGCTGAGGTCGAGGCTATGTGTCACTGTCTCCATGCAGTGAGGTCCTGGGTGTGTGCTGTGGTTGCCCAGCAGCTAGGTCCGGACTGTGAGCCGCGGTCACCCTTCGCTGAGTTCCCGGCTATGTTCCGCGGTTAGCCTGCGCTGAAGTACGGGCTCTGTGCCACAGTCGCCCTGTGCCGAGTTCCGGGCTGTGAGCCAAGTTTGCCCTGCACCGAGGTCCAGCCTGTGTGCCACGATCGCCCTTCAGCAAAGTCTGGGCTGTGTCTCGCAGTCACTCTGTGCCGAGGTTGTTGTGTGTGCTGCGGTCGCCCTGCACTGAGGTCCGGGCTGTGTGCCACCATCACCCTGTGCTGAGGTCCAAGGTGTGTACTGCCATCGCCCTGCACCGAGTTCCAGGGTGTGTGCCAACGTCGCCCTATGCTGAAGTCCCGGGTATGTTAAACCATAACCCTGCGCTGAGGTCCGGGGTGTGTGCCACCTTCACCCTGCTCCGAGGTCTGAAGTGTGTGAAGCCATTGTCTTGTGCCGTGGTCCATGCTGTGTACCATGGTCGCACTGTGCCGAGGTCAGGGTTGTGTGCCACAGTTGGCCTGCACCGAGTCCAGGCTGTGTGCCACGGTCGCCTGCACCATGGTCCAGGTTTTGTGCCGTGGTCAGCCCTGTGCTGAGTTCTGGGCTGTCAGCTGTGGTCGGCTTGCAACGTGTTTCTGGCTGTGAGCCGTGTTCAGCTTGCAATGAGATCCGTGCTGTGTGCCATGGTCAGCCTGCACCAAGGTCCGTGCTGTGTGCTCCAGTAACCCTGTACTGAGGTACGGGCTGTGTGACGCAGTGCCTTGTGCCGTTTTTTGGGTGTTTTGCTTCGGTCGCCCTCTGCCGAAGTCCGGGCTGTGTGCTGCAGTCACCCTACCCCAAGTCTGGGCTGTGTGCTGCTGTCTGCCTGAGCTTAGGTCCAGGCTGTGTGCCAGGGTCACCTGCACTGAGGTCCAGGCTGTGTGCCACAGTCGTCCTGCGCAAATTTCCTGACTGCATGCAAGGTCGCCCTGTTCCAATATCCAGGCTGTGTACCGCGGTTGCCCTGTGCCGAAGTCCGGGCTGTGTGCCACGGTCACCCTGTGCCGAGTTCCGTGCTGTGTGCCATGGTCGCCCTGCACTGTGTTCTGGGCTGTGAGCCGTGGTCAGCTTGCACTTAGGTCTGGGTGTGTGCTGAAGTTGCTTTGCACCGAGCTCCGGGCTGCGTGCCATGGTAGCCCTGCAACGAAGTCAGGGCTGTGTGACTTGGGCAACCTGCGCCAAATTCTGGGCTGTGTTATGTGGTCGCCATGCGCTGAGTTCGGAGCTGTGAGCCACAGTCAGCCTGTTATGAGGTCCGGGCTCTGTGCCATGGTCGCCCTGCACCGAGGTCCAAACTGTGTGCCACAGTTGCCCTGCACTGATTTCCGGGCTGTGTGCCTGGGTCACCCCGCCCCGATGTCTGGGCTGTGTGCCGCGGTCACCCTGAGTCGAGGTCCAGGCTGTGTACTGTGGTCGCCCTGAGCCGAGGTCCGGGCTGTGTGTCACAGTTGGCCTGCGCTGAGGTTTGGGCTGTGTGCTGTGGGTGCCTTGTTCCGAGGTTCAGGCTGTGTGCTGAGGTAGCCCTGAGCCGATGTACAGGCTGTGCATCACGGTCGTCCTGCACCAAGGTCTGGGCTGTGTGCTGCAGTCGTCCTGCTCCGAGGTCCAGGATGTGTGCCGTGGTCGCCCTGCAACGTTGTCCGGGCCATGTGCCATGGTCATCTTGTGCCCAGGTCTGGGCTGTGTCCTGGAGTCACCCTGTGCCGAGGTCCAGGCTATGTTCCATAGACACCCTTCACCGAGGTCCGGGCTGTGTGCCGCGGTCACCCTGTGCCATGTACCGAGCGGTGTGCCACGGTNAACCAGAATTTACTGACTTTTTGTTCCTAAAGGGCTAACTTCTTTTGCACAAAGCTTTATTTAATGTACGTTATTGGTTTAATTTAGAGTCCTAGTCCTAAGTATGCCCTTAATCTTCTCTGATTTTCTTTCTTTCACACCAGTATTTCTAAAAGGGGATGAAATGCTGAGGTAAATATATTAGTTGGATAGATTTATCAAGTATTTAGGACACCACTGCTCCAAATTCTGATCACATTCATGTTCTTGGCATACTTTGGGCATTGCATATGCTAAAAAAGAAAATTGTAACAGACTAGAAAAAAGCACGGGGGGCTGCGAGGGCACACAGCATGGGCAGCTGTGATGGCATGCGTGGCTGAGAGGAGCTACCCGACATCTGATGTCAGGGGCAGAAGCCGGGAGGACCGCATACACCAGGGGCGNGCTAAAAAAGAAAATTGTAACAGACTAGAAAAAAGCACGGGGGGCTGCGAGGGCACACAGCATGGGCAGCTGTGATGGCATGCGTAGCTGAGAGGAGCTACCCGACATCTGATGTCAGGGGCAGAAGCCGGGAGGACCGCATACACCAGGGGCAGCAGACAAGGGGAGCTACCCCATGTCCGAGGTCAGGGGTAGTGGCCAAGAGTGCCAGGCTGCGATGGCACAGGAACAGCCAAGAGGAGCAACCCCCAGTCCGAGGTCAGGGGCAGTGGCCAGGAGGAGCAACCCCATGTCCAAGGAGAGGTGGCTGCACGGGCGCAGGAGGGCCTAGAGGAGCTATTCCATATTCAAGGTCAGGAGGGGCAGACGTAAAGAGATACCCCTTGTCCAAGGTAAAGAGCAGCGGCTGAGCTTTGCTGGAGCAGCCGTGAAGAGATATCCCACATCCAAGGTAAGAGAAACCCAAGTAAGATGGTAAGTGTTGCAAAAGGGTATCAGAGGGCAGACACACAGAAACCATAATCACAGAAAACTAGTCAATCTAATCACACTAGGACCACAGTCTTGTCTAACTCAATGAAACTAAGGAATGCCCTGTGGGGCCACCCAAGATGAGGGGGTCATGGTGGAGAGGTCTGACAGAATGTGGTCCACTGGAGAAGGGAATGGCAAGCCACTTCAGTATTCTTGCCTTGAGAACGCCATGAACAGTATGAAAAGGAAAAATGATAGGACACTGAAAGAGGAACTCACCAGGTCAGTAGGTGCCCAATATGCTACTGGAGATCAGTGGTGAAATAACTCCAGAAAGAATGAAGGAATGGAGCCAAAGCAAAAACAATACCCAGTTGTGGATGTGACTTGTCATACAAGCAAGGTCTGATGCTGTAAAGAGCAATATTTCATAGGAACCTGGAATGTCAGGTCCATGAATCAAGGCAAATTGGAAGTGGT
>SJYV01033067.1:71454-96836 GCA_006410875.1 Neotragus pygmaeus
GGCCTGCACCAAAATCCGGACTGTTTGCCATGGTCGCCCTGTGTCGAGGTCCGGGCTGTGTGCCGTGGTCATCTGTGCCGAGGTCCATGTTGTGTGCTATGGTCCCCTGTGCCAAATTCCAGGCTGTGAGCCGCGGTCGGCTTGCGACGAATTCTGGGCTGTGAACCGTGTTTGGCTTGCGACAAGTCTGGGCTGTTTTCCGCGGTCAGCTTGGGAAGAGTTCTGGGCTGTGTGCTGTGGTCGCTCTGCGCCGAGGTCTGTGCTCTGTGCCACGGTCGCCCTGCGCTGAAGTCCGGGCTGTGTGCCTCAGATGCCCTGTGCCGAGTTCCAGTAGGTTTGCTGCAAGCACCCTGTGCCGAGGTCCAGAATGTGTGCCACGGTCACCCTGCGCCAAGTTCTGGAATGTGCCATAATCGCCCTGTGCCGAGGTCCGGGCTGTGTGCTGCGGTCTGCCTGTGCCGAAGTCCAGTCTGTGTGTCACAGTCGTCCTGTGTTGAGGTCCGGGCTGTGTGCCATGTATGCCCATTGCTGAGATCCTGAGTGTGTGCTGAGGTCACCGTGCGCTGAGGTCCAGGCTATGTGTCACTCTCGTCCTGCAGCGAGGTCCTGGGTATGTGCTGTGGTTGCCCTGCAGCGAGGTCTGGGCTGTGAGCCGCGGTCACCCTTCACGGAGTTTCGGGCTGTGTTCCGTGGTCGGCCTGTGCTGAAGTACGGGCTGTGTGCCGCAGTCACCCTGCACTGAGTAGTGGGCTATTAGACAAGTTTGCCCTGCACCGAGATCCAGCCTGTGTGCTGCGATCGCCCCTCAGTGAAGTCCGGGCTGTGTGCTGCGGTCTCTCTGTTCTGAGGTCTGTTATGTGTACTGCGGTCGCCCCGTGCCGAGGTCCAGGCTGAATGCTGCCATCGCCCTGTGCCGAGGTCCAAGATGTGTACTGCCATCGTCGTGCAACGAGTTCTGGGGTGTGTGCCGACGTCGCCCTGTGCTGAGGTCCGGGGTATGTTAAGCCGTTTCCCTATGCCAAGGTCTAGGGTGTGGTCCGCTTTTGCCCTGTTCCGAGGTCCGAGGTTGTGATGCAGTCGCCCTGCGCAGATGTCCGGGCTGTGTTACGCGGTCACCCTGGACCGAGGTCCGTGTTGTGTGTTGTGGAGCCCTGCGGTGAGTTCCCGGCTTTGCGTTGTGGTTGCCTTTCACTGAGGTCTGGGCTCAGAGCCGCAGTCATCTCAACAAAGTCATGGCTGTGTGCCACGGTCGCTCTGCATCGAGGTCTGCGGTGTGCCGTATCGCCCTGCGCTGAGGTACAGGCTGTGTGTCCAGGTCGCCCTGCACTGAGTTCTGGGCTGTGAGCCGTGGTCGGCTTGCGACGAGTTTCTGGCTGTGATCCGCGGTAGGCTTGAGACGAGTTTCTGGCTGTGAGCCGCGGGGGCCCTGAGCCGAGGTCCTTGCTGTGTGCTGCTGTCACCCTGAGCCGAGATCCGGGCTGTGTGACTCAGTGCCCTGTGTTGTTTTCTGGGTGGTTTGCCAAGGTCGCCCTCTGCTGAGGTCCAGGCTGTGTGTTGCAGTCAGTTGCATTGGGATCCGGGCTGTGTGCTGTGGGTGCCTTGTTCCAAGGTCCAGGTTGTGTGCCGCAATAGCCCTGTGCTGAGGTATGGGCTGTGGGCCACGGTAGCCCTGTGCTGAGGTACAGGCTGTGTGCTGCGGCCACCCTGTGCTGAGTTCCAGGCTGTTAGCCAAGTTTGACCTGCCCCGAGATCCAGCCTGTGTGCGGCGGTCGTCCNAGCCCTGTGCTGAGGTATGGGCTGTGGGCCACGGTAGCCCTGTGCTGAGGTACAGGCTGTGTGCTGCGGCCACCCTGTGCTGAGTTCCAGGCTGTTAGCCAAGTTTGACCTGCCCCGAGATCCAGCCTGTGTGCGGCGGTCGTCCTTCAGCAAAGTCCGGGCTGTGTTCTGTATTCGCTCTGTTCTGAGGTCTGTTGTGTGTGCTGTGGTCACCCTGCACCAAGGTCCGGGCTGAGTGCCACCATCGCTCTGAGCCGAAGTACAAGGTGTGTACTGCTGTCGCCCTGCAATGAGTCCTGGGCTATGTGCTGACGTTGCCCTGTGCCGAGGTCTGGGGTATGTTAAGCTGTTGCCCTGCGCCAAGGTCTATGGTGTGTGCTGCCTTTGCCCTGTGCCGAGGTCCGAGGTGTGTGCCACAGTCGCCCTGCACCGATGTCCAGGCTGTGTTATGTGGTCGCCTTGGACCTAGGTCCGTGTTGTGTGTCGTGGTGCCCTGCGGCAAGTTCCCAGCTTTGCGTTGTGGTTGCCTTTTGCCGAGGTCTGGGCTCTGAGCCGCGGTCATCTCGACAAAGTCCGGGTTGTGTGCTGCAGTAGCCCTGCGTCGAGGTCTGGGGTGTGCCGTACTCGCCCTGCACTGAGGTATGGGCTGTGTGCCCAGGTCGCCCTGCACCATGGTCTGGGGTGTGTGCCGCGGTCGCCCTGTTCCAATGTCCGGGTTGTGTGCCATGGTCGCCCTGTGCTGAGTNTCGAGGTCTGGGGTGTGCCGTACTCGCCCTGCACTGAGGTATGGGCTGTGTGCCCAGGTCGCCCTGCACCATGGTCTGGGGTGTGTGCCGCGGTCGCCCTGTTCCAATGTCCGGGTTGTGTGCCATGGTCGCCCTGTGCTGAGTTCTGGGCTGTGAGCCGTGGTCAGCTTGCGACGAGTTTCTGGCTGTGAGCCATGTTCGGCTTGCGATGAGGTCCATGCTGTGTGCCATGGTTGCCCTGTGCCAAGGTCCGTGCTGTCTGCCATGGTTGCCCTGTGCCGAGGTCCATGCTGTGTGCTGCCATCATCTTGTACCGAGGACCAGGCTGTGTGACGCAGTGCCCTGTGCCATTTTCTGGGTGGTTTGTCACGGTTGCCCTCTGCCAAGGTCTGGGCTCTGTGTTGCAGTCGGCTGCATTGGCGTCCACGCTGTGTGCTGCGGATGCCTTGTTCTGAGGTCTAGGCTGTGTGCTGCGGTAGCCCTGCGCCGAGGTACGGGCTGTGTGCTGCGGTCGCCCTGCAACGAGGTCCGGGCTGTGTGACATGTTTAACCTGCACCAAATTCCGCACTGTGTTATGCGGTCACCCTGCTCTGAGTTCCAGGCTGTAAGCCGTGGTCATCCTGGGCCGAGGTCTGCACTGTGTGCCGCCATCGCCCTCTGCCAATGTCCAAGGTGTGTACTGCCGTCGTACTGCACTGAGTTCCAGGGTGAGTGCCGACGTCGCCCTGTGCCAAGGTCCANACCCTGCTCTGAGTTCCAGGCTGTAAGCCGTGGTCATCCTGGGCCGAGGTCTGCACTGTGTGCCGCCATCGCCCTCTGCCAATGTCCAAGGTGTGTACTGCCGTCGTACTGCACTGAGTTCCAGGGTGAGTGCCGACGTCGCCCTGTGCCAAGGTCCAGAGTATGTTAAGCCGTTGCCCTGTGCCAAAGTTTGGGGTGTGTGCTGCCTTCTCCCTGCACCGATATCCGGGGTGTGTGCAGCCATCATCCTGCTCTGAGGTCCAAAGTGTGTGAAGCTATTGTATTGCACCGAGGTCCGAGCTGTGTAACGTGGTTGCACTGTGCCGAGGTCAGCGCTGTGTGCCACAGTCGGCCTGCACCGACTCCAGGCTGTGTGCCACAGTCACCTGTGCCGTGGTCTGGGATGTGTGCCGTGGTCGCCCTGCACTGAGTTCTGGGCTGTGAGCAGTGGCCGGCTTGCGACGAGTTTCTGACTGTGAGTTGTGTTCAGCTTGCGATTAGGTCCATGCTGTGTGCTGCGGTCGCCCTGCGGCGAGGTCCATGGTGTGTGCTGCTGTCACCCTGTACTGAGATCCGGGCTGTGTGATGCAGTGCCCTGTGCCATTTTCTGGGTGGTTGGCCACGGTTGCCCTCTGCCGAGTTCCGGGCTGTGTGCTGCAGGTGCCTTGTTCCAAGGTACAGTCGCCCGGCGCTGAGGTACAGGCTGTGGGCCACGGTAGCCCTGCACTGAGGAACGGGCTCTGTGCCACGGTTGCCCTGGGCCAGGGTCCGTGTTGTGTGTCGTGGTCACCCTGCAACGAGATCCGGTCTGTGTGACGTGTTTAACCTGTGCCAAATTCCACAGTGTGTTACGCAGTCGCCCTGCACTGAGTTCCAGGCTGTGAGCCGTGGTCATCCTGGGCCGAGGTCTGGGTTGTGTGCCATGGTCACCCTGCACTGAGTTCCGGGCTCTGACCCGCGGTCATCTCGACAAGGTCCGGGCTGTGTGCTGCAGTCGCCCTGCGCCGATGTCTGGGGTGTGCCGTAATCCCCCTGAGCTGAGGTCCAGGCTGTGTGCCTAGGTCGCCCTGTTCCGAGGTCTGGAGTGTGACATAATTGCCCTGTTCCGAGGTCCAGGCTGTGTGCCGCAGTCACTCTGTGCCGAGGTCCGTGCTGTGTGCCGTGGTCACCCTGATCTGAGGTCCAGACTGAGCTGCGGTTGGCGAGCGAAAAGGTCTGAGCTGTGTGTTGCGGTCGCCCAGCACTTAGGTCCAGGCTGAGTGCCTCAGTTGCCCTTCGCCGAGGTCCAGGCAGTGTGCCACGGTCGTCCTGGGCCGAGGTCCAGGCTGTGTGCCATAGTCACCCTTCACCAAGGTCCAGGCTGTGTGCCGTGGTCACCCTGTGCCAAGTTCCGGGCTGTGTGCCATGGTCAACCTGCACCGAAATCTGGGCTCTTTGCCGCAGTCTCCCTGTGCCGAGGTCCGGGCTGTGTGCCATGGTCTCCTGCACCAAGGTCCGTGTTGTGTGCCATGTTTCCACTGTGCCTAATTCCAGGCTGTGAGACGCGGTCGGCTTGCGACGAGTTCCGGGCTGTGAGCCGTGTTCGGCTAGTGATGAGGTCCGGGCTGTGTGCCACGGTCAGCTTGCAAAGACTTTGGGGTTGTGTGCCGTGGTTGCTCTGTGCAGAGGTCCGTCCTGTGTGTCACTATTGCCCTGCACTGAGGTCCGGGCTGTGTGCCGCAGTCACCCTGCGATGAGTTCGGGTCGGTTTGCTGCAGTCACCCTTTGCCGTGGTCCCGGTTGTGTGCTGTGGTCGCCCTGCACCGAGGTCTGTGCTGTGTGCTGCGGTCGCCCTGCGCCGAATTCTGGCCTTTGTTATGTGGTCTCCCTGGGCCAATGTTCAGGCTGTGTGCCGTGGTTGCCCTGCACCGAGTTCTGGGCACTGAGCTGCGGTCATCTCGACGAGGTCCGGGCTATGTGCCACGGTCGCCCTGCGACGAGGTCTGGGGTGTGCCGTAATTGCCCTGCACTGAGGTCCGGGCTGTGTGCCCAGGTTGCCCTGTGCCCATTTCTGCGGTGTGCCATAATTGCCCTGTGCTGAGATCAGGGCTGTGTGCCGTGGTCACCCTGCACTGAGGTCCAGGCTGTGTCCCGTGGTCTCCTTGCACCAAGGTCCAGGCTGTGTGACGCGGTCACCTGCACCAAGGTCCGGGATCTGTTCCCTGGTTGCCCTGCACCGAGGTCCGAGCTGTGTGCTCCAGTTGCCCTGCACTGAGATCCAGCCTGTGTGCCGCAGTCACCCTTCAGTGAAGTCCGGGCTGTGTCCCGCGGTCGCTCTGTTCCGAGGTCTGTTGTGTGTGCTGCGGTTGCCCTGCACCGAGGTCCAGGGTGTGTGCCGCATTCGCCCTGTGGCGAGGTCTGAGGTGTGTGCTTCCGTCACCCTGCACCGATATCCAGAGTGTGTGCTGCAGTCGTCCTTCAGCGAAGTCCGGGGTGTGTCCCGCGGTCGCTCTGTTCCAAGGTCTGTTGTGTGTGCTGCGGTCGCCCTGCACCGAGGTCTGGGGTGTGTGCCGCCATCGCCCTGTGGCGAGGTCTGAGGTGTGTGCTGCCGTCGCCCTGCACCGATATCCGGGGTGTGTGCCGCCATCGTCCTGCTCCGAGGTCCAAAGTGTGTGAAGCCATCGTCTTGCGCCGAAGTCCAGTCTGTGTAACACGGTCGCACTGTGCCGAGGTCAGGGCTGTGCGCCACATTCAGCCTGCGCCAAGTCTAGGCTGTATGCAGTGGTCGCCTGTGACATAGTCTGGGTTGTGTGCCGTGGTCGCCCTGCGCTGAGTTCTGGGCTGTGAGCCGCGGTAGGCTTGCAACGAGTTTCTAGCTGTGAGCCGTGTTCGGCTTATGATTAGGTCCGTGCTGTGTGCCGTGGTGACCTGTGCTGAGGTCCGTGCTGAGTGCCATGTTTGCACTGTGCCTAATTCCAGGTTATGAGCCATGGTCGGCTTGCGACGTGTTCTGGGTTGTGAGCCGTGTTTGGCTTGTGACGAGGTCCGGGCTGTGTGCCACGGTCAGCTTGCAAAGAATTTGGGGTTGTGTGCCATGGTTGCTCTGTGCAGAGGTCCGTGCTGTGTGCCACGGTTGCCCTGTGCCGGGTCTGGGCTGAGTAACACAGTCACCCTGCACTGATGTATGGGCTGTGTGACACGGTAACCCTGCGCCGAATTCCGGCCTGTGCTACGTGGTCTCCCTGGGCTGATGTTCGGGCTGTGTGCCATGGTCGCCCTGCACCGAGTTCTGGGCTCTGAGCCACGGTCGTCTCGATGAGGTCCGGGCTGTGTGCCGTGGTCACCCTGAGACGAGGTCTGGGGTGTGCCATAATTGCCCTGCACTGAGATCCAAGCTGTGTGCTCAGGTCGCCCTGCGCCGAGGTCTGGGGTGTGCCATAAACGCCCTGTGCTGAGGTCCAGGCTGTGTGCCGTGGTCACCCTGCACTGAGGTCCAGGCTGTTTACGGTGGTTGCCTTGCACCAAGGTCCAGGCTGTGTGCCGAGGTTGCCTGCGCCGAGGTCTGGGCTGTGTGCCGCGGTCACCCTGCACTGAGGTCCAGGCTGTTTACCGTGGTCGCCTTGCACCAAGGTCCAGGCTGTGTGCCGAGGTCGCCTGCGCCGAGGTCCAGGCTATATGCCACAGTCACCTGCGCTGAGGTCCGGGCTCCATTCCCTTGTGGCCCTGCACTGAGGACCGAGCTGTGTGCCCCGGTCACCCTGCACCGAGGTCCAGCCTGTGTGCCGTGGTCGCCCTTCAGCGAAGTCCGGGCTGTGTCCCACGGTTGCTCTGTTCCGAGGTCTGTTGTGTGTGCTGCGGTCGCCCTGCACTGAGGTCCAGGGTGTGTGCTGCCATCCCCCTGCACCAATATCCGGGGTGTGTGCCGCTGTCGTCCTGCTCTGAGGTCCGAAGTGTGTGAAGCCATCGTCTTGCACCGAGGTCCAGGCTGTGTAACGTGGTCGCACTGTGCCGAGGTCAGGGCTGTGTGCCACAGTCAGCCTGTGCCGAGTCTAGGCTGTGTGCAAAGGTCACCTGTGCCGTGGTCCGGGTTGTGTGCCGTGGTCGCCCTGCGTTGAGTTCTGGGATGTGAGCCGCAGTCGGCTTGAGACGAGTTTCTGGCTGTGAGCCATGTTCAGCTTGCGACTAGGTCCGTGCTGTGTGCCGTGGTCGCCCTGCACTGAGGTCCGTGCTGTGTGCTGCGGTAACCCTGTACCGAGGTCGGAGCTGTGTGACGCAGTGCCCTGTGCCGTTTTCTGGGTGGTTTGCCGCGGTCACCCTCTGCCGAGGTCCGGGCTGTGTGTTGCAGTCGGCCTGCACTGAGGTCCATTCTGTGTGCTTCGGGTGCCTTGTTCCGAGGTCCAAGCTGTGTGCCACGGTAGCCCTGCATCGAGATATGTGCTGTGGGCCGTGGTAGCCCTGCGCTGAGCTATGGGCTGTGTGCCGCGGTCGCCCTGTGCCCTGTCCGGGCCGTGGTCGCCCTGCAATGAGGTCCGGGCTGTGTGATGTGTTTAACCTGTGCCGAATTCCAAGCTTTATTATGCGGTCTCCCTGCAATTAGTTCTGGGCTGTGAGCCCTGGTCATCCTGGTCCAAGGTACGGGCTGTGTGCCATGGTCGCCTGCGCCGATTCCAGGTTGTGTGCTGTGGTCACCCTGCACCAAGTTCTGGGCTCTAGGCTGTGGTCGTCTCAGTGAGGTCCAGGCTGTGTGCAGTGGTCGCCGTGCACCAAGGTCCGGTGTGTGCCGTAATTGCCCTGCACTGAGGTCCAGGCTGTGTGCCCAGGTTGCCCTGCACTGAGGTCCTGGGTGTGCCACAATCGCCCTGTGCCGAGGTCCGGGCTGTGTGCCGCAGTCGCATTGTGTGGAGTTCTGTGCTGTGTACCGTGGTCGCCCTGCGTCGAGGTCCGGACTGTGAGCTGAGGTCAGCAAGCGACAAGGTCCGGGTTGAGAGCCGTGTTCGGCTTATGACGAGGTCCGAGCTGTTTGTCGTGGTCGCCCTGCACTTAGGTCCAAGCTGAGTGCCTCAGTCGCCCTGCGCCGAGGTCCAGGCAGTGTGCCGTGGACATCCTGCACCGAGGTCCAGGCTGTGTGCCGTAGTCAACCTTCGCCGAGGTCCGGACTGTGTGCTACGGTCACCCTCTGCCGAGTTCTGGGTTGTGTGCCACGGTCAAACTGCACCGAAATCTGGGCTCTTTGCCATGGTCTCCCGGTACTGAGGTCCGGGCTGTGTGCCGCAGTCACCTGTGCCAAGGTTTGTGTTGTGTGCCATGGTTGCACTGTGCCTAATTCCGGGCTGTGAGCCACGGTCGGCTTGCGACGAGTTCCGGGCTGTGAGCCGTGTTCAGCTTGTGATGAGGTTCAGGCTGTTTGCCACAGTCAGCTTGCAAAGAGTTTGGGGTTGTGTGCCGTGGTTGCTGTGCACAGAGGTCCGTGCTGTGTGTCACTGTTGCCCTGCGCTGAGGTCCAGGCTGTGTGCTGCAGTTGCCCTGCACCAAGTTCCGGTCAGCTTGCTGTGGTCACCCTTTGCCGTGGTCTGGAATGTGTGCCATGGTCACCCTGCACTGAGGTCTGTACTGTGTGTTGCTGTCGCCCTTCGCCAGGTCTGGACTGAGTACCGCTGTTGCCCTGCACTGATGTACAGGCTGTGTTACACTGTAATCCTGTGCTGAATTCTGGCCTGTGTTACGTGGTCTCCCTGGGCTGATGTTCGGGCTGTGTGCCATGGTTGCCCTGCACCGAGTTCTGGGCTCTGAGCCACGGTCATCTCGATGAGGTCCGGGCTGTGTGCCGCGGTCACCCTGCATCAAGGTCTCGGGTGTGCCGTAATGGCCCTGCACTGAGATACGGGCAGTGTGCCCAGGTCGCCCTGCACCGAGGTCCGGGGAGTGTGCCATGGTCAGCCTGTGCCGAGGTCCGGTTTGAGTGCCGTGGTCGCCCTGCACTGAGTTCTGGGCTGTGAGCCACGGTCGGCTTGTGACGAGTTTCTGGCTGTGATCCTTGTTCAGCTTGCGATGAGGTCCGTGCTGTGTGACATGGTCACCCTGCGCCGAGGTCCGTGTTGTGTGCTGCCATCACCCTGTACCGAGGTCTGGGCTGTGTGACGCAGTGACCTGTGCCATTTTCTGGGTGGTTTGCTACAGTCACCCTCTGCTGAGGTCCGGGCTGTGTGTTGCAGTCGGCCTGTGCTGAGGTCCGGGCTATGTGTTGTGCGTGCCTTGTTCCGAGGTCCAGGCTGTGTGCCGTGGTAGCCCTGGGCTGAGATATGGGTTGTGGGTAGCTGTAGCTCTGCGCTGAGGTACGGGCTGTGTGCCGCGGTCGCCCAGCGCCATATCTGGACTGAGTGCCGTGGTTGCCCTGTGCCGAAGTCTGGGGTGTACCATAATTGCCCTGTGCCGAGGTCCGGGCTGTGTGCCCAGGTCACCCTGCGCTGAAGTCCGGGCTGTGTGTCATGGTCGTCCTGTGCTGAGGTCTGGGCTGTGTGCCGTGTACGCCCATTGCTGAGGTACAGAGAATGTGCTGCGATCACCATGCACCGAGGTCCAGGCTATGTGTCACTGCCGCTCTGCAGCGAGGTCCGGGCTGTGAGCCTCAGTCGCCCTTAGCCGAGTTTCAGGCTGTGTTCCGCGGTCGGCCTGCGCTGAAGTACGGGCTGTATGCCGCGGTCGCCCTGTGCTGAGTTCCAGGCTGATAGCCAAGTTTGCCCTGCACCGAGATTCAGCCTGTGTGCCGTGGTCGCCCTTCAGCAAAGTCCGGGCTGTGTCCTGCGATCACTCTGTTCCGAGGTCTGTTGTGTGTGCTGCGGTCGCCCTGTGCCGAGGACCGAGATGTGTGCCGCCATCGCCCTGTACCGAGGTCCAAGGTGTGTACTGCCGTTGTCCTGCACCCAGTTCCGGGGTGTGTGCCGACGTCGCCCTGGGCTGACGTCCATGGTATGTTACGCAATTGCCCTGGGCCGAGATCCAGGGTGTGTACCGTCTTCGCCCTGCTCTGAGGTCCGAAGTGTGTGAAGCCATTGTCTTGCGCCGAGGTCCTGGCTGTGTAACGTGGTCGCACTGTGCCAAGGTCAGGGCTGTTTACCACAGTTGGCATGGGCTGAGTCCAGGCTGTGTGCCACGGTTGCCTGCGCCGTTGTCTGGGTTGTGTGCCATGGTCGCCCTGCGCTATGTTCTGAGCTGTGAGCCACTGTCGGCTTGCGACGTGTTTCTGACTGTGAGCCATGTTCGGCTTGCGATGAGTTCCGTGCTGTGTACCGCGGTTGACCTGTGCCGAGGTCCGTGCAGTGTGTTGTTGTCACACTGTACCAAGTTCCGGGCTGTGTGATGCAGTGCCCTGTGCCGTTTTTTGGGTGGTTTGCCGTGGTTGCCCTCTGCTGAAGTCCGGACTGTGTGCCATGGTCGCCCTACACTGAGGTCTGGGCTGTGTGCTGCAGTCTGCCTGCACTTAGGTCCATGCTGTGTGCCACGGTCACCTGCCCCGAACTCTGGGCTGTGTGCCACAGTCACCCTGCGCCAATTTCTGGGCTGCATGCAAGGTCGCCCTGTGCAAATATCCAGGCTGTGTACCGCGGTTGCCCTGCTCCGAAATCGGGGCTGTGTCCACGGTCACCCTGTGCTGAGGTCCGTGCTGTGCCATAGTCGCCCTGCACTGTGTTCCGGGCTGTGAACCATGATCGGCCTGGGCTTAAGTCTGGGCTGTTTGCCATGGTTGCCCTGCACCGAGGTCCAGCCTGTGTGCTGCGGTCACCCTGAGGCGAAGTCCGGGCTGTGTGCCGCGGTCCCTCTGTGCCAAGGTCTGTTCTGTGTGCTGCGGTCACCCTGCACCGAGGTCCGGGCTGTGTGCTGCCATCACCCTGTGCCTAGGTCCAAGTTGTGTACTGCCGTCACCCTGCACTGAGTAATGGGGTGTGTGCCGACATTGCCCTGCGCCAAGGTCCAGGGTATGTTAAGCTGTTGCCCTGTGCCAAGGTCCGGAATGTGTGCTGACTTCACCCTGTGCTGAGGTCCGAGTTGTGTGCTGCCATCGCCCTGCACCAATGTCCAGGGTGTGTACCTCCATCGTCCTGCTCTGAGTTCTGAGGTGTGTGAAGCCATCGTTTTGTCCCAAGGTCCAGGCTGTGTGCTGTTGTCGCCCTCTGACGAAATCCAGGCTGTGTGCTGCGGTTGCCCTTGGCTGAGGTCCGGGCTGTGTGCCGCGATCTGCCTATGCTTATATCCAGGCCGTGTGCCACGGTCGCCTGCGCCGACGTCCAGGCTATGTGCCGCAGTCGCCCTGCCCCAATTTCCAGGCTGCGTGCATGGTCACCTTGCGCCAATATCCAGGCTGTGTACCGTGGTCACCCTGTGCTGAAATCTTTGCTGTGTGCCACTGTCACCCTGCACCAACGTCCTTGCTGTGTGCCGTGGTCGCCCTGCGCCATGTTCCAGGCTGTGAGCAGTGGCCAGCCTGCCCTTAGGTCTGGGCTGTGTGCCGAGGTTGCCTTGTGCCGAGCTCCAGGCTGTGCCATGATAGCCCTGCAACGAAGTCAGGGCTGTGTGACTTGGGCAACCTGTGCCAAATTCCGGGCTGTGTTATGTGGTCGCCAGGCACCGAGTTCCGGTCTGTGAGCCGCAGTCGGCCTGTGATGAGGTCTGGGCTCTGTGCCATGGTTGCCCTGCGCCGAGCTCTGGGCTGTGAACCAAGTATGCCCTGCACCGTGGTCCAGCCTGTGTGCCGTGGTCTCCCTGCAGCGAAGTCCAGGCTGTGTGCCGCGGTCACTCTGTGCCAAGGTCTGTTGTGTGTGCCGCGGTTGACCTGTGCCGAGGTCCAAGGTGTGTGCTACCATCACACTGCACCGAGTTCCGAGGTGTGTGCCTATGTCGCCCTGCCCCGAGGTCCGGAGTATGTTAAGCCATTGCCGTGCGCTGAGGTCCAGGGTGTGTGCTGCTTTCGCCCTGTGCTGATGTCCGAGGTGTGTGCTGCTGTCGCCCTGCACCGACATCCGTGGTTTGTGCCGCCATCGCCCTGCTCCGAGGTCCAAGGTGTTTGAAGCCATCGTCTTGCACCAAGTTCTGAGCTGTGTGCCACGGTCGCACTGTGCTGAGGTCCGGGGTATGCACCACAGTCGGCCTGCGCCGAGTGCATGCTGTGTGCCACGGTCACCTGCACCAATTTCCGGGCTGTGATCTGTGGTCTCCCTGCTCCGATATCCTGGCTGTGTGCCGCGGTCATCTTGCGCCGAGGTCCGGGCTGTGTGCCACGGGTGTGATGCACCAAGATTCGGTCTGTGTGCATGGTCGCCCTGTGCCGAGTTCCAGGCTGTGTGCCGTGGTTGCCCTACACAGATATCTGGGCTGTGTGACGTGGTTGGCCTGCACCGAGGTCCGGGCTGTGTGCCACAGTCACCTGCGCCAAGGTTGGTTTGTGTGCCGTGATCGCCCAGTGCCGATTTCTGGGCTGTGAGCCGTGGTTGGCTTGCACCGAGGTCCAGGCTGTGAGCTGTGTTTGGCCTCTAACGAGATCCATGCTGTGTTCCGCGGTCACCCAGTGCTGAGGTCCGGGCTGTGTGCCACGGTCGCTCTGGGTCGAGGTCTGTGCGGTATGTCGTGGTCGCCCTGCACCGAGGTCCGGGCTTTGTGAAGCGGTGCCCTGTGCCAATTTCCAGGTGGTTTGCCCCTGTCACCCTCTGCCAAGGTCTGGCTGTGTGCCGCAGTTGCACTGCACCAGGTCTGGGCTCTGTGCCATGGTCGTCCTGTGCCGAGTTCAGAACTGTGTGCCATAGCTGCCCTTCACCGAGTCTGAGCTGAGTACCATGGTCGCCCTGCACCAGTCTTGGCTGTGTGATGCAGTCACCCTGCGCCAAATTCCGACCTGTGTTACGCGGTCACCCTGGGCTGAATTTCGTGCTGTGTGTCATGGTATTCTGCACCGAGTTTCGGGCTTTGTGCTGTGGTCGCATTTCGCTGAGGTCCAGGCTGTGTTTCGTGGTCGTCCTGTGCTGAGTTCATAGTGTGTGCCACGCATACACATCACTGTGGTCCAGGACGTGTGCTGCGGTCACCGAAGCCGAGGTCCAGGAATTTTGTCACTGTTGCCCTGCAGCGAGGTCCGGGTAGTGTGCTGCTGTTGCCTTACACCGAGGTCAGGGTTGTGCTCCGCCATCACCCTGCACCGAGATCTGGGCTGCGTGCCGCGGTCGCCCTGCGCTGAGGTCCAGGCTGTGTGCTGCAGTCACCCTGCACCGAGATTCGGGCTGTGTGCCGTGCTCACTATGTGCTGAGTTCTGGGTTATGTGCAGGAGTCGCCCTGCGCCTATTTCCGGGCTGTGTGCCATGGTCGCCCTGAGTCGAGGTCCAGGATGTGTGCTGTGGTTGCCCTGCATCGAGGTCCAGGATTTGTGCCGCCATCACCCTGCACCGACTTCCAGGCTGTGTGCTGTGGATGCCCTGCACCAAACTCCAGGCTGTGTGTGGCATTCTTGCTGTGCTGAGTCCGGGCTGAGTGCTGCGATTGACCTGCAACGAGGTCCAGGCTGTATGGCGTGTTCGACCTGTGCTGAATTCCATGCTGTGTTAGGCTTCGCCCTGCACCAAGTTCCAGGCTGTGTGCCACGATCTCCCTGCCCCTAGTTCCAGGCTGTGTGGCGCAGTCAGCCTGTGACAAATTCCAGGCTGTGTGCTGCAGCCGCCCTGCCCTGAGGTCAGGGCAGTGTGCCGCAGTTGCCCTGCAGCCAGTTCCGGGCTGTGTGCTGTGGTCGGCCTTGGCTGAGGTCCAGGCTATGTGCCGCCATCACCCTGTGCCAAGGTCCAGGTGTGTACTGCCGTTGCCCTGCACCGAGTTTCGGGGTGTGAGCTGACGTCACCTTGCGCTGAGGTCCAGGGTATGTTAAGCCGTTGCCCTGCGCTGAGTTCTGGGGTGTGCCACCTTTGCCCTGTGCCAAGGTCCGAGGTGTGTGCTCCCATCGCCCTGCTCCGACGTCCGAGGTGTGTGCTGCCATCTCCCTGCTCTGAGGTCCTAGGTGTGTGAAGCCCTCATCTTGCGCCGAGGTCCGAGCTGTGTGCCACAGTCGGCCTGCGCCAAGGACCAGGCTGTGTGCCACGGTCACCTGTGCCGAGGTCTGGGTTGTGTGCCGTGGTCACCCTGCGCTGAGTTCTGGGCTGTGAGCTGCAGTTGGCTTGCGACGAGTTTCAGGTTGTGAGGCGTGTTCGGATTATGACGGGGTCCATGCTGTGTGCTGTGGTCGCCCTTCACCAAGGTCCAGTCTGTGTGCCGTGATCGCCCTGCGCCGACATCCGGGCTGTGTTCCACGGTTGGGTTACGACTAGTTCTGGGCTCTGTGCCGTGGTTGCTCTGCGCCGAGGTCCATGCTGTGTGCCGCGGTCGCCCTGCACCGAGTCTGGGCTGAGTATCGCGGTTACCCTGCACCAAGGTCTGGGCTGTGTGATGCGGTCACCCTGTGTCCAATGTTGGCCTGTGTTACGCGGTCGCACTTGGGCCTGGTTTGGGCTGTGTGCCGCGGAAGGTCATCGCCGAAGTCCGGGGCATGTGCCGCGGTTGCCGTGGGCCGAGATCCAGGATTTATGTCACCTTCGCCCTGAAGAGAGGTCCAGGCTGTGTTCCGTGGTCATACTACACCAAGTTCCAAGCTGTGTGCCACAGTTGCCCTGCGCAAATTTCAGGGATGTGAGCCGCGGTCGTGCTGCGCCGAGTTCCGGTCTGTGTGCACGGTAGCCCTGCGCCTAGTTCCGGGCTGTGTGCCACAGTCACCCTGAGCAGATGTCTGGGCTGTGTGCTGCGGTTGGCCTGCACTGTGGTCCAGGCTGTGTGCCGCAGTCACCCTGCACAGATGTCTGGGCTGTGTGCCACGGTCACCCTGCACCGTGTTTGGGATGTGTGCCATGGTCGCTTGATCCAAGGTCCGTGTTGTTTGCCGTGGTCGCCCTGCGCTCTGTTCTGGGCTGTGATCCGCTGTCGGCTTGCAACGAGGTCCGGGCTGTGAGCTGTGTTTGGTTTGTGACGAGGTCCATGCTGTCAGCCGTGGTTGTCCTGTGCTGAGGTCTGGGCTGTGTGCTGCGGTTGCCTGCGCAGAGGTCCGGGTTGTGTGCCATAGTCGCCATGCACTGAGTTCTGGGCTGTGAGCCGCGATCGGTTTGCAATGAGATCTGGGCTGTGAGCTGTGATTGCCTTGTGACGAGGACCGTGCTGTGTGCCGTGGTCACCCTGCACTGAGGGCTGGGCTGTGTGCCGCGGTCGCCCTGAGCCGAGGTCGGGGCTGTGTGTTGAGGTCATCCTGTGCCAAGGTCGGGGCTGTGTACCACGGATGTCTATCACCGAGGTCCGGGGCTTGTGCCGCGGTAACAGTGCCCCGAGGTCCAGGCTTTGTGTCACTGTCTCAGTGCAGCAAGGTCCGGGCTATGTGCTGTGGTTGCCCTGCACGGAGTTCAGGGATGTGTTCTGCCATCGCCCTGTGCTGAGTTCCGGGCTGTGTGCCGTGGTCCTGCTGCAACGAGGTCCAGGCTGTGTGCCGCGGTCGTCCTGCACCGAGGTCAACGCTTTGTGTCACTGTAGCATTAAAGCCAGGTCCAGCCTGTGAGTTGTGGTTTCCCTGCATGGAGGTCAGGGATGTGTGCCGCCATCGCCCTGTGCCAAGTTCCGGGCTGTGTGCCCCGGTCATCCTCCACCGAGGTCCAGGTTTTGTGCCACCATTGTCTTGTGCCGAGGTCCGGGCTGTGTGCTGTGCTCACCCTGTGCTCAGGTCCAGACTGTATGCTGCGATCAGCCTGCGCAGATGTCCAGGATGTGTTCCTCCATTGCCCTGTACTGAGTTCCGGACTGTGTGCCGCGGTCGCCCAGTGCTGAGTCCGGGCTGAGTGCCGATATCACCCTGCAAGGAGGTCCGGGCTGTGTGACATGTTCAACCTGTGCCGAATTCCGTGCTGTGTTACGCAGTCAGCCTGTGGTGAGTTCCGGGCTGTGAACCACGTATGGCCTTCAACAAGGTCCAGGCTGTGTACCACAGTCGCCCTGGGCCGAGGTCCAGTCTGTGTGCCACGGTCGCCCTACGCTGAGTTCCGGACTGTATGCCGCAGTTGCCTTGCACCAATTTCTGGGATGTGTGTTGTGGTCGGCCTACACCCTGTTCCGTGCTATGTTCTGCGGTCGGGCTGCGCTGAAGTCCGGCTGTGTGCCGCAGTTGCCTAGCACTGAGGTCCAGGCTGTTTGCTGCGGTTGCCTGCTCCGAGTTCTGAGTAGTTCGCCGTGGTCGCCCTGCACTGTGTTCTGGGCTGTGAGCTCCAGTCGGCTTGCAACGAGGTCCGGGCTCTGAGCTGCGGTCGGCTTGCAACCAAGTCCGGGCTGTGTGCCGCGGTCAACCTGTGCCGAGGTCCAGGCTGTGTGCCACGGTTGAGCTGTGACAAGGTCCGGGCTGTGCACCGTGGTCGGCTTGCAACAAAGTCCGGAATGTGTGCCGCAGTTGCTCTGCACCGTGGTCCGGGCTGAGTGCTGTGGTCACCCTGCGCAAAGGTCTGGGTTGTGNCAGGCTGTGTGCCACGGTTGAGCTGTGACAAGGTCCGGGCTGTGCACCGTGGTCGGCTTGCAACAAAGTCCGGAATGTGTGCCGCAGTTGCTCTGCACCGTGGTCCGGGCTGAGTGCTGTGGTCACCCTGCGCAAAGGTCTGGGTTGTGTGTCACGGTCACCATGCGCCGAGGTCCGGACTTTGTGCTGACGTCCCCCAATGCCGAGGTCTGTGCTGTGTGCCATCATCTGCCTTCACCGAGGTACAGGCTGTGTGCCACTGTTGCCTGCGCTGAGGTCCGGGTTGTGTGCCATGGTCGCCCTGTGCTGAGTTCTGTTTGTGAGCCGTGGTCGGCTTGCGACGAGATCTGGGCTGTGAGCTGTGTTCGGCTTGCGTGGAGGTCCGTGTTGTGTGCTGCGGTCATCGTTCACTGAGGTCCTGGCTATGTGCCGCAGTCGCCCTGCGACGAGTCTGGCCTGAGTACCGGGGTCGTCATGCCCCAAGATTTGGCCATTGTGCCGTGGCTGCCCTGCGCCGAGGTCCAGGCAGTGTGCTGCAGTCACCCGGCTCTGAGATCCGGGCTGTGTGCCACGGTCGCCCTGTGCCAAGTCTGGGCTAAGTACCGCAGTCACCCTGGACTGAGGTCTGGGCTGTGTGTCTGTCACCCTGCGCCGATTCCGGCCTGTGTTACGCGGCTGTCATGGCCCAAGGTTCGCAGTGTGCATCACGGTTCCCAGTGCCAAAAACCGGGCTTTGTGCTGTGGTCGCATTTCATCGAGGTACAGGATTTGTGTCACAGTCGTCCTGTGCCAAGGTATGGGCTGTAGGCCGCGGATGCCCAACGCCAAGGTCCGGGGCATGTGGCACTGTCGCCCTGCACTGAAGTCNGGTCGCATTTCATCGAGGTACAGGATTTGTGTCACAGTCGTCCTGTGCCAAGGTATGGGCTGTAGGCCGCGGATGCCCAACGCCAAGGTCCGGGGCATGTGGCACTGTCGCCCTGCACTGAAGTCCAGTCTTTGTGTCAATGTCACCCTGCAGCGAGGTAAGGGCTGTGTGCCGCTGTCGGCCTGGGCCGAGGTCCGTGCTGTGTGCCATGGTCACCCTGCAACGTGTTCCGAGATGTGTCCCATGGTCGCTTGTGCCGAGGTCCCTGGAGTGTGCCGTGGTCACCCGGCACCATGTTCTGGGTTGTTATCTGTGGTTGGCTTGCGACGAGCTCTGGGCTGTGAGTTGTTTTCGGTTCGTGATGAGTTCCAAACTGTGTGCCGCGATTGCTCTGCGCTGAGATCCAGGCTGTGTGCCGCGGTCGGCTTGTGCTGAGGTCCGTGCGGTGTGCCGTGGTCGCCCGGCCTCGTGTTCTGGGTTATGATCCGTGGTTAGCTTGCGACGAGCTCCTGGCTGTGAGCCGTTTTCAGTTCGCGACGAGGTCCGAACTGTGTGCCGTGATTGCCCTGCGCTGAGGTCCGAGTTGTGTGCCGCGGTCGGCTTGTGCCAAGATCCGTGTTGTGTGCCATGGTCACCCCGCGCTGTGTTGCTGGATGTGAGCCGCAATAGGCTTTCGACAAGCTCCGGGCTGTGAGCCGTTTTCGGTTTGTGAAGAGGCCCAAAATGTGCCGCGATTGCCCTGCGCTGAGGTCCTGGCTGTGTGCCACGATCGGCTTGTGCCGAGGTCCGTGTTGTGTGCCGTGGTCACCCTGCACCATGTTCCGGGCTGTGAGCCGCGGTCGGCTTGCGANCTTTCGACAAGCTCCGGGCTGTGAGCCGTTTTCGGTTTGTGAAGAGGCCCAAAATGTGCCGCGATTGCCCTGCGCTGAGGTCCTGGCTGTGTGCCACGATCGGCTTGTGCCGAGGTCCGTGTTGTGTGCCGTGGTCACCCTGCACCATGTTCCGGGCTGTGAGCCGCGGTCGGCTTGCGATGAGGTGCGGGCTGTGAGCCATGTTTGATTTGCGATGAGGTCCGAACTGTGTGCCACGGTTGCCCTGCGCTGATGTCCGGGCTCTGTGCCACGATCGCCCTGCGCCGAGGTCTGTGAAGTGTGCCAGGTTCGCCCTGCACCGAGGTCCAGGCTGTGTGAAGCAGTGACCTATGCTGATTTCTGGGGGATTTGCTCCGGTTGCCCTCTCCGAGGTCCAGGCTGTGTGCCGTGGTGGCACTGCACCGAGGTCTGACCTTGTTCCACAGTTGCCCTGTGCCAAGGTCAGAGCTGTGTGCCACGGTTGCCCTTCACTGAGTCTGAGCTGAGTACTGCAGTTGCCCTGCACCAAGGTGTTGGCTGTGTGACGCGGTCACCCTGCACCGAATTCCAGCCTGTGTTAAGCGGTCACCCTGGGCCAAGGTTTGGGCTGTGTGTCGCGGTACCCTGTGCCGATTTCCGAGCTTTGTGCTTTGTTCGCATTTTCCCAAGGTCCAGGCTGTGTTTCGCGGTCATCCCGTGCCCAGTTCGGGGCTGTGTATAGCACACACCCATTACTGAATTCCGGGACATGTGCCGTGGTCACTATGAGCCAAGGTGCAGGCATTTTGTCACTCTCGCCCTCTAGCGAGGTCCAGGTTGTGTGCTGCAGTTAACATGCACTGAGGTCAGGGTTGTGTGCAGCCATCTCACTACGCCAAGATACGGGCTGTGTGTTGTGGTCGCCCTGCACAGAGGTCAGGGCTGAGTGCCACAGATGCCCTGTGCCAAGGTCCGGGTTGAGTGCCACGATCGCCCTGCACCGTGTTCCGGGATGTGTGACGTGGTCACTTGCACCGAGGTCCGTGTTGTGTGCCGTGGTTGCCCTGCACCGTGTTCTGGGCTGTTAGCCAAGGTCGGCTTGCGATGAGGTCCAGGCTGTGAGCCATGTTCAGTTTGCGATGAGGTCCAAACTGTGTGCTGCGGTTGCCCTGTGCCGAGGTCCAGGTTGTGTGCCGCAGTCACCCTGCACCAAGGTCCGGGCTGTATGCCGCGGTCGCCTGCACCAAGGTCTGTGTTGTGTGTGGTGATCGCCCTGTGCTGAGTTCTGGGCTGTGAGCCAAGGTCAGCTTGCGACAAGTCTGGGCTGTGAGCCATGTTCAGTTTGCGACGAGGTCCAAACTGTGTGCCGCGGTTGCCCTGCGCCGAGGTCCAGGCTGTGTGCCGCAGTCACCCTGCGCCAAGGTCCGGGCTGTATGCCGTGGTCGCCTGCACCAAGGTCCGGGTTGTGTGCAGTGGTCGCCCTGTGCTGAGTTCTGGGCTGTGAGCCGTGGTCGGCTTNCCTGCGCCGAGGTCCAGGCTGTGTGCCGCAGTCACCCTGCGCCAAGGTCCGGGCTGTATGCCGTGGTCGCCTGCACCAAGGTCCGGGTTGTGTGCAGTGGTCGCCCTGTGCTGAGTTCTGGGCTGTGAGCCGTGGTCGGCTTGCGAAGAGATCTGGGTTGTGAGCCGTGTTTGGCTTGTGACGAGGACTGTGCTGTGTGCCACGGTCGCCCAGCGCTGAGGTCCTTGCTGTGTGCCGCAGTCGACCTGCAACAAGTTCCGGGCTGTGTACCGTGGTCGGCTTGTGACGAAGTCCGAGATTTGTGCCGCGGTCGCTCTGCTCCAAGGCCCGGAATGAGTGCCGTGGTCGCCCAGCGTCAAGATCTGGCCAGTGTGTCGCGGTCGTCCTGTGCCGNGGCTGTGTGCCGTGGTCGGCTTGTGACGAAGTCCGAGATTTGTGCCGCGGTCGCTCTGCTCCAAGGCCCGGAATGAGTGCCGTGGTCGCCCAGCGTCAAGATCTGGCCAGTGTGTCGCGGTCGTCCTGTGCCGAGGTCTGGGCTGTGTGCCACGGTCACCCTGCACCGTGTCCAGGATGTGTGCCATGGTTGCTTGATCCAAGGTCCGTGTTGTGTGTCGTGGTCGCCCTGCGCCGTGTTCCGGGCAGTGATCCTCTGTCGGCTTCCAACGAGGTCCAGGCTGTGAGCTGTGTTTGGTTTGTGATGAGGTCCGAACTGTGTGCCGCGGTTGCCCTGCGCCGAGGTCCGGGCTGTGTGCCGCAGTCACCTGTGCAGAGGTCTGGGTTATGTGCCGTGGTCGCCCTGCGCTGAGTTCTGGGCTGTGAGCCGCGGTCAGCTTGCGATGAGATCCGGGCTGTGAGCCGTGTTTGGCTTGTGACAAGGACCATGCTGTGTGCCCCGGTCACCCTGCGCTGAGGTCCGGGCTGTGTGTTGTATCGACCTGCACGAGTTCCGGGCTGTGTGCCTCATTCGGCTTGCAACGAAGTCCATGTTGTGTGCCACGGTCACTCTGTTCCCATGTCCGGAATGAGTGCTGTGGTCACCGAAAGCCAAGGTCTGGGCTCTGTTTCGCGGTCGTCCTGTGTCGATTTCCAGGCTGTGTGCCGCGGTCATCCTGTGCCGAGGTACATGCTGTGTGCCCCGGTCGCCCTGCGCAGAGGTCCTGGTTGTGTGCAGCGGTCGCCCTGTGCCGAGGTTCGGGCTGTTTTCCATGGTTGGCTTGTGGCGAGTTCTGGGCTCTGTACTGCAGTTGCTCTGTACCAAGGTCCGTGCTGTGTGCCGCGGTCGCCAAGCACTGAGGTCCAGGCTGTGTGCTGCGGTCTGCCTGCCCGTGGTCCGGGCTGTGTGCCGTGGTCACCCTGTGCCGAGGTCTGGGCTGTGTGCTGCGGTCTGCCTGCACCGATGTCCGGGATGTGTTCCGCCATTGCCCTGCACTGAGTTCCGGAATGTGTGCCGCAGTCACCCTGTTCCGATTCCAGGCTGAATACCACGATCGCCTTTCAAGGACGGTTTGGGCTGTGTTATGTGTTTGACCTGTGCCGAATCCCAGGCTGTGTTACACGGTCAGCCAGCAGTGAGTTCCAGGCTGTGAACCGCCATCAGCCTGCGATGAGGTCCAGGCTATGTGCCATGGTCACCCTGAGCCAAGGTCTGGGCTGTGTGACGCGGTCGCTCTGCACTGAGGTCCGGGCTGTGTGCCGCAGACAAACTGCAACGAGTTCCGGGTTGTGTGCCGTGGTCGCCCTGTGCCAAGTTCCAGGCAGTGAGCCACAGCCGGGCTGCACCCAGGTCCAGGCTGTGTGCCGAAGTCACACTGTGCCAATTTCCGGGCTGCGTGCGTGGTCGCCCTGCACCAATATCCAGTCTGTGTACCACGGTCACCCTGCGCCGAGGTCCAGGCTGTGTGCCACGTTCACCCTGCACCGAGGTCCAGGCTT
Organism: Neotragus pygmaeus; assembly: GCA_006410875.1. NCBI lineage: Eukaryota > Metazoa > Chordata > Mammalia > Artiodactyla > Bovidae > Neotragus > Neotragus pygmaeus. The sequence goes on from SJYV01033067.1 coordinate 93,394, forward strand.
TGTGTCACTGTTGAACTGCAGGGAGGTCGAGGCGGTGAATTGTGGTTGACCTGCACGGAGGTCAGGGATGTGTGCTGCCATCGCCCTGTGTCGAGTTCTGGGCTGTGTGCCGTGGTCATCCTGCGCCGAAGTCCAGGCTTTGTGCTGCCATCATCTTGCGCTGAGGTCTGGGCTGTGTGCTGCGGTCGTCCTGCCCAAGGACCGGGCTGTATGCTGCGCTCACCCTGTGCTGAGGTCCAGGCTGTGTGCTGCGGTCTGCCTGCGCCGATGTCCAGGATGTGTTCCGCCATGGCCCTGCACTGAGTTCCAGACTGTGTGCCGCGGTCACCCTGTGTTGAGTCTGGGCTGAGTGCTGTGATCACCCTGCAAGGAGGTCCGGGCTGTGTGACGTGTTCGACCTGTGTCCAATTCCAGGCTGTGTTATGTGGTCAGCTTGCGGTGAGTTCCAGGCTGGGAACCGCGGTCGCCCTACAACGACGTCCAAGCTGTGTACCACGGTCGCTCTGGGCCGAGGTCCAGGCTGTGTGCCGTGGTTTCCCTGCGCCGAATTCCGGACTGTGTGCCGCAGTGGCCTTGCACCAACTTCCGGGATGTGTGTTGTGTTTGGTCTGCACCCAGTTCCAGGCTGTGTGCTGCAGTCGGGCTGTGCTGAAGTCCAGCTTTGTGCCGTGGTTACCCAATACCAAAGTCCGGGCTTTTTTGCGGCGGTCGCCTGTGCCGTGTTCTGGGTAGTTCTTCGTGGTCGCCCTGCACTGTGTTCTGGGCTGTGAGCCGCAGTCGGTTTGCAACGAGGTCCGGGCTCTGAGCCACGGTCGGCTTGCACCCAACTCTGGGCTGTGTGCCGCATTCAACTTGTGCCGAGGTCCGGGCTGTGTGCCACAGTCGACCTGTGATGAGGTCCGGGCTGCGCGACATGGTCGGCTTGCGAGGAAGTCCAGGATGTGTGCCGCAGTTGCTCTGCACCACGGTCCAGGCTGAGTGCCGTGGTCACCCTGCACAAAGGTCTGGGTTGTGTGTTGCGGTCACCCTGCACGGAGGTCCGAACTTTGTGTCATTGTCATCCAACACCGAGGTCCGTGCTGTGTGCCATGGTCTGCCTTCGCTGAGATATAGGCTGTGTGCCACTGTCGCCTGCACCGAGGTTTGGGTTGTGTGCCATGGTCACCCTGCGCTGAGTTCTGGGTTGTGAGCCGCAGTCTGCTTGCGACGAGATCCAGGCTGTGAGCTGTGTTTGGCTTGCATGGGGGTCCGTGCTGTGTGCCATGGTCGTCCTTCACTGAGGTCCGGGCTATGTGCCGCGGTTGCCCTGCACCGAGTCTGGGCTGAGTACTGCGGTCGCCATGCCCCAAGTTTCGGCCTGTGTGCCATGGCTGCCCTGTGCCGAGGTCCAGGCAGTGTGCCGCAGTCAACCTGCTCTGAGATCCGGGCTGTGTGCCGCGGTCGCCCTGCACCGAGTCTGGGCTGAGTACCACAGTCGCCCTGCACTACGGTCTGGGCTGTGTGACTCAGTCACCCTGAGCTGAATTCCGGCCTGTTTACGTGGTCGCCATGGGCCGAGGTTCGCAGTGTGTGTCACGGTTCCCAGTGCCAAAAACCGGGCTTTGTGCTGTGGTCACATCAGGTACGGGCTGGGCTTTGTGTCACGGTCATCCTGTGTCAAGGTATGGGTTGTAGGCCGCGGATGCCCAACGCCAAGGTCCAGGGCATTTGGCGCTGTCACCGTACACTGAAGTCCAGGCTTTGTGTCACTGTCACCCTGCAGCGAGGTCTGGGCTACGTGCCGCGGTCACCCTGCAAGGTGTTCTGAGATGTGTGCCATGGTCGCTTGCACTGAGGTTCGTGTTGTGTGCCGTGGTCGCCCTGCACTGTGTTCCAGGCTGTGAGCCGTGGTCAGCTTGCGACAAGCTCCGGGCTGTGAGCCGTTTTCAGTTTGTGATGAGGTCCGAACTGTGTGCCGCGATTGACCTCCGCCGAGGTCCAGGCTGTGTGCAGCGGTCAGCTTGCGCCCAGGTCCATGTTGTGTGCCGTGGTCACTCCGCGCTGTGTTACGGGCTGTGAGCCATGATCGGCTTGTGATGAGATCCAGGCTTGAGCTGTGTTTGGCTTGTGACGAGGACCATGCTGTGTGCCCCGGTTGCCCTGCGCTGAGGTCCAGGCTGTTTGCTGCGTCGACCTGCAACAAGTTCGAGGCTGTGTGCCGTGGTCACCTTGTGACGAAGTCCATGATGTGTGCCGCAGTTGCTCTGCTCCCAGGTCCGGAATGAGTGCCGTTGTCACCCAGAGCCAAGGTCTGGCCTCTGTTTTGCGGTCATCCTGTGTTGAGTACTGGGCTGTGGGCCGCGGTCATCTTGCGCCGAGGTATGAGCTGTGTGCCCTGGTGCCCCTGCACCAAAGTCCTGGTTGTGTGCAGCGGTCGCTCTGCACCGAGGTCCAGGCTGTTTTCCATGGTCAACTTGTGACAAGTTCTGGGCTCTGTACTGCAGTTGCTCTGCGCTGAGGTCCGTGGTGTGTGCTGCTGTCGCCCTGCGCCAAGTCTGGGCTGAGAACCGCGGTCACCCTGCCCCAAAGTTCGGCCTGTGTGCAGTGGTCAACCTGTGCCGAGGCCCAGGCTGTGTGCAGCAGTGACGCTGCTCCAAGATCCAGGCTGTGTGCCGTCATTTCCCTGCATCGAGTTCCAGGCTTTGTGACGCCATCATCCTGTGACGAGGTCAGGGCTGTGTGCCATGGTCATCCTGCACTGAGGTCAGGGATATGTGCTGCAGCTGCCCTGCGCCAAGGTCTGGGCTGTGTGCCGTCATCACCCTGCGCCGTGTTCCACGCTGTGTGCCACAATCGCCCTGCTCCAAGATCCAGGCTTTTTGCCACCATCATCCTGCGCCGAGGTCCGTGCTGTGGGCCACGGTCACCAAGCACTGAGGTCCNGAGGTCTGGGCTGTGTGCCGTCATCACCCTGCGCCGTGTTCCACGCTGTGTGCCACAATCGCCCTGCTCCAAGATCCAGGCTTTTTGCCACCATCATCCTGCGCCGAGGTCCGTGCTGTGGGCCACGGTCACCAAGCACTGAGGTCCGGGCTGTGTGCTGCGGTCTGCCTGCGCCAATGTCTGGGATGTGTTCTGCCATTGCCCTGCACTGAGTTCTGGACTGTGTGCTGTGGTCACCCTGTGCCGTGTCCGGGCTTAGTGCCGTGATCGCCCTTCAAGGAAGGTTCGGGCTGTGTTACTTGTTTGACCTGTGCTGAATTCCAGGCTCTGTTACACGGTCAGCCAGCGCTGAGTTCCAGGCGGTGAACCGCAGTCAGCCTGTGATGAGATCCGGGCTGTGTGCCACAGTCAACCTGAGCCGAAGTCCGTGCTGTGTGATGTGGTCGCCCTGAGCTGAGGTCCGGGCTGAGTGCTGTGGTCAACCTGCGACCAGGTCCGGGCTGTGAGCCGTGGTCACCCTG
>SJYV01033069.1:0-11195 GCA_006410875.1 Neotragus pygmaeus
TGATTGAACAACACATTTCTAAATAATGAACAGATTACTATAGAAATAAGGGAAATTAAAACATTCCTAAAAACAAAGAACAATGAAAACATGATGATCAAAAACCTATAGGATGCAACAAAAGCAGTTCTCAGAGGGAAGTTTATGGTAATACAAATCTTACCTCAGGAAATACATTGACTAGACAACCTAACTTTACATATATTTAACTCTTTTAAAATTTCTCTCATCAATGTCTTTTTTAATATAAATTTATTTATTTTAATTGGAGGTTAATTACTTTACAATATTGTATTGGTTTTGCTATACATCAACTTGAATCCACCACAGGCATACACGTGTTCCAAATCCTGAACCCCCTCCCTAAAGGTTTTGCATAAAATCTTTCAACACCTTTCTTGTTTATTTCTAAGTGTTTTATCTTTTTTTTATGCAATAGTAAATGGGATTGTTTTCTTTATTCCACTTTCTGATAGCTCGTTGTTGATATATAGGTAGACAACTGGACTTCATATATTGGAATATAGTAAACATAATGCATGCTACATCTTTAAAAAATAGACATTTTCCCACAAATAAGACATTTAGATGATCAACAGATATATGAGAAGATGCTCAGCATCACTAGTAATCAAAGGAAATGCAGATCAAAAGCACAACAGCTATCACCTCATAACTGTTTGAATGGCTAGTACCAAAAGGTAAGAAATGACAAATGTTATTGAGGATGAGGAGAAAAAGGAGTGCTTATGCACTGTTGGTGGGGATGTATACCAGTGCAACTTCCATGGAAACATACTGTGGAGGCTATTCAAGAAATTTAAAAGAGAATGTTTATGTGATCCATTATCCCACTTCTGGATATATAGTCAAAGGAAATGAAATCATTGTCTCAAAGAGAGATCTGTATTCCCATGTTCTTTGCAGCATTATTCACAGTAGCCTTGATATAGAAACAACAATCTTTCAACAGGTGAATGGATTAAAACAATGTGATGTGACATATATAGGTAAATATTATTTAGCCATTAGAATTAGAAAGAAATCCTTCCTATAGTGGCAATATGGATGAAACTGGAGGGCATTACACTGAGTAAACCTAGTCAGAGAAAGACAAATGCCATATGATCTCAAATATAAGGAGTTAAACACACACACACACACACACACACACACACACACACACACACACAAAAGATGGAACTCAGAGTGGAAAAATGATTGCCAAAGACTGGAGGGTAGGAAAAATAGGGAGAGATTTTTAAAGGTTACATATTTTCATGTATAAAAAAATTAATAAGGTGAGGATCTAAGTTTGAGCTTCATGATCTAATCATGAGACTGAACAATCTCTGGGAGTCGGGGATGTACAGGGAAGCCTGGCGTGCTGCAGTCCCTGGGGTCACACAGAGTGGGACACGAGTGAAAGACTGACTGAACTGAAGAGAGTGGAGCTTACTGTGTTCTCCTCAAAAAGCAAAAGTTAAACGTGTGGTGATGGCAATCTTACTTAATAGAAAGGGAAACTCGTTCCTAATACATGCACAAATGGGGGTAGACAAGATGACAGAGGGATAGGTGGAAGTGGGGTACACCTCTCTCCACCGATGCATCAAGAATGTCTAAAGATGCAGCAGTTCTCACAGAAGACCAGGTGAATACTGGCAGGACTCCCTGACTACTGAGAAGGAATATCCGGATCCATATAGAACTTGGTAGGACAAAGGAAAGAAGGGACAAGGAGGAAGGGAAATGAAGGAGGAGAGCATGGGGACCAGCCTGCACCTGGGGGTGAGGGAGCTGAAGCGCAGGGGAGAGATCCCCACATCCATGACCATCCACTGGGATGGGGGAGGCATTTGAAGCAGTTGGGGAGTGAACTCATTAATCTGTGACAGTCTGAAAGGAGTGAGAACCACATAGACAAGCCATGCTGCAGCCTTTCATACCTTGGACAGGGTTGTAAGTCCACTGGTGTCCATGGAAGCTGGGAGCTGGAGCCATGGGTTTGCAGTATGATCCCAGGGTGAGGACTCCTGTTGACCGTGGGGAGTCAGCCTGACGGGATGGGATGAAGGAAATCTGCTGCATGGATGCTTCTTAAGGAAAGCCAGGAGGCCATAAAAGTAGGGTTCTACTGCATGTGGAGTATAGCTATCTCTTTCTCCATGCTGGTACCTGCAGGTTGAGCAATAGAGAAAGACTTCAGTGAGGGTGGTCCTTGTGTGGCTGATGCACTAAGCAATGGAGAATTTTGAATGTCTATATACCCAACCCTACCCTATGCTCTGTCTACATTTTGGGTTTTAGTATCATAATGTTTTTATGAACTTAAATTTCTTCTGGTAGTTTCTGGTTTACAAATTAGGCTCAATCTTTGTGTTTCAAGAAACTTTGAGAAACTTCCTGCTTCCCAAGGCAATACTGCCCTTTACTTTACTATCCTTGCTGACTTCCCATACTTTCACCTCTTGTGTAATATATTCTATGTCTTTCTCTATTCACTATAACTTTAGTAGTATGGGTCCCTGTGATGGTATTAATATTTATAATAAAGTATTAATTTTGTATCAATTTTGAAGCTGTACCGGTACAGTTTCATTTTGTCTTTTGTATCAGTTTTGAAACTGTACAGGCACAGTTTCAGTTTCATTTACAGTTTCATTTTTTCATAAGACTCTCCAGTTTTCCCAGTCCCATTGTGAAAAGTTTGTCCTTTCCCCACTGGATATTCTTGGCTCCTTTTTCATAAGCTAGCCAACAATATATGAATGTGCATTTCTTTCTGGCTTCGTTGTTCTGCTCTGTTGATCTATGTGTCTGTTTTCGTGCCAGAAGCAAATCATTCTGTTTTGATTACTATAGCTTTCTAATATATTTGAAATCAGCAAACAAGGTCTCAAACTTTGTTCTTTTTTCTCAAGATCACTTTGACTCTTTGGTATTTTGTGATTTAATAAAACAGAATAGATCAATAAGAGATGGGAAAAGTACACAGAAGAACTATACAAAAAAAAATCTTAATGACCCAGATAATCACAATGGTGTAGTTTTCTCACTCTGAGCCAGACATTCTAGAATGTGAAGTCAAGTGGGTCTTAAGAAGCACTGCTGCCCTAAAGCTATTGGAGATGATGGAATTCAGCAAAGCTATTTAAAATCTTAAAAGATGGTGTTAATAAGGGCTCCACTCAATGTGTCAGAAAATTTGGAGAAACCAGCAGTGGCCAAAGGACAGGAAGCGGTCAACCTTCTCCCAATTCCCAAGAAGGGCAATACTAAAGAATGTCCAAGCCACTGAACAGTTGCAATCATCTCCAGTGCTAGTAAGGTTATGCTCAAAATCCTCCAGGAAGGGCTTCAGCATTATGTGAACCTAGAACTTCCAGATGTTCAACCTGGGTTTAGAAAAAGTAGATGAACCAGAAATCAAATTGGCAACATTTGCTGGAACACAGAGAAAGCAAGGCAATTCCAGAAAAAACATCTGCTTCATTGACCTCAGCAAAATGTGTGGATCACAACAAAGTGGAAAATTCTTAAGGAGATGGGCATACCAGACCAACCTTATGCATCTTATGAGACCTTGTATGCAGTTCAAAAAGCAGCAGTTAGAAACAGAGAAGGAACAATAAACTGGCTCAAAATTATCGAAGGAGTCCTTCAAGGCTAAATATTGTCACCCTGCTCATTTAACATATATGCAGAGCATGTAATGTGAATTGCTGGACTGGATGAGTCATAAAAGCTACAGTCAAGATTCCTGGGAGACATAGCAACAACCTCAGATATGTGAGTGATACAACTCTAATTGCAGAAAGAGAGAGGAACTGAAGAGCCTCCGATGAGGGTGAAAGAGGAGAATGAAAAAGCAGGCATAACACTCAATATCAAAAAAGCTAAGGTCATGTCATCTAGTCCCATCAGTTCAGTTCAGTTCAGTCACTCAGTTCTGTCTGACTCTTTGTGGCCCATGAATTGCTGCATGCCAGGCCTCCCTGTCCATCACCAACTCACAGAGTTCACTCAAACTAATGTCCATCAAGCCCGTGATGCCATCCAGCCATCTCATCCTCTGTCGTACCCTTCTCCTCCTGACCACAATCCCTCCCAGAATTAGGGTCTTTTCCAATAAGTCAACTCTTCAAATGAGGTGGCCAAAGTATTGGAGCTTCAGCTTTAGCATCAGTCCTTCCAAAGAACACTTAAGGCTGATCTCCTTTAGAATGGACTGGTTGGATATTCTAGCAGTCCAAGGGACTCTCAAGAGTCTTCTCCAACACCACAGTTCAAAAGCATCAATTTTTCAGTGCTCAGCTTTCCTTATAGTCCAACTCTCACATCCACACCTGACTACTGAAAAAACCTTAGCCTTGGCTAGACACACCTTTGTTGACAAAGTAATGTCTCTTCTTTTTAATATGCTGTCTACGTTGGTCATAACTTTCCTTCCAAGGAGTAAGTGTCTTTTATTTTCATGGCTGCAATCACCATCTGCAGTGATTTTGGAGCCCNTTCAGCTTTAGCATCAGTCCTTCCAGAGAACACTTAAGGCTGATCTCCTTTAGAATGGACTGGTTGGATATTCTAGCAGTCCAAGGGACTCTCAAGAGTCTTCTCCAACACCACAGTTCAAAAGCATCAATTTTTCAGTGCTCAGCTTTCCTTATAGTCCAACTCTCACATCCACACCTGACTACTGAAAAAACCTTAGCCTTGGCTAGACACACCTTTGTTGACAAAGTAATGTCTCTTCTTTTTAATATGCTGTCTACGTTGGTCATAACTTTCCTTCCAAGGAGTAAGTGTCTTTTATTTTCATGGCTGCAATCACCATCTGCAGTGATTTTGGAGCCCCTCAAAATAAAGTCAAACAGTGTTTCCACTATTTTTCCTTCTATTTGACACGAAGTGATGGGACCGGATGCCATGATCTTAGTTTTTTGAATGATGAGTTTTAAGCCAACTTTTTCACTCTCCTCTTTCACTTTCATCAAGAGGGTCTTAAGTTCTTCTTCACTTTCTGCCTTAAGGGTGGTGTCATCTGCATTTATGCGGTTATCAATATTTCTCCCAGCTAACTTGATTCCAGCCTGTGCTTCATCCAGCCCAGCATTTCTCATGATGTACTCTTTATATAAATTAAATAAGCAGGGTGACAATATACAGCCTTGACGTACTCCTTTTCCTATTTGGAACCCTTTTGTGCTCCATGAGAAAAGAATCTAAATAAGACTGTATATACATTTATGTATACATACATATATGTATATACATATATGTATATGTATAACTTATTCACTGTTCCACAAAAACTGACATTTATAGCATTACAAATCAATTATACTGAACTAAAAATAAAAAATGAATTAGAAATAAACCAAAGATCTGGAATAAACCATAACCACACATATAAGAGCTTTCGGAGAGTTCTTGGAGTCCTAGCTGCTTATGGAACCCCACAATGGTCTTGGGAGATCCCCAAACTTGTAACTGCTATCTGAAGTGAATAAAGTCTTGAGGACTTTCCACACTGAAATTTGTATCTGTCAAAGGCCCTTTTCTTTGTATGGATAGTCGTGATGTTTCCATGTTGGTCAACAAGTACTTTGTCTAAGAACTCAGTAATTAATTCATATTTCAAATAGGAGGGGTGGGGGTTGCTCAATGACTGATAACCAAGGAAGACCCTGGAAACACTTTTATATTGTTGTGAAATCCATTGAGGAGTTCGTCATCTCAGACCATCCACCTGGGGCTGCTCATACTAATTCAGCTTCCTTAGTCCTTGACTTCCTATCAGCACCACAGAGCATTCAATATGGATGAGGCATTGGGTTACCTTAGATAAGTCAGTCTCCTCATTGGGTGTCATGGTCTAAATGCTTGTGTTCTCCAAATATTCATATGTTGAAAATCTAATCCCCACAGTAACGATTTTAGGAACTGGGACCCCTGGGTGATGATTAGGTCATGAGGCGGAGCCCACATGAATGGGACTAGGGCTCTTGTGAAAGAGGCCTGAAATACTTGCTCATCCCTTCTATTTAGCAATATGTCCCAGAAGAGGCCCTCACTCATGCAACCATGCTGGCACCCTTATCTTGGACTTCTACCCTCCACTGTATTAATAATGTGGTTTATAAACCACCCAGCCTCTGGCATTCTGTAACATCAGCCTGGGTGCACTAAAACACTGAACGTGATTAAATGAGGGAAAGAAAAAACTCTCAATCTTGTTTTCCCTTCCAAGGTCATAAATGTGGGACAGGTAGCATAGATATTCAAATCCTGAGGCACATGGTGACACATTCCATAGAATTGTACATTTCTTTCAAATTGTACATGCTTTGACATGCTCACCTGGGAATATTTTCTTAGAGGTAATTAACATTTAAACTAATAGATTGTGGGTTTTATGCGATAAGTTGAGGGTTTTAAGAGCAAAAATAGAGGTTTCCCCAAATAAAAGCAATTCAGACTGAAGATGGCACTATTACTGTTACCCCAATCACCAGCCCATCAGCCTAAAGATGAATCAACTGGACCCTAATGCCCGTCACTGGGCTCTCATCAGAATCCTAACTTAACTGCTCTTTGACTTGGAAAACTTCAATTCTCTAGGGCTTGCTTTTCTCAACTGGAAAAGGAAAATTAGAGTAGAAAATCCTTTACATTTCCAAAGAGTATGCAAATATCTGTATAAAAATGATTCCAAACTGAGGTTTTATTCTTTTTCCCAAAAAGAAGATTATCAATTGGTTGTGTAGCTTCCATATTTGGATCTCTTATACTTCTCATTATCTGCTCTATCTCACAGTGTATTTCTCTAGCTTAGCTTTCCAAAAATACCTTGATAGAAATAATTACTTGACTGTTATGGAACATTACTTTGATCTTCCACTGAAAAGCGGGAGTTGTAGTTAAGCACACTAGTGAGAGAAACTGTTTCTAAATTTCAGGATGTCAACGTAGGAAGTTTGCTGTGCATAGTTACTCAGTCGTGTCAAACATTTTATGACCCCCTGTACTGACAATCCCTTGGACTGCAGCCCACCAGGCTCTATTGTCCATGGAGATTCCCTAGGCAAGAATACTGGAGTGGTTTGACATGCCCTCTTCCAGGGATCTTCCTGACCAGGGATGGAACCCAGGTCTCTTGTATGCAGGGGGACTATCTTTACAGTCTGAGCTGCCAGCTCCTAATAAAATAGGTCTTGACTATACAGAAGACGTGTGATTTGTCTACTTTTTTTTCCATTCAACAGTGGGTTTTTTCCAGTTATCAATCCAGTTTCTATTTGTCTGAATTCTATCTAGAATGCAAGTTCCCTCTAAAAGAAAAAAATCCACACAAAAGGAACTTTTATCTGGAATAACAGTTAAGATTTTGTCCAGTTGTCAATTTATCCAAAATACCAGAGGCTGGATATTTGCTTTTATTATAATATTTACTTCAGAAAGAACAAATGTCTGGCCTGTTTCAGCCATGTTTGATACTTAATAAATAGTAACTTCAGGGCAGTTGCTGTAACCATGTGGACCCAATGTAACTAAATTAAAGGAGTGAGAATTGGTGTTGTTCATATAATTAACTATAATATAGGTCAGAATGTGGTCAGTGAGATAAAAATTGTGAGAATGAAATTAGGAAGCCATAAGGAAGAAGATGGTACCTTTGTCTGGGAAAAGTAGGTAACAATTCAGCAAGGAGGTGGATTTCTTTTGTACCTTCCAAGAGAGATTAGGTGCTTGTGTAAAATGTAACAATATTTGATTTGTAGGTTCACCTTAAAGAATTTTTATCTGTCATCATCAGAGAGCACAGCTAAGAAATTGAACTCCTCTAGTGAAGTTGAGAATCCTATGGTAAATAGTAGACTCAAGAGGCAGGTTCAGAGCACTATCTCTAGTTCTGTCCTATTCAGCCTTTTAGTCCGTGACTGGATTATCACATTATCTTAGGACATGAACTGCCAGACTGTAAATGAATAGCAGACTGCAAATCTAGTGGTTTCTATCTAATAAGATGATGATTTGCCAGGGGCCAGCGTAAGGAATCCCACCCATGACAAGGTCATGAGGAAGGAAGCCTGACAAAATGCAAGGTTCTGATCAAACTTCAGGTGTTCCCCCTGGAATTTCCTGAGCATCCACCCCCCAAGACCAGAGTCTGCCTTCTTTACTGTGTTATGCTTTCCACCTACTCTTTTGTCATTAACAGGGGCTGTCCCCCCACCACCTTTTTCTGGGAAAAAAAAATAATTTAGAGCTTTTAGATAATAAATCTCCTGGGCACAATACGAGTGTTTCAATCCAAAAACCCCTCTGATGGCTTTCTAGCCTGCCTACAGGACTCGTACAGCTACGCATGTGATTGTTTGAGGCCTCCTGACCACGGGAGGCACAGGAAGCTTAAAACATCCTAGGAATGTAGGGGCTTCCGAGGAGTCAAAATCATTAGAATAAAACTGATTAAAGGTTTCATTTGTTGAGCCAATACTTGCTGCCAAATTTTAATATCTTTTATTTGTTGATATAGTTGGTATATAGAAAAAAACAAGTAGCAACATTAGATCTTTGAGTTTAGTACCTTCTCTAACCCACTGTGCCTTTGTTTCTATAGAGATGTAGCTTTAGTGCTTTAAGGAGATGCAGATTAAAGAAAAACACTTCGGGGGAAACAAGATTAACATTCATTAAGAAAGAGAGCCAAAAAAGTGTTAGCAAGCCTCTTGGCCAAAAGATAATGCAAACCACCTGAGACCTTTTGTATATGGGAGCGTATGCAAAAAGAAAGCCTTGTCTCAATGAGGATCGGGACTGCTGCCCATGCATAACTCTGCATATTCCACTATTTCTTTCTGTACAACTTGGGGTATATAAGCTGAATTTGAAAAATAGTTTTTGGAGTCTTGCACCAATGCTGGGCTTCCCCATGTTATTCTTTTCTCCCTTTTTCAGCTGAATTCTCATCTTGGAACGTGGAGGTTCACCATGTATACTTACTTGTCCCGGCTTTTAAGATCCGTAAGAGAGAGAGCCCAAGGAGGGGCACCCTCTGATATTCAAACAGGTGCCGGTGGCCCAATGTACATGGTGCAAGTTCCTTTATTGGTTTTCCAGGTAGACCAAGTTAATCACCCTCTTTTCTCCACTAAAATTTCCTACTATACTATTTCTTCCTAATCTAATCTTATATTTCTATATTAATAAATAAGTTTTCCTCACCAACACCATCCCCGCTTTGAATTCCCTGGATCCACCGGGGCTGGACCCGGCAATGATTAAAACAAATGCATCCACAGTTTTGTGAAAGTAAAAGTCTCTCACATGTCCAAATCTTTGTGATCCCATGGACTATATGGTCCATGGAATTCTCCAGGCCAGAAAACTGGAATGGGCAGCCTTTCCCTTCTCCAGGGACTCTTCCCAACACAGGGATCAAACCCAGACCTCCAACACTGCAGGCAGATATTCCACCAGCTGAGCCAAAATGGAGGCCCCACAGTTCTAGTTCTGTAATTATGTCCAAATAATCAGGATATGAGTGTTTTAGTAGGGAGAAAAGTCCTCCATGGTATTAGTTCACTGTATGCTGTGAGAGTAGCATCAATAATTCATTGGAATTTTACTTTGCATGAATAAAATTGTTTCATTGAACAAACACATAACGAAGGCCTGTTGGATGCAAATAATGGACAGCAGGGAAGAGAACACATGTGAACTTTGTGAATTAGTGCTTAAATTTTAATAGAAAAACAGAAAGAGGTAAATTTCAAAGTTAAACATTGCACCACAATTGGGACACGTGTTGAGAGGGAAAAGCACAGAATGCCATATATCCACATAACATGGAGACCTGAGCTGTGTCAGAATCAGGAATGGTTGCTGTGGGGAAGTGGTTTCTTTCTCAGATCTGAAAGATGTCAGGGATGTCATGAGGTAAAAGATCAAGGGTCCTCCAGGGAGAAGGAATGGCATTTATAAAGAGTTAGCCATATGTGAGAATATAGAGTGAGAAGAACAGACATGCCAGGATTGAACCTTCAAGGATTTCAATTTACTTGGTAAAACTTATGCTAACTGGACAATGAATACAAGGTGGAATATGATCAGTTGTGAAAGAGATAAGAATCAAGTTTTGCAGAGCATAGTAGATATTTCCATTTGCCAGGTAATTTGGTAAAGATTCACTTAAACCTACTTTTGCATCAAGTTTTATAAGTTTTGATAAGTGACTTAACCATACTTGGATTTCCTTATATATCCTTAATATGAGAGGATTTTCTAGATAATTTCCAAGGTTTCTTCCTTTTCTGAATATCCAGTGACTCCCATTGGTTATTATCTTGAATTAAAAAACCCTTTTATATACCAAGAGTGTTGGCTGAAATATCTATAATATGATATAAAAATATGAAATTTTAGTTTTTTTTTCAGTTTTATAAAATATGATTTCCAGATAAAATGGCAAGATATTTAAAGTATACATTGTAATTTAAATAAGTATACATGATTAATAGATTTCCAAATTGATTTAATTAACATATCTATTAATATCACCTCACATATTTAGCTTTCAAGATCTTTTTGGTGATAATTTTTAAGTTCAACTCTCTTACATGTATGCTGACTTCAATCATGTTCAACTGTTTGTGATCCCATGGACTATATAGCCTGCCAGACTCCTCTGTCCATGGGGATTCTCCAGGAAAGAATACTAGAGTGGTTGCCATGCCTTCCTCCAGGAGATCTTTCTGATCCAGGGATTCAATCCATGTCTCTTATGCATCCTGCACTGGCAGGAGGGGTCTTTACCACTAACACCACCTGGGAAGCCCCACAAATGTCAATAACACATTACAAACTATAGTCACCATTGTTACACATTAGATCCTCAGACCTTATTCATCATCTTACAGCTTAAAGTTTGTGCACTTTGACTAAGTTCATTCTTAAATCATTGATTTCTCAGCATTTATTTTTACATGATCTGTGACATGTTTTTGTATTTATGATTTTGGAGTCAGGAGAAAAGATGTCCCTCTCCTGTAGTAAGCAGTTTAGCATTAGATCTTTGAGGGGCCATCTTTATCTAGCAGCTCCATAACCACCCTTATCATTGTCAGAAATCAAGAAGATTTACACAGATAAGGAAAATAAAGAAAACTGGCTTCCCTGGTGGCTTAGAT
>SJYV01033071.1:0-13683 GCA_006410875.1 Neotragus pygmaeus
TCTTGGGGCTACCACCCGGCCCTCCACCTTCCCCTCCCCCCAAAGGAAAGGAGAGGTTAATAAACCAATTACTTTGGGCAACGAAGCAAAATAAGTCCCATTAAAGTAATTAACGTCCTTTGCACAGCCCCCATTGGAGAGGACTAATAAATTGGGGCTTTGTCACCATCCGGTAATTTCTTTCTAAGGCGTTTCTTCATCCCCATCCAACAGCACAGTTTAAGGCTCTGTTAATACTTTTAAGATGGGCTCAATGCCAGACTAATTAGATTTGCATTTCCACCATAGGCCAGGCTAGGCTCGCATGTGCCCAATGAAAGAAGCCCAAGGACCCTGCAGGGCCCCAGGGACAGCACCCGCCTTTGAAAGGGGCCCTGTGTGGATTCCCATGTCTGGCCGGACACTCCGTCTGCCTGCCCAGCTTCCCCACCCCCTCAACTGGGGGCACGGCTCTGATCCGGGCGGAGGCCAGACCGCGTTCTCCAGAGAGTCCCCTCCTGATTCTGCCCACCCTAGGGCTCTCAGAGGTCCATGCCAGAGACAAACCGCGGCGGGCCCAAGGAGGCAGCATGGGAAGCGGGAAAGAGGAACAAGAGGGTGGTGGGGAAAGCCAGTGAGTGCTGCCTTGCTGGGGGATCAAAGCCTAGCCCACCGTGGTAAGGGTGCCCTCATGACGGAATAAGAAGGCACTGCACCTCTGCGGCGCTTCCTCCCCAAAACACACGACCCTGGTTCACCCATGAGAGGAAGAGCAGGCAAATCCCAGGAGAGGGGCAGCCCACAAAGCACATGGCAGTCCCCTCAGAACTGCCAAGGCCACCAAAAGCCAAGACTGTCTGAGCAACCGTCACAGCCTAGGGAGCCCGAGAAGAGGTGGCAGCTGGACGTCACAGGCGATCCTGGACAGGGCCCCAGACACGGGGTGAAAACTGGAGATCTGAGTGCCGTGTAGACTTTGGTGAGTTACAGGGCACCACTGCTGGCTTGTGACAAAGCATCACCCTAACGGAAGACGCTGCCATCGGGGAGACGGGGTGAGGGGCCAGGTGGGAGCTCCCTGCAGAGACCTTTGCAATGACCCTGTGCTTCTAAGCCTGCTTTAAAATCTCCCCCAGCTTCCCCATGCCCCTACCGTGTAACGGGCACCATCACCCAGGGCTGGCTTCTACCCCAGGACCATTGTGAACTCAGGTGGCACCATGAGCAGGAGAGGCAGGGCAGAGTAAGTGCCTGGAGAGAAGGCGGGAGCCACTGAATCAGCTTGCGTTGCTGAGTCCTGAAGAAGAGCTTGGGGAGCATAAGGTTTGAAGACAAACCTATCAGGGTCAGGACCTCGATCAAGCCCACTGAGTGCATGGGGCATGCCCGAGGTGCGGAGGGTTGGGAGGCAAGAGACGTGAATGTGTTTAGTGGGGCAAGAGATGCCAGTGATGAACCTCCAGCAGGTTGGCCTTTGGACGCCAGGACGAGGAGCTGAATGAGAGAGTGCATCCGTTCCCCTCTGCTGCTGCAGTTTTGAAACAGCTACAGATCATGAGTAAACAGCTGACTGTAGGCTCATGCTGACAAAACCTACCTTCTAGACATTAAAGTTCAGATTTCATGTAAGTGTTGTGGATCAGAATGATTAGGCTTGAGTTTTTTCAACCATTTAAAAATTTAAAGACCACTCTTAGCTCATGGGCTGTACAAAAGTAGGCAGTGGATCATACTTGGTGAATATTAACAAGGCAGATAGACCTCTGCAATTCTGCTTTTTAAAAAAGATGCAACACAGAACACCTTTGATGGAGGCATAGAGATTGGCCAATGATATCAATGTGCGTGTTGCTAAAATGATGAAAGATGGAGTGGAAACTGCAAAATTAATTTTTAAAAAGCATATTAAGGACATCTGTGAGTCAATAAACTTAAAAAAACACAGATGAAATAGATAAATTCCTAGAATTAGATAAAATGCAAAAATTGGTGCTGGAAGAAATAGAAGATGTGAATAAATATGTAGGCTAAAATGTAACCAAAGGCCTCCCCCAAAAAACTCAGACCTGGATGTCTTTGTAGATGACATCTGTCAAAGTTTGATAAAACACTCAAGATAGAAATCCTGCCTTCATGAAGATGATAAAATGCAAAAATTGGTGCTGGAAGAAATAGAAGATGTGAATAAATATGTAGGCTAAAATGTAACCAAAGGCCTCCCCCAAAAAACTCAGACCTGGATGTCTTTGTAGATGACATCTGTCAAAGTTTGATAAAACACTCAAGATAGAAATCCTGCCTTCATGAAGATATTCCAGAAAGTGGAACAAGAACAACTTTTTTTAGTTCACTTTAACAGACTAGTGAATTTGATTGTGAATCCATGAAAGGAAAATATAAGAAAATAGAATTATAGGCTCATTTCATTTATGAACATAGAGGCAAAAATCCTAAACAACATATTAGATAACCAAACATGACATTGTATTTAAAAAGAAATACAAATTAAGATTGACACCAGGAATGCAAGGATGGTTCAACACCTGAAATCTATCGATGTGATTTTCATCTCAAGGGAAAAATTACATGATCATCCCTGTTAGTACAGGAAGCATTTGATAAAGTTAAAAAACCACAGTAAACAAATCTCTAAAGGATAGAAATAAAAGAGAATTTCCTTAACTTGGCAATTTATAGATCAAAACCTAGAATAAACCATCTAATTAAAGACAGAAACTTTCGATGCATGTCCACCAACACCTGGAACAAGACAAGGATGTCCTTGACCGCACAGTGTTTCAGGTGGTCCTAGAGAGCTCGCTTAATGCGAAAAAAAGAAAAGAAAGAAAAGAAATAGGTGTGAGGATTGAAAGAAAAAAGATGAAACTGTCATTATTTGTAGCTGATTAGACCATCCACTTAGAAAATCAACATGATCAACAGATTGACTATTAGAACAGATAAAAATGTCCAGCTCGGTTGTCAGATAGAGGATGAACCTGCTCCAATCAATGGCAGGTTTTCTTTACTGCCAGCAACAAAGTCCTAGGAAAAATAAGCCCCTACTTAGCACTAGAGAGGAGGTGTTACTTGCACATAACAGAAGCGACCGCCATGAGAGGCCCCCTCCAGAAACACTTTCAGACCCCAGCGCAGGGCCAAGAGGATGTCTTGAGTCAACACAGAGAGATTCCTTGCTCTTCAATGAGATGGTGTAATACGACACAGATTTCAGTATTTCCCAAATTTAATTTGTAAAGTCAACACAATCTCAAACAAACTTTCCATTGAAATTCAGAAGTGCCATAAATGTACTCCAAAGTGGACACGGAGGAATAAAGGTTCTGAACACATAACTCAAACTTTAGAAAGGGATGATGTGGGCAGGAGGGCAGGTCCTCTGCTGGCCTTACAAACTATCTGCCTGGGGCTGCCATGTCCCCCAAACAGCAGGCACTGGTGTCGGAGCACACCCTCACATGCGTGGGAATATAGCCAACCAGTAGATGACACTAAAGTGGCTTCACCAACCACTGGGGCAGGCAGCAGAGATGGGGAGGGCAGTGGAAAGACCGATTAAAAAGCTGAGACATTACTTTGCCAACAAAGGTGCATATAGTCAAAGCTATGGTTTTTCCAGTAGCCATTTATAGACGTGAGAGTTGGACCATAAAGTAGGCTGAGTGCCAAAGAGTCAGTGCTCTCAAATTGCGGTGCTGGAGAAGACTCTTGGGAGTCCCTTCAACCACAATGAGATCCAAGCAGTCCATCCTAAAGGAAATCAATCCTGAATATTCATTTGGAGGACTGATGCAGAAGCTGAAGTTCCAATGCTTTGGCCACCTGATGAAAAGAGCCAACTCATTGGAAAAGACCTTGATGCTGGGAAAGATTGAGGGCAGGAGGAGGAGGGAATGACAGAGGATGAGATGGTTGGATGGCATCACCGACTCAATGGACTTGAGTTTCAACAAACTCAGGGAGATGGTGAAGGACAGGGGGGCCTGGTGTGCTGCAGTCCATTGGGTCACAAAGAGTCAGACATGACTTAGCAGCTGAACAAATGGGTGAAGATGAATCTGGATTCTCACCTGGCACAGAAAGGTACACACAGAAGCCACTATAGACCCACATGAAGGAAAGTGAACTGCAACACCGATGGGGGAAATGCATGAAAATCACCTCCTAACCACCTAAGGTCCATCTAGTCAAAGCTATGGTTTTTCCTGTTGTCATGTATGGATGTGAGTGTTGGACTGTGAAGAAGGCTGAGCACCGAAGAATTGATGCTTTTGAACTGTGGTATTGGAGAGGACTCTTGCGAGTCCCTTGGACTGCAAGGAGATCCAACCAGTCCATTCTGAAGGAGATCCACCCTGGGATTTCTTTGGATGGAATGATGCTAAAGCAGAAACTCCAGTACTTTGACCACCTCATGCGAAGAACTGACTCATTGGAAAAGACTCTGATGCTGGGAGGGATTGGGGGCAGGAGGAGAAGGGGACAACCGAGGATGAGATGGCTGGATGGCATCACGGACTCGATGGATGTGAGTCTGAGTGAACTCCGGGAGATGGTGATGGACAGGGAGGCCTGGCGTGCTGCGGTTCATGGGGTCACAGAGTCGGACATGACTGAGCGACTGAACTGAGCTGAGCTGCACACACCATAAAGCCCCAGGTAGATGTGCTTGGCATGTGGCAGTTTCGGATTTCAAGGTGGGATACCATGACTGGCTGGGCTGCTCCTCTCCTCCCCGAGGCCTTGCTTTCACCCTCCCTCAGAATGTCCATCAGAATGTTCTCTTTACAGAAATCCCTTCTTCCCTTCCTAGATGCCGTGGAAGTCATCTCTGTTGACTTTTGTGTCTCTAGATCCCAGGACAGTGCCTGGCACACAGGGGTCTCAGGCACCTACGGCGCATGAGCAAAGAAGGAAGGGGTTAACACACGCGTGCACACCTGCGATTGTGAGTGAGCTCAGATAAGCCTCGGTCCTGCCCGGCCTCAGTGAGCACTCCGAAACAGGTGCACCCCTACCCCACAGGTGTCAGCTGCTACCTGTGGCTGGGGTGGGCAGGAGACACGTCCCTCTGCTGACCGAGCACCTCAGGGAACTCGGATGCCCCAGCTGACCAGCTCATCTGGGGCCAGTCCTGCCCGGAACAACGTTCTCTCCTCTGCGTCCCATGTTCATGTTCATGGAGGGGTGCTGCCTGCTGTTCTGGAGGAAACACCAGAGAGGATGCAGGCCACACCTTTGGGCTGAGCCCTCAGAAGCAGCCAGGAAAGGCTGCCTGGAACATCATGGAAATGGATGACGGACGGGTCTTTCCCTCTGATTCTTTGAGCCAAAAATCTGGACCTTCAGCCCACTCAGCTTCCCATCCCTAGTCTGCCCAACCCCAGGCTTCAGAGAGAAGCATTTCAGCGAGTGGCGTGAGTGAGCAGGTGGTCACACTCAGCAGCCGCAGGCGCCACAGTGGCTCCCAGGAGGTCAGCCCCACAGGGTCCCAGAAATGCCAACCAAACGCGGGCCACACCGCTCAAGCCCCTGTTGGGCCTGGGCTCCAAGGCTCATGGTCTGGGGGAGTGGGAGTGTGTCAGAGAAGGGAGAAACTGTGACCAGCAGACGGGGAAGGTGGGTTGGTGCCAGCAGGGGTGTGGCTGCTGTCTGGAGCCACACAGGGCGGGGGGGTCTGGGGCTCAGAGTTCAGGCCTGGTGGCGGGGGAGGCCAGGATGAGTGAAAGCAGGCAGGAGCCGGCTCTCCCTCAGGCGGCACCCCTGGCCCCCAGGCTCACGGGGCAGGCCTGCAGTTGACGTCCTGTGAATACACCTGTGTAATTTCCCCAGAAACATCCCGCCCCACTGGAAGGACCGGCCACATGTGACATTCCTTACCCGAGGCGGTGTGCGAACAGACAGCAACCCATTGCTGGGGCAACCGCCTGCGGGTCTGTGCACTTCAACAGCAGCGGGCTGGTCACCAAGAGGGCTGGCCATGAAGCAGAAGTGGTGAATTTGATCCTGGGTACCTAGACACGCAGCTCTTTATTGGACCACAAAGAAGGCTTAGCACCCGAGAACCGATGCTTTCTAACTGTGGTGTTGGAGAAGACTCTTGAGAGTCCCTTGGAAAGCAAGGAGATCAAACCAGTCCAATCCTAAAGGAACTCAAATCTGAATATTTATTGGAAGGACTGATGTTGACGCTGAGGCTCCAATACTTTGGCCACCTGATGCGAAGAACCAACTCACTGGAAAGACCCTGATGCTGGGAAAGATTGAAGGTGGGAGAAGGGGACGACAGAGGATGAGATGGTTGGATGGCATCACCATCTCAATGGACAAGACTTTGAGCAAACTCAGGGAGATAGTGAAGGACAGGAAAGCCTGGTGTGTTGCAATCCATGGGGTCATAAAGAGTTAGACACAACATAGCAACTGAACAGCAATAAACCAGACACATGGTCTTCAGCTAAAAAGCACTGCGGTGCACCCCATGAGCTACCACGCCATGCAGGCGTGCACCTCCACACTCAGAGCACACCTAGACATCTGGGCTTCTCCTTTCAGGCAGGGAGAGAGCTCAAGGCACTTCTGAGAACAGAAGTCGCGCGAGTCCCATACCACACTCTTCCTGGTCTCATTAGCTGTTTGACTCCAACACACCTCAGCTGAACCTTCCCCAAGTTGCCAGCTAAGTTGTCATGGAAGCCTGAAATCCATGTCTGTGCACACCCACCCAGCCGGTCCATGAACTTCAACAAGACGTTCACCACCACGTTCCCACCTGGCTGAACCAGCGGGGTTCCAGGGAGCAGGCACACCAACAGGGAACAGATGGGCCAGAGCAGAGCATCTGCACCATTGGTCGTGGTTTAATTGCTCAGGTCGTGTCTGACTCTGCAACCCCATGGACTACAGCATACCAGGCTTCTGTGTCCTTCACCATCTCTCAGAGTTTGCTCAGATTTATGTCCATTTAGTTGGTGATGCTATCTAACCATCTCATATTTGAGCCACAGATTATAATAATTTTTAAAAGGAGCTAAAATAATAACAATTGCATAACATATTTTACTCATGCTAATTTATACATTTGTTATAAACAATTATAAAAATGACCCAGCTATTTAAGAGTAATTATTCACAAAATTGGAAAAGACCCTGATTCTGGGAAAGATGGAAGGTGGGAGAAGGGGACGACAGAGCATGAGATGGTTGGATGGCATCACCAACGTGATGGACATGAGTTTGAGCAGGCTCTGGAAGTTGGTGATGGACAGGGAGGCCTGGAGTACTGCAGCTCATGAGGTTGCAAAGAATCAGACATGAGTGGGTGACTGAACTGATCAACAAAATAATACTAAAATTACTTAAAATAGAGTAGAATCCATTAGCGTGGAGTCTCTAACAGAACAGAGTGTGTGAGCTACACACACGTGCACAGCAGACGTGGGTGTGTGCATGCATCCAGGCCTCTGGGAAGATGAGTTCTGCGTCTGGGCTGTGGCCTGAGTGTGCCCACCTGCCCCACTGGGCATCAGGGAAGGGCCTTTGTGTGGGCACATCAGTGTCCCACTCTGCCACTCTCTTGGGTGCCACGGGCAGAGCCCTGGGGCCTGGCTGTGCAGACTCAGAGAGGTGGGCAGAGGGGGCCGGAGGGGCTGCTCTCCTCCAAGGGGGCACTCTCTCTGCTCATGCTCTGCCTCTGGGAGCCAAGATCAGGGGGCGAGGGGGAATAGGGGCTGAGTGACAGAAGGCCTGGGCCCCGAGTGCTGGGCAAAGACCTGGGTTATTTCCAACCCTGAGCTCAGCCATCAGAGGGTGAGAGGCCCCTTCTGTGTCATGTAGGCCAGGCCCTGGAGAGGAAGAGGCCAGAATAATGCCTCGGAAGGAGGGAGAAAAGACCCTCCCATTGAACCCCAGGCATCCCCCAACTTGAGTAGCACTGGGTCCTGGGGCTAGGAGACCATCCCCCACCCCCCGGACAAAAATCAGTACCCGCATGGTGGGGAGGCCAGGGCAGACACAGCTCCAGTGGGAGCAGGGGCCGTGGCCCGGGTGCCTTTCACCCCTTTGGTGGGGGTGTCCGAGTCACACCAGTTGCCCCCGAGTGACTGTTAAGAGCACCAGAGCCTGGGTCTCCCCACTGTGGAAGGGGGCCTGTCTCCCGCCAGCATGCATCAAAGGCTGGCTTGGTCTGTGGCCTCAATAAAGAACTCGCTGAAAATCAGAGAAGCCAGCTTGGGTGTGGGCAGAGGACACACTCCCAGCACTGAGAAGCAGCCATCCCCGAGCCCCCGCCGCCCCCCGTGATGGTGGACCTCCCGTGGCTGCAGCCCTGTCTCCCTAGCCACCTCCGCGCCGAACCCAGAGGCCTGGAGGTGCTGGGCTTCCCGTGCCCACTTCCTTGGGCTCCCTGGCCCTCGCCTGGCTTGGCTAGGCCCATGTTTCCTCCGCAGCCACAGCCGGGCAGGAGGCCCCCACTGGCCTCTTGGCACTGCAGCCAGCCCCTCAGGTTGCAGAGCACTCAGGGGCGGGAAGGCTGCCCTCCTTCCCGGGGCCCTTGTTTGCAAAGCTCCTGGGGACCAGGCAGGACAGAGCCTGGACAAACATGGAGCGTCCGCAACCCCAGAAGAGCCAAATCAGTAAACACCCCCCCACATGGCATCTCGGCCTCTGATTGATTCAGCTGCAAAGTGCAAACTGCCCCCAAGAAAGGGTAGCAGGGGGCCGGGGCCCCCTGGACCCGCATTCAAACGAATCCTTCTAGTGAGGCGGCGCAGCTGGGCAGACAGACGACTGGCCAGAGAGAGGGCCCTGCTGAAGCAGGGTGTGGCCAGGTGGACGGGGGCCCCGAGACGGGCTGGAGGTGGACACGCTGGACTTGGTTCCGCAGGGGAACCGTCAGCCCAGGGCCAGCAGCCCCCTCCCACGGGCAGCAGACAGCTCCGCCCTGGGCTCTTCCTTCTGCTTGTGGGGGCTGCTTCCTGCCAGCATGTCCTGGGGTCCGAGCCACCCACCGCCGGGTGTGGGAGAGAGCTCGGCCATTCTGTGCAGTTTCTGCCGGCCTCAAGAGCAGGCCAGGGCGAAAAAACCTGCTTTACTTTTCAGGACTTATTTATCTCTTTTTTTCTTCTTCACCTTTTAATGTAGAAGAATCTGATGACGTCGCAGTGCCTGGCAGAGTGCCCTGCAGCAGTTGGCTCAGACGGACTCCAGAGCCAGGGGTTCTGGGGGTTACGATATGGCCAGGAATGGCGGCTCTGGGCTGGGGTAGGATGGGCACTCCTGGGGGATTCGGGGGGCTCCTGCGGGCAGCAACTGCCCTGCCTGCACCCCAGGAGCCAGAGAAGGGCTCAGCTGGGAGAAGGGAAGGGACGGGCCCTTTTGAGAAGGTTGAGGGTCCCGGAAGAGGCCCCTGGTCCCAGTCATCCATGTGCCTGCAGCTGACTGCCCCTTGAGAAGGCCAGCATGTGCTATAGCCTGGTGGCCGCACTCACAGCAACAGGCAAGTGGTGGTAGAATGTTCTCAAGGGTTTCATCAGTTACAGGGGGTTACAGGGAGGAACACAGAGACCCCCAAGGGAGGCGGGCAAGCTGGGAAGTCTGGGGGAAGGTCTACTGCCATCCCCCTGAGTTCACAGGGACCCATCCCGCCTCTGAGACCCACTTTCCCATGTCCTGTTTTGTAGCCCCCGGAGGGACCTTCATTCCTGTCTAAGGCTGTGCAGCCAGAGCTGGCCAGTGACAGGTGTAGGGAGACACAGGGGCCACACCCCACCCAGGGCACATGGAGAGAATCAAGGCTCCCAAAGGCGAGCACGCCCTGCCCCTGGAATCCTGGCCTGCGTCTGGTGACTCAGCAGCGGGGAACGGAGTTTACAGATGGAATGAGTGATGCTAAGCAGGTGACCTTGAGGTGGGACGCCCCAGGGTTATGCCAGTGGACCCGGTGAGATCGCAAGGGGAGAAGGCCAGAGAGGCATAGGCAGCGAATGAGATGTGACCCTGAGCGGAGGCTCCGAGGGAAGGGGCACACCAGGAGGACGTTGCCGGCCCAGCCGCCTGTGCAGACGGAGCGGGGGGCCAGGGAGCGGGAGAGCGGGTGCCTCCAGAAACCGCGAGAGGCCCGGAATGGATTCTCCCAGAGTGCCCAGAGAGGGCGCCCGCCGGCCCACGCCTCATCCAGTGAGGCTGTTCACGCCTCCAGGGCAGGAAGGAGACCAATTCGTGTTGCTTCAAGCCTCCACAGTTAGGCCACTTGTCACAGCAGACAGAGAAGCCCACCGCCTTGTGCGGGGTCCCCCAGAGATGGGCCCCTCTCACCAAAGAGAGAAGTGAGCCCTGGGGTTTCTTATGGTCTGAAGGCCGACCAGAGCCCCACCAGCCCCCCTGGGTGTGGCTCTTGGACTCCCTCCCAGCTCCTCAGGGGCATGGCAGAGGTGGGCACAGGGTGGCGGGCCCTGGGTGACTAGGTGGCTTTACATGGTGCCCTCAGGCTCAGTGGCCAGATCCCACGTCCAGGAGGCCTCTGGTCCTGGTGCACAGAGCTGACCTCCATCAGGACCCTTCTCCAAGTCACGTTCCCAGGACAGCTCCCGACAGCCCTGTCCCCCGATCCCGGTCCCCTTGGATAAGGTGAACTGGGCCAATATTAACAAACTGGGGGCCAGCACTGATGGAGCCTGTGGTTCTAGAGCACACGTTCCCTGAAGGTTTCTGGGACTCACTGCTTTCTAGGGGCTCCGGGGGCTGGGCTGGTGGGTAACCCAGGGGACCAAGATCCTGCCAGGAAATGCAGAACTCCTTCCTCTGGCCTGAGATGACATCCTCAGACTTTCTAGAATCAAGGGATGGTGTTTAATTACAGACTAGTTGTCTTTTAAAATGTGCTTTTCCCACACAAATAAAAAGTTCACCATTTTATGTCATCCCCTCTCTTTGGAGGAGATGGGGACAACAGAGGATGAGATGGTTGGGTGGCATCACTGACTCAATGGACATGAGTCTAAGCAAACTCCAGGAGACAGTGAAAGACAGGGAAGCCTGCAGGTCCATGGGATTGCAAAGAGTCAGATGTGGCTGAGCAACTGAACAACAATCTCTTTTGGGGATGTACAGAAGATAATGGATATTTGATGGGGCCTTGAAATCCAAATAGCTAAGGGTAGAAACTTCCCCGTTTGGGATCCAGAGTACCTCCTAGGTCTAAATCCTTCTCTCACCATGCAACCTTGGGTGACCTTGGCCTTGCCACCCACCTTCCAGAGCCTTGGCTGGTTCATCCATGGGAAGGGCTTGCAGCACCTCACACGTGAGCACTGGGTCAGCCTGTCCACCCTGGAGAGATGGGCCTGTCCCTACACACCGGGCCTGTGCCTCCTCAGGTCACTCCAGGAACCCTGCTGGGGTCAGCTGCGGGAGGTAGGGGCACAGGGAGGTTCCTGCTGAAGGCTACGTGTGGGCAGCGGGGCTCGAGCTGCCCTCGGCCACCCCGCCTCTGCTCCTACCCGGGGACTCTGCCCGTCCCGGCTGTCGAGTGGCAGCCGTGGCCCCCCGGTCTTCCCCTGTCCCCGGGCCCCGCAACATGCCTGCAACAGCAGGGACAGCCCGGCCCGGTGTCCAGGTTCGGCCCCCTTCGCGGCCCGCTCTGAATTTCTGCGGAAGGCAGGCCATGTGCAGAGGCCGGGCCAGGGGAGGACCGCGTCCCCCTGCAGCGGCCCTGAGGGTGGCGCTCAGCACATGGTCTGCTGAGAGGCCCACCTGGCCTGACCAGGGGCCCCAGGGAAAATCAGGCGGCCCCCACACCTGGAGGCCACACAGACTTTGTAGGCCACCCCCAGGCCCTCCCTGGGACCCAGGGTCCCTGCTGGGGCAGGCAGAGGGCACTGGGCTTCGGGTGCATCTCACAGCTCGGATGGGGGTCTCTGCCCCTAGGGGTGGGCGTGGTGAGCAGAGGCCCTGGGGGCACCTGGGCACACACGCCCTGCTGCCTTTGCTTTCTCTCTCTGGTCCTCAGCCTGGAAGGGGGATCTTTCTGCCTCTTGGTCACATTTGGGACAAACATCACCTCCTCAGGGAGCCCTCCCTGATCAACCCGGCTTCATGACAACGCAGCTGCTCACCCCCTGGGCCATGGAGCCTGCTGGCAGAGCCCCACCCCAGACCACAGCCTCTGCCAGCCAGGGGCTCCCTCCTGCCACCCCCACTCCCTCATTGCATCTCTTTTCCCTCCCTGCTGCTGGACAATCTCTTTGCTCACTTCCATTTCCACTCCCATTTCCCGGACTACAAGCCCAGATCAGGGAGGACACCACCACCCTGCCGTTGGAGAAACCATCTTCCCCTGACCCCTGAGAAGGGCACAGCATCCATTCTGTGCCCAGAAGCTCCCTTGCATGGGCGGCGGGGTTGCCAAGCCTTTGCCTGCTTCCCTGATGGCTCCCGAGGGTCACGACAGGGACAGCGTGGCCCTCTGGTAAGCTCTGAGAGGGGGCTCCGAGGGGCCTCACCCCCAACACCCCCGGATTCCCTGAGGCCCGCTCACCCCTCTCTGGTGGACGCAGAGCCACAGCTTCCCACCCACTGCGGACCCACCAGCTGTGCTTTACTGCTGGCGGGGGCCCGCTTCCCAGCATTTCACACAAAGGTTCTTCGCCATGAATGGAGTCAAATGGATTCACGTTGGGATCATAAATATAATTAGGAGAGTTTTATTTTCAAGTAGCACTTCTGAAATCTATAAAATTAAGCTAATATACTGATTTTTTAAAACATGAGACTTTTACAGCCCTGTGAGTCAGGGTTTGCCAGCCCACGAGGCCAGCAATTAACTCCTTGCAGGCCTCAGGCATCCAGGGGCCCCTGCTGCCCCCACAGAGAGGTCGACACGCCTAGGAGAGCTCTGACTGCTGGGCCCCCTTCCCAGCTCCGGGCGCAGAGACCGGTAGAGGTGACCCTCTCCTCCCTTCATGCCTCGCCGCACTCCCAGCCCTCCCTCCGGCCCCTCCTGGGTGACCCAAGAGGCCTCATCCATCCTGTGCGGCCCCACGTCCCCTTCCGCACTCAGCCCCTCGGGAGTCCTGCTTAATTCCAAAGCCCCAGCCTAGATGCTTCCTGCTGGAACCTTTCTAAACTCACTAATGGGATGTGGGACCCCCAGCTCCTCCTCCTGTCCCGGGTGCTGGGGGCCCCAGGATATGGAGATCTGGCCCGGGGCCCTCAAGACCCAACTGGGAAGGGCAGGCAGGACAGCGCTGCCTCCTGACCCTCAGCCAGCACCTCCAAGGTGACCTGAGGGTGACCTGCTCAGGTCTGGCTCCCCACCTGCACTGCAGGTCACCCAGATCCTGCCCCCAGCCCCACCTGGCCCAGGGCTGGCACACGGCACCCAAGGCTGGCCCCAGGAGCCCACCAGGGGGCCACATGCGTGTCAGCTGTGAGATCGGCAAGGGGCTGCCCTTTGCTCCAGCCACACCTGCGTCCATGTAGCCCCTGCCTCACTGGGCTTATCCCATGAGGAGTCTGCAAAGGCCACCTGGCAGGGGCTGGGATGGGGTTTGAGGGCTGTGCCGCTGAGGGCCGGGGTTGGCCTGAGCGAGCTCGCCGCGGTGAAGACGGTGGCTCCCTCCCTGGATGACCGGTGCCCAGGGCCCGGCCTGCCCCTGCTCTCTGAGTACAGCAACTGACCTTGGA
>SJYV01033072.1:0-12437 GCA_006410875.1 Neotragus pygmaeus
CTTCCAAGAAGTAAGCGTCTTTTAATTTCATGGCTGCAGTCACCATCTGCAGTGATTTTGGAGCCTCCCCACCCCCACCAAAATAAAGTCTGGCACTGTTTCCACTGTTTCTGCATCTATTTTCCATGAAGTGATGGGACCAGATGCCATGATCTTAGATGCCCACCCCCCCCACACACTCCTCTTTGTTCTATTGAGCCCTCAGCAGATTACATGAGGCCCACCTCCACTGGGAGGGCATCTACTGCACTGACGTCTCTGACTCAGATGCTAATCTCATAAAAAACTCCAGGCAGGAATGGGTGGATACACATAATTAAATGTACAGCATCCCAGCAGAGAAAATGAGATCCCGAGCCCTATCTGCTGATTCCAAGGAACTGATGCTTTTTTCAGGTGTGATAATGTCATTACACTGACGTGAAGGGGTGATTTCACTTGGTGGATTCATGTTGATGTATGGCAAACCCAATACAATATTGTAAAGTAATTAGCCTCCAATTAAAAACAAACCCTCCAGTCAAGGGAAAAGAACAAAAGGAAAAAGGGAAGGATGTAGCCAGTGCAGCAAAATCTTGATAGATTTTTAATCTGAATGATGCCATGGCTGAGTATGAGCAAGTATCTTCATAATCTGAGGGCTAGGTCCCCCATCCAGATTCTCAGATGAAACTGGGACGTTAGAAACATTTGGAGTGACTGCTTTCCCGGATTTCCTTGGTGGCTCAGATGGTAGAGAATCTGCTTGCAATTCTGCAATTCAGGAAACCCAAGTTTGATCCCTGGGTCAGGAAGATCCCTTGGAGGTCATGGCCACCCACTCAAATATTCTTGCCTGGAGAATTCCATGGACAGGGGAGCCTGGTGGGCTATGGTCCATCCACTTGCAGAGCCAGACACGACTGAAGCAACTTATCACACAGCACACACACTTTTCTATGATGGGGGTCATTGTCATCCCGTTTTGCCATCTCTTCTTCTCCCCTTTCTTATGCCAACCCACCCTTTTCCAGGAAGATACTGACCGGTTTGAGAATTCCTCTCATGTTCTGCTCTTTTTCATAATGGCCATTAGAGGGCGCAGTCGCTCAAGGCAGCTGCTGTTCTTGGTCCTGCAATTATGACACCAGGTGGAGTCCCTTTAGTATTGAATCCCCATGGACAGAGGAACCTGGAGGGCCGCTGCTGCTGCTAAGTCACTTCAGTCGTGTCCGACTCTGTGCGACTCCGTAGATGGCAGCCCACTAGGCTCCTCTGTCCCTGGGATTCTCCAGGCAAGAACACTGGAGTGGGTTGCCATTTCCTTCTCCAGTGCATGAAAGTGAAAAGTGAAAGTGAAGTCGCTCAGTCGTGCCCGACTCTTAGCCACCCCGTGGACTGCAGCCTACCAGGCTCCTCTGCCCACGGGATTTTCCAGGCAAGAGTCGCAAAGAGTCAGACATGACTGAAGCAACTTAGCATGCATACGAGCAAATTATTTAATGGGGCTTCCCTGGTGGCTCAGACAGTAAAAGAGCTTTTTNCACCCCGTGGACTGCAGCCTACCAGGCTCCTCTGCCCACGGGATTTTCCAGGCAAGAGTCGCAAAGAGTCAGACATGACTGAAGCAACTTAGCATGCATACGAGCAAATTATTTAATGGGGCTTCCCTGGTGGCTCAGACAGTAAAAGAGCTTTTTAAGTCTCCATAAATCTTGGTGACTGCAGGCATGAGAAAGACATCCATATTTAGGTCTAGTAAACATATGCCTTAAGCTTTCCACACTTTGATCCTTGGCTCAGATGGTAAAAAGTCTGCCTGCAACGTGGGAGACCAAGGTTCGATCCCTGGGTTGGGAAGATCTCCTGGAGAAGAAAGTAGCAACCCACTCCAGTATTCTTGCCTGGAAAATCCCATGAACGAAAGAGCCTGGAGGGCTGCAGTCCATGGGGTCACAAAGAGTCGGACACTACTGAGCGACTAACACACACACACTTTGATCCCTGGACGTTTGCACCTCCGAGGTTGCAAAAGGAAGGACCATGGAAATCAGCAGTGATTACCATGGCTGCCTCCACCTTTGGGGACCCACACTGACCCTACCTCCTTCCTCACCATTCCTGGGTTCCTTACCTCACTGGATTCTGAGTCAATGTCTGAGGCAGTGCAAGGAACAGGCAGAGCCTAGGTTGCCATAGCAACACCAGGAGGAAGGATGTCCATCATTTTCTTCTCCATTTGCATTGTGGGAGGAGAGCTCTGCTTCATAAAGTCAAGGGTTTTTCCCAATGAGAGGGTTAGATGTGGGTCACTCACAGGAGTGACAACTACCTCCTCTGCCCATAGGAGGCGCAGGATTATCGATGCCGCAGAAGAGCCATAGATACTGTTGGGGGTGTGGCAGCAAAGGGAACCTTGTTAATTACTGACTGTGGATGGTGATGGTCGTTCCCTGGCCTCATGGAATCCTCAAAGCCATCATGGGAGGTAGGAATTCTCTTCATTTCACACATTAGGACCTGAGGCAATGCATCTGCAGGGTCTGAGGTGCGGGCTGAGGAACAGGGTAGGATGCATGGCGAATATTTTCTGATTCATGGCAGCATCGGTCAGAGTTCTTGCCAAACAACTTCAGCAACTTCATGGCGTATTATCTTCAAAGCCTCTGACTCTCTTTCTTCCCCGAACACTCTTTAGGGATTACTGCGGTCTGCATCTCCAGAACAGTGAGTTTCTTAAGACTGCAAATAACATTCTTATTTGCAGCCGCCTGCATTAATTTTCTTAGTTAATATGAGGATGGGAGAGGGAAGGGAAGAAGGAAGATGGGTGCATGGGAGAGGGGTGAGAGGCAGGAAGGACCCCAGAGGATAAGCCTGGGACTAGGTGTTGAACAGCGTGAGGCCCCCTCAGTGGGTGCTGCTGAAATGGACCTTGGACCCTGTCCCCCTCTGAGGGAAGCTTATGGAGTCTTCCCAGCTCATTTTGATTTGGAGTCAAAATCCTTCCAGTGACCTACAGGGCTCACTGTGGTCCATAGAGAATAACAGGCCTCTCTGCCTAAGGACTGTGGCGCTGGCCAGGCCTCTCCCTAGACTCATGCTCTCCCCTTATGTCTCTACAGGGCTCACCCCTCGTGTCCCTCAGAGCTTTTCAGTTCAGTTCAATTCAGTCACTCAGTCGTGTCTGACTCTTCGCGACCCCATGAACTGCAGCACACCAGGCTCCCTGTCCATCACCAACTCCCGGAGTCTACCCAAACCGATGTCCATTGAGTCGATGATGCCATCCAATCATCTCANGTTCAGTTCAATTCAGTCACTCAGTCGTGTCTGACTCTTCGCGACCCCATGAACTGCAGCACACCAGGCTCCCTGTCCATCACCAACTCCCGGAGTCTACCCAAACCGATGTCCATTGAGTCGATGATGCCATCCAATCATCTCATCCCCTGTCATCCCCTTCTCCTCCCGCCTTCAATCTTTCCCAGCATCAGGATCTTTTCCAAGGAATCAGTTCTTCCCATCAGGTGGCCAAGGTATTGGAGTTTCAGCTTCAATATCAGTCCTTCCAATGAACACCCAAGACTGATCTCCCTTAGGATGGACTGGTTGGAGCTCCTTGCAGTCCAAGGGACTCTCAAGAGTCTTCTCCAACAACACAGTTCAAAAGCATCAATTCTTCGGCGCTCAGCCTTCTTTATAGTCTTGACCTGCTAATTCATGGCACAGGGTGCCACCCTCCAGACCACACATCCCCTTCCCAGATCTGTGTTCTCTACCACCCCGTCACCATCCAGGCTGGTAATCAGTCACTGATCTATTCTGTTTATTGTCGGCCCATCAGATGGAAGCTCCATGAGGCAGGGGTCCAGGTCTCCTTGTTCACTGTGGAGACCTCCACGGTGGGCACAGTGCTGTCCAGAGGGAGCTCCCTAAACTGTGTGCCAAATGAAGAAATGAGCTTACAACTCCGTTTGCAACTCCGCTGCCTCACCAAGTGAGACACGGCCCAAACGCGGCAGAGAGGGAGGGTGCATGGTGGGATCATGCAGCAGAGAGTGGGGCTGGGAGGGCCACGCTGGGCAACCCAGGCTGCTGGGCTTTCTGAGGCTGAGCAGGAGGGGGAGACCTCCAGGTGGGTCCCACAGGAAGACAGGATGACAGGTGCAGTCATCTCCAGTTGCTTTTGGTGCCGCGGTCCTCATCTGGAGTTGAGGCTGGAACCTCAGGGTTTCTCTCCAGAGCTGACATGGATCTTGGGGTTCCTCTGGAGTTTCCACAGGGGAGTCAGGCCTTGTCTCATGGCCTTTTTGGCCTGAGGAGGAAGGTGAAGCAGATCAATGCCCACACAGGAGGCTCATTATCTGCCAGGCAGACTGGAGTGGGTCTGCTCCTTCCAGAAACTGAGACCAGCAGCTCTGGTCGCTGAACATGAAGGCTGCTATTTAATGGGTATAGAGCTTTTGTTCTGCATGATTAAATGCCCAGAAATAGGTAGGGTGAGGGCTCATGTCTTTGTGAATGTATACAATGCCACTGAGTTGTTCACTTAAAAAGTTAAGTTTCAGGTCCTATATGTTGTTGTTGTCAGTCACCCAGTCATGTCCAACTCTTTGCAACCCCATGGACTGCAGCACGCCAGGCCTCCCTGTGCCTCACCGTCTCCCGAAGTTTGCCCAAGTTCATGTCCATTGCATCGGTGATGCCGTCCAGCCACCTCATCTTCTGCTGCCCTCTTCTCCTTCTACCCTCGATCTTTTTCTGCATCAGGGACTTTTCCAGTGAATCAGCTGTTTGCATCAGATGATCAAAATACTGGAGTTTCAGCTTTAGCATCAGTCCTTCCAATGAATATTCAGGATTCATTTCCCTTAAGATTGACTGGTTTGATTTCTTTGCTATCCAAGGGACTTTCAGGAGTTTTCTCCAGTATCACAGTTGAAAGGCATCAGTTCTTTGGTGTTCTGCTTTCTTTTTTTCTTCCCCCAGTTCAGTTCTCACAACCATAAGTGACCACTGGAAAGACCATAGCCTTAACTATATGGACCTTTGTTGACAGAGAAATGTCTCTGTTTTTCCACACACTGTCTAGGTTTGTCATAGTTTTCCTGCCAAGAAGCAATCATCTTCTGATTTCATGGCTGCAGTCACCATCCGCAGTCATTTTAGAGTCCAAGAAGAGGAAATCGGTCACTACTTCCACCTGTATGTTTTATATATTTCAGCTATATATTTTACCACAATTAAAAGAAGACATATTCACATTCATCATCCAGCTGAATTTCCCTGAGGGTCCATGGAATTGACAGTCACGACCACACTTTACAGAGAGGACGTAAGCAAACAGAAGTGAAAGANACACACTGTCTAGGTTTGTCATAGTTTTCCTGCCAAGAAGCAATCATCTTCTGATTTCATGGCTGCAGTCACCATCCGCAGTCATTTTAGAGTCCAAGAAGAGGAAATCGGTCACTACTTCCACCTGTATGTTTTATATATTTCAGCTATATATTTTACCACAATTAAAAGAAGACATATTCACATTCATCATCCAGCTGAATTTCCCTGAGGGTCCATGGAATTGACAGTCACGACCACACTTTACAGAGAGGACGTAAGCAAACAGAAGTGAAAGAGCCTAATCCAAGTCCCAACACGGGGACATCCAATTTGGCAGTCCACCCCAGACTTCCTTGCTACTAAAAAGAGAGTGATCATGAGTTAGATGTATTACACTGGTCACCTCTCACTGTCAACTTGCTTTAACTGTTACCACAAAGACTTGTGCATCCTCCAAATATTACTTAGATTAAACAGTAAGATATTTGCTGATTAAACAACAGGAAGTTGGTTTTCAGGAACTCGGAGTCTGCCGTGTCCAGTGCACACTCCAGCCAGTTAATATTGGTTAGGACAATCAACCCCTTACCCGGGGATGTGAGAATGTCCACTCGATGACCTTTTGACATCAAGGGCCCAAAAACTCCACCTTTAGAGCATGCTGACCGTGCCGGTTTCTGAACATGAAGAATTTATAGCTTAGCTGTGCCTGCCCAGAATGACAAGTATCTCATCCTTTTTATATTTCTGATCACCATCTCCATGCTCCCCACTGGTCAGACCAGCCTGCTTCTTTATCCCATAAGTCCCCTGAGCCCCTGCCTGCAGGAAAGTGGATTAGAGATTTGTTTCCATTTTCTCCCTTAGCTGCCTAATGAATAAGCCCTTCCTCTGCTTCAAACCTCAGTGTCTCAGCATTTGTCTCGCTCTGTGTTGGGCAAACCGGCTAGATTCGATAACACTCCCAACTCTTCTCCCACCACATCTGCCCTCCGGGGCAGAGATACTTGCATAGAGAGGTCCTATTACTGAGCCAAAGCTTGGGTCTGCTAGCTGGATGAACAGAAAAGCCAATCTACTGGGTTGTGATGAAGGAAAGCACATTTTTAAGTATTACACTAAGTGAGAAGAGGCAGCTTCTGCTGAAAAGACCCTCACTTGCTCATGGCTCTCAAGAAGAGCTTTTATAAGACAACTGTAGGAATAAGGGATGAAGGGTGTGTGGTCTGCTTAGGCACCGCTCTCTGGTTGATGTTTTGGGAATCTCAAGGATCATAATGACACCTTATGGTGAATGGTGTCAGATTTGTGATCTCTGAAGGAGAAAATTTCACTTCAGGACCAAAAAGGCAGCTTCAGTCACTCAGAATTTCATGCAGCAAAATTTCATTAAAGTGAAAAGGGGTTAGAGAAAGCTTCTGACATCAGAAGGGGGCAGAGAGTGCCCTCTTGCTAGTCTTAGCAAGGGATTTATACACTTTTTCAATTGGTTACTAACAAAAGATTCTGAAGAATGTCTCAAGTTTGTAAAGGTCTCACCAGACCCATTCCCACAACGTATATCTTAAGATAACAGGATTAGTCAGAAGGTTCTGGCTGAGAAGGAGAAACTTGTCTTCGAGCAAGATACATAGTTGTATATTGTTGTATCAGCTGTTGGATGTTGTTTCGATAATGGCTAGTTATATCCTTGGGCCTGACACAATTCAGAAAATTCAAGTTCTCAGTAGTACAGGAACGAATCTGAAACCGTGTCCACAATGGACACTAGACTCTGTTTTGGATGACTGAATCATAGTCACTCCATTTTGGTTTTTTGAAATGCATCCTTCTCTTTGACGGTTAAAGCAGATGTACAAAACTTGTTTAATAGGCCTTAAATACACTGTTTTGGATAACAAAAAATTTAAGTTAAATCCTAGATAAGTCAGAATGACTTCTCCATACCTCTATACAGGAAAATTTCCTCCATCATTTCTTCCTTTTCTTTGCAAATCTTTGAGAGTAATACTGATGATCAAACTATTTTTCACTTGGCGGCTCTTTGTATCACCTGGTGGTAGGCCTCCTCAGTTTATATACACCACATCCTAGTTATCCACACTAGGGAAAAGCTATTCAGACAGTGAAAAAGTCCATTTCCTTTTCACATGGCTGGTATTACCGGAAACAGATACACAGGCAGAAACAGGCCACCCAGAGCTCGGGAATCTCTCAGTGTCGGAGTTCCCTGGCATGAGACCAGAAGATGGCCTGCATGCTGTTCCAGATGGGTGTAGTGATGGGCCTTGGTCTATCAGGGAGTCTCCCAATCACTATTAAGTTGACTGAGGGATTCCTTGACTCAGAAGGGAATATATGGTTGAAAATGTGCTTCCCACAAAAGCAGACCAAGTCCTATGTTTTCCCAAATCCCCAAAAAGAAAAGTGCCAATTAAGAAAACCCAAAGGAAAGAATAACCATCTTTGGATAACTCATCAAAGCTATCCAAAAAGAAAAACTCATCAACCGTGAGTCTACACCACTTACCAGATTTGTCTCAGAAATGAGGACCAGAACCTTGTTTCCCTCACCACAGAATAGAATGAACCGTGGCTAGCCATGCCTCTCAGGGGCGAGCACCTCGGCTTTTCCCTGAGACAAAGGTGAGCAGGCAGCTGCTGGATGGGTCGGAGAGCTGCCACTAGCCTGGAGCCGATGTGTCATGGGCAAGATGCCACTTGGGATGGGAGTGCCATCGGATTGCCAAAATTGTGTGGGAACTGAACTTCAGTAACAGCGATTTTTTTCATGAATCTTAAATACCAACAATCTGCTTTGACTGGACTATGATCTACAACCTGGTAGTCAGAAATTTTCAATTGGTGGGAATCTGGCTTATGTAAAAACAACTCAAGGATATGGCTCAGGATATCATCTATAGCCACTGAGAAGGAACTAAATGTCCTTGACTTTGCTTTATGCCTAAACTATTATTATTTTTCCTTGCCCGACTTTATTTCTGCATTTTCCCACTTCTCTGATTAAATCTGCTCTTTGCAACTTGGGGAAGTCCCAGAAGGAAAAAGTTTTTGATAAACAAGATGTCAGAGGCATGGGGGAATGGGGATTTGTTTCTGGGAAGGCTTGGCAAGTTCCTTGCTTAGTATCAGTGCTGGAACAGTCAATCTGCCATGTTCAAGCGACATAGCATCTTAACCAACTTAAGCATCCCCTAACCACTGTGACTTGAACTTTTTAGAGCAAAATAAAAACAGATGCAATGACCACTTGACAAGTTCGTGTTTTAATGGGACTGGACACACCCAACAGTGGACAAGGGGAATGTCCATGCTCTTTTCAGTATAAAATTGAAAAGTGAGATTAAGTTATGTCTGTGGAAACAGCTGTCTCTTTTGCCAAATGCTTTCTGAGTTCAGGCTTTAATGTTGCACAAACCACATCATTGCTTTTTTTCATAGAGGAGCTGGTCTCACATGCAGTCTACTCTTTCTGAGTCTTCTGGGTGTAAAAGCTGCAGGTGCAAGGGGCTTCCCTTCCTATGACAGCTGCCATGAGCTTTCCTTCCTGTCCCTGCTGTTTGAGCTCCACCAAGGCAAGGATTCTGTGGGTGTATCCCTGCTATTTCCAAGTTCTGGAACAAGTAGCTGCTAAATAAACACTGAACACATTGCACAGTTAGTTACTGTAAATCTAAAACAGGTCCCTGACTTTCTGTACTGTGACGGGTTAAACAGTGTCCTGCCTCCAATTAGTATCTTGAAGCTCCAACCCCCAGTGCCTCAGAATGTGACCTTATTTGGAAATACAGTCTTTGCAGGTGCCATTGCTTAATTGGTGGCATGAGAGTGAGCCCTTAATTCAGTTACGATTGGTACACCAGTGAAGAGTGAAAATCTAGACACAGACAGGCAGACACTGGGAGAAGGCCATGTGAGGATGAAGGTAACAGACCAAGCAATGAACCTATAACCCAAAAAGCAGCAAAGATTGGCAACATGCCTCCAGAAGCTCGGAGATTCTCCTCCACAAACTCAGAAGGAAGCAGCCTTGCTGTTTGATTTTGGATTTTTCTATGGCTTAAGCCACTCAGATTGTGGCAATCTATTACAGTATCCACAGGAGACTCCTACGTGAACTATTTGTTGGTTGGCTGATATCTTTCCAGGTCAGGTATAACCTCCAGGCCATTCAGGTTATTGAGATGTTTAATCATCATTAATCTCATAGTCTGTAGGAACCCTGGAAAAAAAAAAAAAAAGCTGGGGACTACTGATACGAAACTCAGTAAGTGGTAACCTTTCACTGTGGGATGAATGAGATCCTGAAGAAATCTGACGTGGTATCCCAGGAGCTTCTAACATACTAGACTATTTACCAATTCTGGACCTTCATAGAAACATAATTGGACAGTATGTGTTCTTCTGTATCTGTGTACTTCACCACATATAATGACTGCAAGATTCTTTGCTCCTTTTNAATGAGATCCTGAAGAAATCTGACGTGGTATCCCAGGAGCTTCTAACATACTAGACTATTTACCAATTCTGGACCTTCATAGAAACATAATTGGACAGTATGTGTTCTTCTGTATCTGTGTACTTCACCACATATAATGACTGCAAGATTCTTTGCTCCTTTTTATAATTGAGGAACGTGCTACCGTGTACATGTGGCAGGTTTGGTGTATGCAAGTATTACAGACAGACATTTGAGCTGTGTCCAGCTTCTGGCAACTGCGAACAATGCTTCCTCTAATTTGCATGGGGTAGTTTCTGGTGAGCATGTATTTTTAATCCTTTGGCCACAGACCTGAGAGTGGATGTTACAGGCTTCTTGTCATTAATACTTTTTATGTTGAACGTCCCCTGTGTCATGTGGTGTGTGGTTTTCTTTCCTTGCTTGGCGGCCTGAGCTGGGAGGCCTTCTTGCTCGGCAGGTGCGTCCCTGGTGCAGGTGAGGCGCCTGGGGTTGGACGCCCAGCTTGGCCTCATGCACAGAGCTCGGTGCTGAAGCTCCCGCACGTGGACCACGGGTAGAGACATGGCACGGGGGTGGGGGTGGGCACCAGCCTGGGCCCACCCTGGGAGGGCAGCCGCACTCAGTAGGGCCGTGTTTAGCACTGGTCCTGACGGGAGCCGCCAGGGCCTGCAGGCAAATGGATTTTGGCACCACTGTGGGCA
The DNA here is from genome assembly GCA_006410875.1 of Neotragus pygmaeus. Lineage (NCBI taxonomy): Eukaryota > Metazoa > Chordata > Mammalia > Artiodactyla > Bovidae > Neotragus > Neotragus pygmaeus. The sequence continues at coordinate 10,507 of SJYV01033072.1, forward strand.
TTCCTGCTGTGTTTAGAGGAACTTCCTGTCTTGCTTCTTGGAATGGAGGAGGAAGTGTGAGCGTGGATGTAATCATTCATGAGAGGAAGGGAGGGGAGAGAGAAGGTTGGCTCTAGTGTGCAGGGGAAGAAACAGATCCTTAATACAATTTTTTATTTGAGAAAAAATAAAACACCCCGGATCCATCAATTTCCTGCCTTCGTCCACCAGGTCGGCAGCTGTTCCTGCTCAGCATTCCACTTGGCTATTCTTCCTGGGGCCACAGAATCTGCCAAGGGCTCATCTCTCTTTAAAGTAAATGAAGAATGTCCGGATTTCCTTTGGATGGATGGTGATGGTGAAACCCCCTGGTTGCAGTGAAGGATGGCTGGAGCTGCCTGAGAGGACAGAGGTGATCTGCTCAGTGTTGCCCCTTGGAGCAACCAGCTCTCCCAGAGTCGCCTCTTTTCAGCATCCACCCACAACACTGTCCCCTATTACACCCTGGCTTTCATGCTTTGCCCTTGGGATGAAACCTATTTATCCATTCATCCACCCGTCCTTCGATTCAACCATTCATCCATCTCTTTGTCTAATCATACATACATTCATTCTCATTCACCTCTCCAACCTCCGTCCATTCATCCATCGTCCATCCACCCACCCATCCATCTATCCTCCACCAATCCATCCTCCTTACATCCATCCATTCATCCATCTCATATCCATCCATACATCCATGCTGCTCTCCATCTTCCTAACTTCTATCCATCCATCCAGCTTCTACCCACTCAACAATCCATCTTTCACCCTTTCTCCTTCCTTCCACTTCCTTCTATCCATCCATAAATTGCTCATCCATCTTCCTTATTCCTGTCATCTGTCAATCCATCCATCACCCATCCATCACCCAATAATCCACCCATCCAGCATCCATCTACATACCTTCCTTTCTTACAACTTTTTTTCCTATCAACCATCCTTCCATTCATCCATTTACCAAATAGTGACTATGTATCTTCCTATGTACCCAGACTATGTTATGTGCAGTAGACAAAGAAGAGATAAAGAGTCAGATCAAAATGAGGGGAAAGACAGCGCAAAAGAGGCAGCTGACCCAAACCTGAACCTGGGGGAGCTTGATTAGGAGTTGTCCAGAAGTCCAAGGGCATTCCAAGAAGAAAGAGCACAAGCAAAGACTGAGAGGCATGAATCAGGCTGAAGCGGTTTCCAAGAGTTAACTGTGGAGTCCTGGCAAGCGGAGATTGAATTGAACCCTTCCTTAACCTACTGTGGTAGATTCGAGAAGGCTTAGACTCAGAGAAGGAGAGTGGCTTGTTCAGGGTCACACAGGTCTTAGGGGGCAGAGTTGGGATCTGAACCAGGTCTGTCCAGCTCCCAAGCCCAGGTGAAGGGCAGGCAGGGAACCCCGGGGCGGGGGGACCGCCTGAGCCAGGGGTGCATGAACCTCTGAGGTGGCTAGGTTCCTGAGCTGGCCAGCGCCAGTGGTGCAGTGTGCTCACGTCCCAGGTCCCTGTGAGCGAGCGCTCCTCCACGGACACCACGGGGCCCAGACCCCGCAGCACAGACTGCAGGACAGGAGCGCAGGGAGGGGTGAGCACCCAGACCCAGAGCAGAGGACAAAACAGCCGCAGGCGTGGAAACACCCAGGCCCAGGGTATAACATCTTCCTGCAAGTCATTCTCAGAGTAAATCTCCATGTAAAGGACAGCAGTCCCATTATATAGATGAAGAAACTGAGGCCGGGGAGGCACATTCTCCCCAGGGGGGCTGAGCTGGATGGGCACGCCCAGGAGGTGGCAGGCACTTAGAACTGCTCTCATCACTGAGTCCCTCCTCCCAGAGATGTTCAGATGGTGCCCTGTATGCCCCTGGGATGCAGTCAGTCTTGGGTATGTATCCCGTTTTCCCCAAAATGCACTGATTGTGCA
>SJYV01033072.1:25274-40905 GCA_006410875.1 Neotragus pygmaeus
GAGGGAAGAAGGAGGGGGATTCAGGAGGGTGGGGACACATGGATGCCTGTGGCCGATTCATGTTGGTATATGGCAGATACCATCACAATATTGTAAAGTAATTATACTCCATTTAATATAAATATTTTTTAAAGCCTTTGTTCTAAGATCAGGAAAAAGTCACAGATGTTCACTCTTATCACTTTTATCTAACATATTATTGGAAGTCCTTGCCGTGGCAATTAGGCAAGGGAAAAAAACGCATCCAAATTGGAACAGAGGAAGTAAAACTTCTGGCAGATGTAATGATATTATATGCATAAAAACCCTAAAGACAAAATCTGTTACAAGTAATGAATCCAGTAAAGATGCAAGATACAAAATCAATATACAAAAATCACTTGCCTATTAGTGTTTCTATGTGCTAATAATAAACTCTCAGAAAGAAACAAGAAAACAATTCCACTTTGCATCAAACTGATTAAAATACATAGGAATAAATTTGACCAAGTAGGTGAAATATCTGTACATTGAAAACTATAAGACATTGATGATTGAAATTTAAGAAGACACAAATAAATGGAGTGATATTTTCTGTTCACAATTGAAAGAATTTATATTGTTAAAATATCTGTATTACACAAAGTAATCCACAGTTTCAATGCACTCCCTATGAAAATCCCAATGATGTTCATCACAGGCACAGAACAAACTATCCTAATACTTGTGTGGAACCACATAAGACCCTGAACAACAAAGGAGATTTTGAGGAAGAAGGATGAAACTGGAGAAATCACCTGCCCTATTTTCAAACTGTACTCCAAAGCTACAGTAATCAAAATAGTCTGGTACTGGAATTAAAAGAGACATGTAGATCAAAGGAAGAGAACAGAGTGCTCAGAAATAAGCCCAGGCATGTATGATCAACTACTTTACGGCAAAAGACCCAAGAATATAAAATGAGGAAAGGAGAGTTTCTACAATAAATGGTGTTGGGAAAATTGGATGCCATGTGAAAGAATGAAACTGGACCGCTGTCTAACACCATGCACAAGAACTAACTCAAAATGGATTGAAGAATTGAACATAAAACTTGAAACTATGAAACTCCTAGAAGAAAACATAGGTGGTAATCTCCCTGCTGTGGTCTTAGTTGCTGGACCAAACTCCGCTTCTCTCATGCCATGCTAAGAAAAGCCAAACTATTGATAACTGGGTTTGGTAAATATAAATATATATATGTATGTATGTATGTATACATATATGTATACACACACATCTACCTATCTATGTATCTGTGGATAGCAAGTTTATTTGCAGTACACCAAGCAAGGAGAATGGGCAGCTCATGCTCAAACAATCCAAACTCCCAAAAGGCTTTCAAAGGAGAGTTTTCAAAGGCAACATTAGATGTGAGAGCTGCAGCATGTGTTATTAGCTCATGGAATTTCTTTTCCTTGGTTGGTGGTATTAGGGTATTTCTGGCTCCAGTTAACCTGAGGTCTACAAACTGGTGGTCAGCACACAGTCAGCTTCCTTCATCTAGTGTGTGGGTTTTTGTGCCTGTAAAACAATTCAAGTACGTGGCTCTTGATAGTGCCCATAGTCCCTGGAGGATCTGCAGGTCCTAAGCTAGTCTTATTTCCTTTTGTTACTGCATCCCTTTGTCTCTTCATTTTCTCTTTTCTGTGATTGAATTTGCTCTTGGGAACTCAGGGAAGATCTAGGAAGCTAAAGCTTTTCTACAAACAAGAAGTGAGGGACAGGGAAGGTGTGGGAGTCTGTCCCTGAGAAGGGTCCTGCTGGGTTTCATTTTGATGATACTTCTCTTTTGCATTTGACACCAAAAGCAAAGGCAACAGAAGAAATAATCAATAAGTGGAATGACATCAAACTAAAGAGTTTTTGTGCAGGATAGGAAACTTCAAGAAAATGAAAGGACAACCTACCAAGCAGGGGAAAATATTTGCAAATTATATATCAGATAAAGGATTAATACCCCAATTATATAAGGAACTCATACAACTCAGTAACAAATAACTGGTTAAAAATTGAACCAAAGACCTGAATAGACATTTTCCCAAAGAAGACATACAGATGGCCAATAGACACGTGGAAAAATGCTCAACATCACTGATTGTCAGGGACATGCTGATCAAAAGCACAAGGAGATTCACCTCACACCTGTCAGAATGGGTTTCCTGTCACATAGAAGAAACAGCAAGTGTTGGTGAGGATGAGGAGAAAGGGAAACACTCTTGCTCTGTTGGTGGGAGTATCAACTGGTGGGGTGAAGCCACTGTGGAAAAGAGACTGGCAGTTTCCCAAAAAATTAAAAGTAGAGCTACATATGATAGCATCTAGTTATTTATCCGAAGAAAACAAAATTACCGCCATGTTCATTGCAACATTATTTAAAATAGCCAAGATATGAAGTCACCTAAGTGACCATCAGGGCGTCCCTGATAGCTCAGTTAGTAAAGAATCCCCTGCAATGCACGAGACCCCGGTTCGATTCCTGGGTTGGGAAGATCCACTGGAGAAAGGATAGGCTACCCACTCCAGTATCCTTGGGTTTCCCTTGTCTCAGCTAGTAAAGAATCCACCTGCAATGCGGGGAGACCTGGATTTGATCCCTGGGTTGGGAAGATCCACTGGAGAAGGGAAAGGCTACCCACTCTAGTATTCTGGCCTAGAGAATTCCAAGGACTGTATATAGTCCATGGGGTTGCAAAGAGTCGGACACGACTGAGTCACTTACACTTCACTTCACTTCTAAGTGTCCATAAAGAGGGGAACAGATAAAGAAAATGTGATATATATGCAGAATGAATGGTTATTCAGCCATTAAAAACACACACACACACACACACACACAAGGAAATCCTGCCATTTGCAACAACATGGATTGGAACTTGAGGGCATTATGCTAAGTGAAAGAACTCAAATAGAGGAAGATGAATGCCACATGATGTCATTTATGTGTGAATTTTTTGAAAATAACATGAAAAATAAGCTCATATATGAGATAAACTGGTGAATGCTAGGAGTAAAGACTGGAGAGTGAGTGAAATGCATGATGGGGGTCAAAAGGTGCAAACTTCCAGAAGCAAAATAAATGAGTCAAAGGGATAAGCGTATAGCATGGTGACTGTCGCTAATAATGCTGTGTTCTATTTTTAAGTTGCTAAAAGAGTAGATATTAACCTTTTCATTACAAGGAAATATTTTATATCTATGTGTGGTCACAGATGTTAACTAGATCTATTGCAGTCATTTTGCAATATTTACATGTGTGGAATCATTAGGACGTATATTTGGAACTAAAATTATGTTATATGTTAATTATATCAGTAAAAAAAAAAAAGAAAGAAAGAAAGTGAAGTGGCTCAGTCGTGTCTGACTCTTTGAGACCCCGTGGACTGTAGCTTACCATGCTTCTCCATCCATGGGATTTTCTAGGCAAGAGTACTGGAGTGGGTTGCCATTTCCTTCTCCAGGGGATCTCCCAGACCCAGGGATTGAACCTGGGTCTCCCTCATTGTAGGCAGATGCTTAAGAGAAAGCAGCAGTATAAAAAAGTTCCCCCTGAGAGTCACAGTATTCTAAATGATCATTGTTGAAGTTTGACATAAAATATAATTATAGTGAGAATATATGTAAGAGACAGGGCCCACAGGAGGCAAAGTCTTACTTGGAGATGAAATTATGCAATACACACAATTGTTCAAATGCATTGCATGTATATCTCGAATCTTAGACTCAATCTAATATCTATCATCTCTGATTCCATACATTAAAGTTTGCAGCTCCTGGCTCACAGAAGTTTTGCAGAGAAGACCTCTGTCTAACTTTAATGGTCACAAGGAAATAGGAGCAGAGAAAGTTCTCTTTAGGCTTTGACAGGCGAGCCCAGGCAAAATTAGTCCTAGAAGTGGCCAGTGTGACGAGACCGTCAGAGTTTATTGGTTCTCAGGATGGCTACCCTGGTGCTCAGACAGTAAACAATCTGCCTGCAATGCAGGAGACCTGGGTTCGATCCCTGGGTCAGGAAGATCCCCTGGAGAAGGGAATGGCAACCCACTCTGATATCTCTGCCTGGAGAATTCCATGGACAAAGGAGCCTGGCAGGCNGCTACCCTGGTGCTCAGACAGTAAACAATCTGCCTGCAATGCAGGAGACCTGGGTTCGATCCCTGGGTCAGGAAGATCCCCTGGAGAAGGGAATGGCAACCCACTCTGATATCTCTGCCTGGAGAATTCCATGGACAAAGGAGCCTGGCAGGCATGCACGATTGTTGCTCAGTCGCGTCTGACTCTGCGACCCTGTGGACTGTAGCCCACCAGGCTCCTCTGTTCATGAGATTCTCCAAGCAAGAATACTGGAGTGGGTTGCTGTGCCCTCCCTCAAGCTGGCTAAAGAGATAAATTCACGAGATCTATATGTGTCATCTTTCTTCTGAATTTTGTTCTGAGCTCACCACAAAAACTGATGAGGGTGGACGGCATGATAAACAACTTAACTTCCCTGTCACAGGTGGACAGACCTCTGAGACAGGGCCAAGCAGCCTCAGAGATCCTGCCTGGATCCAGTCAAAGGCTTTGGTCAGAGGGCAGAGGCACTCATGACTGGACATGCAAGGTTGTTCCAGGGGTGCTCAGAGCCATCTCCACAAGGAAGTACATGTTGCTGAGGCAAGCCTAGATTTATAAAACCTATAGGACCCCAATTTGACAGTCTTCATAATGGATTGGGTATAGGAGAGCACACAATGATGTGAAATTTTGCAATCTGGACCCAAGTTGTTTTAGGTGTGCATGCATGCAAAGTCAATTCATTCGTGTCCAACCCTGCAACACTATGGACTGTAGCCCACCAGGTTCCTCTGTCCATAGGATTCTCCAGGGAAGAATACTGGAGTGGGTTTGCTGAGCCTTCCTCCTGGGGATCTTCCCAACCGAGGGATCAAACCCCTGTCTCTTGCATTTCCTGCACTGGTAGGCAGGTTCTTAACCATTAGCACCCCCAGGGAAGCCCTTTATTTTAGGCAGATGTTTTTATTTTCCTCTTGTAAACCTCAAATTCTATTTTGAATTGTTGAGAAATATTATTCTGTTTCTTTACTTCCTACAGATATTTTCAGTTATGCTTCAATTGTTGAGAAATATTATTCTGTTTCTTTACTTCCTACAGATATTTTCAGTTATGCTTCAAGCTGCAGCAAAAGTAATATGTATTTATATATTTTGACTTTGTCATACCAATTGGCCTATAGACCTAATGTATAAAATTTTGTTTGTTAAAAAGTTTCACTAATATATGCACCTATATAAAAATGTAGTAAATAAAAATAGCAAAGAAAGTAAATAGCATTTAATATGATAGTCAAGTGCTAAAAAGCAGGCTGTGGGACTTACCTGATTGAGTCTGAACACAAATTTCACTTTCCCAACTGCTCTGCTAAGTAGCTGTGTGGCCTTAGAGAAGATTTCTTAACCTCTCTGACTCTCAGTTCCCTCATCAGCAAATGGGATACCATGCTGCCTGCCTCCTAGGCCCAATGGGGCAGATTAAATGTATAAGACAAGTGTATCCCATAGAACAGTGTTTGGGGCACAGTAAGTGAAACTGCAATTCACTCAGTTTTGTCCAACTCTTTGTGACCCCATGGATTATACTGTCCATGGAATTCTCTAGGCCAGAATACTGGAGTGAGTAGCCTTTACCTTCTCCAGGGGATCTTCCCAACCCAGGGATCGAACCCAGGTCTCCCACATTGCAGGTGGATTCTTTACCGGCTGAGTCACAAGGGAAGCCCAAGAATACTGGAGTAGGGTAGCCTATCCCTTCTCCAGGGGATCTTCCCAACCCAGGAATCGAACCAGGGTCTCCTGCATTGCAGGTGGATTCTTTACTGGCTGAGTCACAAGGGAAGCCCAAGAATAGTGGAGTAGGGTATCCTATCCCTTCTCCAGGGGANGTGATTTTGGAGGTGGTATTGGTGGAGCAGGTGTGGGTGGAGTGGTGACAGAGATGGGACCTAATCTTTGCCCAGCATTTACTAGGGATCCACACATTGTACTCAGTGTGCTCTGTTTGAATTATCCCAGTTTAATTTTGATACCAACCCTTTAAGGGAGGTTTTACTTCCTTATCAGACTCATTCACGGAGGAGGAAACTGAGGCTTCAAAACATTACATCGCTTGCTCTGGATCACAGGTAGCAATTCGCAGAGTTGGAATATAGCCAGTCAGCCGTCTGGTCTAAAATCACACTCTTACCACCTGCGCTCAAGGGCACAAGCATGGGCATGGCACCAGCCAATCACAGTGTTTACTGATCACAGTCTCCTGTTTAGAGGGGAAGGTGCAGCCCAGGACCGGGGCCCACACAGCCAGTCCCAGTCTAACAGGAGACCCAAGGGGCCCCAGGTCAGAGGAGGGGTAATCAAACCCGTGAGCTGGAGGATCTGGTCATCGATGTGGGTCACAGCCTCATCGTGCATGACCTGGCCTCCGAGGACAAACTCCAGGCATCCTTGGTCCACAAGCTGGCGGACCTTGGCATTGTGGGTAGGGAGAAAAAGCCAGGTTACAGCCCCTGAGCTGTGCCTGGCTGTTTGTTGGGGACATGCCTGTAGCATCTCATGGTCCTTCCTTCAAACTCCTCACCTTCATTTATTCTGCAAAAGCAGGACCCTGTCTGTCCTGGTCAGCACTGTGTCCATTACCTAGACCAGCATCCATTACCTAGACCAGCACCTGGCCCATGGCTGCTACTTCATCAAATATACATGTATAAGCACATGTGTTTAATAGTTTGCTTTTGAAATCATGTCAGCCTTCTGGAAACTTGGGCTTCCCAGGTGGTACATTGGTAAAAGAATCTCCCTGCCAAGGCAGGAGATTCAAGAGATGCAGATGTGATCTCTGGGTTGGGAAGACCTCCTGGAGAAGGGAATGGCAACCCACTCCAGTATTCTTGCCTGGAGAATTCCATGGACAGAGGAACCCGGCGGGCTACAGTCCATAGGGTCACAAAGAGTTGAACTTGACTGAGTGACTAACACTTTCACTTTTCATATGATTATCCATATCAGGAAATTTAACATTTATAATGCTGCTATTGAATTCATAGACTTGACTCAAATTTTGCCATTTGTTCCACTGATGTCCTTTCTTTGGTGTAAGAGTCAATTTAGGATCATGAATTGCTTTTAATGTCATTTCTCTTTATTATCCTTTAATTCACAACACTTCCTGAGCCTTGCTTTTTCTTTCATGGGATTAATAATTTTGAAGATTATCAGATAGCTATTTTGTATGTGTGTGTGTGTGCTCAGTCATATCCTGCTCCTTGTGATCCCAAGGTCTGTAGCCAGCCAGGCTTCTCTTTCCATGGAATTTTCCAGGCAGGAATATTGGAGTGTGTTGCCATTTCCAATCCAGGGGATCTTCCTGACCCAAGGATTGAACCCATGGATCTTGCATCTCCTGCATTGGCAGGTGGATTCTTTAGCACTGTACCACCTGGGATATTTTGTATAATGTCCTTCAAATTGCATTTGTCACAATTGGAGGACAAATGTTCTAAAATACATAAATTAAGGGAGGAATGGAAATATAAATAAGGCCAAAGACTATGGCAGTGAGGCCACCATGCTGTTTATAGACTGTACTTTGATTGCTGAAAGTGCAGTAGTAGCAGTTCACTCACTTGAGAAATTTTGAATAACACCTGCTGTGTACTGTTTTAAATGAGCACTGTGAAATGCGAATGTCTCCTTCCATATTAATCAATAAGAAATGCCACAGCCATCAGCGATTTCTGGCCTTAAAATGTGAATGAAAGCTCCCAAAACTGTGATCCAGCGACGCTGTCCCCCCTCCACGGTGACTGCTGAGGAGCTGGGGGAATGCAAGAAGCAAGGTGAACAGGGAAACTGGATTGGCCCCAGATAGCTAAGGTGCTTATGAAAGAAATGAATTCAGTGGGCCCAGAGGCTTGCATCTTCCCATACAAAGAATGCTAAATTCCTTAACTTGATACCTGACCTTTGATGTTCAGACTGCCTGCTTTCTTTGTTGCAAAGTTGTATATAACCTGACTTCTTCCCTGCCTCCTTGGAGCAGTTTTCTCAGAGCTACTGAGATGCTGGCTCCTGGGCTCAGAGTCCTAAACATTCCCACTAAATAAAGTAACTCTCTACTTTCGGGTCGTGACTGTCTTTTTTAGTCGACAGCACCTATTGCCCACCAGTCACTGCCCGCTCAGTGAGGATTCAGCCAAAACAAAGCAAGAAAAAACACTGCCTTCCAGGGCTACACCATGGAGTTGCCTGCCCAGGTCATAGCCAGACCACGTGTTTAACTGGGGGTAAGAGACAGACAACTGATTTGGGAGTATCCATGAAAAGGAGTGAGGACTGCCCACTGGAGACCCTAAAGAATTATGCTTCGAGTCAGGATACCTGACCCAGAATCCCACCTGGCTGGTATAAGCTGTGTGACCATGAGCCCGTTGCCTGCCCTCCCTCTACAGCATGGTTAGTATTCCAACCATACTGGCTGTTGGAAGGAGTCAATTCAATAATGTGTACGAAATCGGCAAGCACCTGGCCCGTGGGAGAGCCCGTGTAATGGGCTCTCAGCTCCACAAGCTGCAGGTTCCCATCCCCTCTCAGGGTAGGGGGGCAAACTGGTGGACACCCTGCTTCACCATCTGAGCTTTGCCACCTTGAGCAAGACCCTGGGCCTCTGGGTCTCACCATCAGTGACTGTTCTGGAAAAAGGTGAAGCCTGGAGGGAACAAGCAAGCTCCAGAGAGGCGTCCCAGGCACTTCCATCATGTGGTTACTCCAAGTACAGCCTCTCTGAGGAGGGCGGTCACTCCCACTGTAGATGCGGCTGACAGAGGCCACTGGCCACCTGGGATCACCCAGGGAGGTGGGGGAGCCGGCCCTGGTCCCAGGCTGCCCTCTGTGGAGTGGGGCCTCTCACTCTCCGTGATGAGTGAAGCAATCTGCAGCCAGCCTGAAACCACAGGGACTGTGGCACCCCTGGCTGGGTCACCAGTTCCCGTCCCCAGGGGCCCACATAGATGTGTAAATGAAGGAAGAGAGTGTGGACACACGTTCCCCCTGGAGTGCCCAGCGTCAGAGGTGACCCCATTCACACCAGCTGAGCGCCAGCGGGGTAGCCAGAAAGGCGGGATTAAACACAAACCTGTCTCCCGGGCATGGGGCTGACCACCACTCTCATCTAAGCTCTGAGAGCAGCCCAGGGAGTTTAGAGCCTCCTGGTTTACCCAGCACAGCCCCAGCCACAGAGGGCACTGCCCCAGGAGTTTCCTGGAGGGTCATCGCTGGGACCCCCAGGCCACTCCTCTCTCAGCTCCCCGGCAAGGACCACCTTGGAGGGCAGCAGCGTCACCTGGAGTTTCTGCTTGGCTGACGCGACGCCATCCCACCACAGCCGAAAGAACTCCTGTCCACAATGATGAACCTGTGCTGCTTATTACGGGTCAGCTCCTCCACCACCGAGGTGTAGACTTTGGTGACATAAGCCTGCATGCTCTCCTAGACCGGGGGCCGGGGAAGGGGGACACCATCACACCAGCTCCATCGGGAATCCCAGAGGCCAAGGAGTAAAATCCGGGGACACACAGTGTCGGGGGGCCCCCTGGCACTCACACCATCTGCCCTGGACCCTGCCCTCTACTCTCGCTGCTGTTCCAGCAAGGGAGCCTCTGTGCCCACTCTGCCAGATGCATGATAGGCGGTGCACGGGGGGAGGACACGGGCAGCCCCTTTGATGGGAATACGCCCCCTGGGGAGACAGACTGCGGCCAGAGGGCCACGCCAGCCAGGCCCAGGGTCAGGGACAGCCTCCCAGAGGGACGTGCTGCATGGCCCCGAGGCTGCCCTGGGGGGACACACCACTCAAACCCAGGGGCCCCAGGGGAGACGTCCAGGGACTCAGAAGGGCTTCCTTGGGCTGGAATGATGGGGGTGTGGGTGCTGGGAGATGGAGCTGAGAGGAGCTGACCCCCTGGGTTGTCCCTGTGGGTCTACCTGCCTCCCCGCAGGCAGGGAGCCCCCAGGATGGAGCCATGCCTGCTTCCCATCTGGGTCATCCTGGCTCACTGTGGAGCCCAGAGATGCTGGTAAAGGAATGCAAAGGGCACCGGGCAGGGAGTCAGCAGGCTTGGCGGCTATTTCCGCTGAACTTGAGCAGCCCTGATCCTCCCTGGGCCTCAGTTTCCCCTTCTGTAAACTGGGAGTGGCAATCACGCTTCCCTGAAAGTCAGCACTCCACACATCTATGGGTGCCCCCCCCAAAACAGAGGCTGCCCAGTGGGCCCAGGACCAGATTCAGCACAGCCTCGAGGCTCTTGCTGCCCCTCTCTCCTTAAAATGAGCTCCTCTCATATCCACTATCACAGAGCGATTTTGTTCATTTATTCAAGTATTTACTTTCTCCTTCTAAAAAACAGCTTTAGGAGGTTTGTGCGTGCATGCGTGCAAAGTCACTCCAGTCGTGTCTGACTCTTTGCGACCCCATGGACTGTAGGCCACCAGGCTCCTCTGTGCATGGGGCTCTCCAGGCAAGAATACTAGAGTGGGTCTCCAGGCCCTCCTCCAGGGATCTTCCTGACCCAGGGATGGAACCTACGTCTCTTATGTCTCTCGTATTGGCAGGCGGGTTCTTTACCACTAGCATCGCCTGGAAAGCCCAAGGAGGTAAGTAATAATACCCAACCACTTGCCCTAGAAACCTAAAGAAATCAGAGTCTTTTTATCTTTTTTTTCTGCCCTTCTTCATTCATTCCTTCAACAAATTTTCACGGAGTGTCTATCCCATCCATGAGGCAGCTTGAGGATACGTCCATAGACATATTCAATGGATGAAGCCTCTTCCCCATGGAACTGAAGCTCTAGTGGGAAAAACAGGCATTCGACAAGCCAGTAAGTAAAATGTACTAAAGGGAAGTGTTTAAAAACTGATTAATGGAGACAATATAGGTGAAGCACACCAACTTTATTTAATACTTCTCTAAGAAGTCTCCTTGAGCAGAATTCAGAATGGAGTGTGTGGCAGAAAGGTTTTAGAAGATAAAGAATATTCTCTAAGGGGAAGGAAGGAAAAGGAAGAAGAAAGCTGAAAAATCTAGCTGAGGCCACATACTCCGTCTTGTTGGGCAAAATGTAGAGGGAAATAAGATTCACACTTGAGACTGACTTGGCCACTGGGATTTCACTGCTCCACAGACTATTTCTGGAACATTTACAGGGACAAGAAAGTTACCCATGATTCGGTTTACTGATGTGACCTCCCAAACAAGAGAGTGCCTCTATATTGAGCCTAGAAAATGCTCTCAATATTCTCAATGGAAGGACTGGGGAAATGGAATAGGGGAATAGATAGGGATGTCAGGAAGACATCACCAAGAAAGTACTTTTAAGGCGCAACCAGGAGGAAGAGAGAGGCTGGGTCTTGCAGGCCTCTGGGAGGAAAGCCTTTAGGGCAGAGGGAACGGCCAGTGTGAAGATCCCTACCTCCCATCAGAAGCGGACATCAGGGCACAGAGAGGGTCCCCTGCATGAGGAATGTGACCGTGGCCTGACACAGGGCCGTGCACACTCCATCTAACCTTTGCAACCTTTGGTTCTCCCTAGCACACGTGGGGAAAATGAGGCTGAGAGACAGGAAGTGAGAAGAACAACATCTGCTTCTCAGCCAGTCTGCAGCAGATCAGGACCTGAAACCAGGCCGATTCCAGATACTCCAGGTCGACCCCAGGCTGCACACCCAGCACAGGATCCGGAATGGAGAAGGAAGCTACAGCTTCAGAGGTGGCAAGGAGAGCGGCACCAGGCTCCTACCTGGACGGTATGGAGCCAGCCCACATCCAAGTGACTGTGGGGTACCACAAAGACACTGATCGTGGCCTCAGGCTGGGTTCCCAGAAGCCACAGTAACAGCAGCTGCGTGAGCACTGATCCCATCCTAGAGGCCTGCGGATTGGAGCTGGGTCTGGCAGTTTCAAAGACCTCCGGTTTAGCAATGGGGCACACTGGGCAGCCTCGGCTCTCCGCCTCTTGGGGGAGGGACCGGGGGCGGGGAGTGGGAGGCAGGGGCCCAGGTGATGCGGCTGGCACTGGCTGACTGTCTTTCAGCACTCCACCCCACCTCCAATTTCCTGTCCTTCCCTTTCCAACTTTAAGCCAGATTCCAGATGCCACCTCCCTTTCAGATTCTCTCTTTCTGGCCATAGTTCCCCTCTCTCCAATGTATAAGCCTCTGCCTTGGACCTCTGGCAGCCTTTCCCACAAGGCATCCCAGCCCCTCTCTACCCCAACCCCTCTTGATTCAGACCCTGTCCTGCAAAACTCAGCACTCAGTAAGGGCCACCACCAGAATCCCGCCCTGATAGCCGTTCCCACTGGGGGCCTTGCAAAAGGGATTGTTACCTCCATTTTAAGGGCTGGGTTTCCCAAACTGGATCTGACTTACCTAAGATAGTAGAAATAGAGGAGGAACAAGACTGCTTAAAACTTTCAGAATTAGATCTGGATCACCAATAGTGCCCTTGGCAGGATGCCCAATCTCTCAGGGTCTCAGCATCCCATCCACAGAATGGGATGGCCGTAGAGGAGCTGGGGGTCAGGGTCACAGGAGGTGACACCTCAGGGACTCCTTCCTGGAGGACGGCTGATCACAATGGTGCAAGCTGGAGGGGCCAGAGTGTTGCTTAGAACTGTCTCTGTACCCCTTGACACTGAGGCCGGGGATCCACGAGTGGGCTCTCCTGCCTGAGATCCAAATGCCCGACTGACATTTTCTACTATGGCCAGAGCTGAGACTCATTCTCCCTTCTGGCCGCCTTGTCCATCCATTCATCAAACACCACTGGCGAACATGGTCTCCAAGCAAGTCTTCATCCTCTCTGACCCATCTCCCTTCCTTGGCCCACATCTCACGTGATTTGACCTTGACTTTCCTCCTATTGAGAACAAGGTCTAGTTTACCTTCTCCCTTTGTAGCTGGTGGGTGTGTGACTCACTAGTAACCAACAGAATGTGGATAAGATGGCCTGTGTGACTTGGAGGTTGTCAGAAGTGGCACGGCAGACTTTGCTTTGGTTCCCGGGGCACTCACGTGTGGAGGTGGGGCCGCCATGCTGTGAGGAAGCCCAAACCAGGCCACGTGGGAAGGAGATGTGGCGAAGCCCTGAGAGTCCTTCAAGAGGGAGAGGCAGGCCAGCCCCGCTGCTCCAGCCCCACATGGCCTCACCCACGTGCAGACCTCACGTCGTGTCACACACTTGTCCGTTCTTGTCCTTTCCTCCAGGCCTGTGTATTAGCTGTTCTTGCTGCAGCTCACTCGAGGCTGGATCTGATACTCATATCCCCACCTACCACCCATCCATGCCTCTCACCTCCAGCGAGCACCTGGGCTGGAAATGATGTCTGACCTGGTGGGGGATACCCAGAACCTCGTTCCCGAGGGGCCTGACCCTTGGTCAGCATGCCTTCCTGAGTCACAGCACTCACCTGTCAGTTCACCTTCCTCATCAGGAAAAGGCCAGAGACGCACACGTCTGTTACCACCTGAGCCTTCTCTGCCTCCCTGTGTTCAGCCTGCCTGACCTACCTCCTGTGGTCTCCATCAGTGATTCCCGCTAGACTGCTGGCCCTTCCTCTTGTCTGCTGGTCTCTTGGCACAAGCAGTCTGAAGGGACCAGGGCCACCAGTAGGTTGTCACCTGGTGGATACATCCCTCCTTTGGATGCCAGTCCTCTGAACCTGCAGAGTCCAGAGTCATGTGTGTGAGACTCCAATTCCCAAGTAGGTCGCTGGGAGTGATGATACATGAGGCCTCTCCTGTTTCCATCTCACATAGTCTACCCACTGGGGACCTGGGCACTGGCCATGGATTTGGGGTGTACATGCCTCCTAGAGGACAGCACCCCAGAGTCATATGTGCCGTCTCCGGGCTCCGGCTGCCCTGAGCCTTCACCTGGCCACTCCATTCCTCACTCAAGCCTGCAGCTTCTGGAAACTGGGCTCACAGAGGAGGCAGAGACCCCGTGGTCATGTGTCCCCATCACATCTCCTCACTAAAATGCACGCATTGCCTGGTGTCACTATGTCCTCTCTTTGAGACTCACTCTGGACAAATCCAGCAGCGAAGTCATGGCACATTCAAGCAGCCTGTGGCATGGCCACGTAGGGATCCACTGAGGCATCCTGCCCACAGACAGAACTGTGTCCCCAGCCAGGAGGGTCAGCTGCCGATCCTCCAGGACAGCTCCAGCTCCAAGACCCCCAACCAACGTCTTGATCTCAACCACATGAAAGACCAGGAGCAGAAATTCCCAGCTAAGCTGCTCCTGAATTCTTCACCCCAGAGACTCGCATGAGGATAGCACTTTACTGTAGTTAAGCCACAGACCTCTAAACATAAATCAGTATTGCCCTCTCCCAGGTGTCCAGTCCTGTGTGTGAAAAAGCACCTAGGGAAAGGCTGGGAAGTCATCACCATATGCCTTTCTAAGGGTCTTACAGAGTCCTTCCTCCCAGGGACACACACAGTCTCTCTTCCAGTCAATGGATTTCGGATTTGAAAACTGGCTCTGGTCTGGTGGGCTTCCCTGGTGGCTCAGACCACCAATAGGTAAAGAATCTGCCTGCAATGCAGGAGACCCAGGTTCAATCCCTGGGTCAAGAAGATCCCCTGGAGAAGGGAATGGCAAACCACTCCAATATTCTTGCCTGGAGAATCCCAAGAACAGAGGAGCCTGGTGCACTATAGTCTATGGGATCACAGAGTTGGACATGACTAAATGACTTCAGTTCATTCACTCAGTCGTGTCCGACTCTTTGCAACCCCATGAATCGCAGCATGCCAGGCCACCCTGTTCATCACCATCTCTCGGAGTTCACTCAGACTCACGTCCATCGAGTCCATGATGCCATCCAGCCATCTCATCCTCGGTCGTCCCCTTCTCCTCCTGCCCCCAGTCCCTCCCAGCATCAGAGTGGGATTGGTTCCGACCAGAATTGAGTCCAGTGTGAGGCCTCAGTTTCTGGTGACCAGGATGAGTCCCGCTGGGACACCCCACTCTCTTCAGAGCCTGCAGATGGCATCCTCAGGAAAATGGCAGAGGCCCCCAAAGGGTAAGAATCCTCACCAAAGTCAGCCTGCCTAGATCTCTGTGGGGCCTGGTCAAGGGAGGGAAGTAAAATTTCATGTTGTCCCCTCCTTTCCAAGTCCAGATTGGCAGGAAAAAACAGTTATTAATCCCTCATTTCCCTATTGCCTTCTCATTCATCTTAATTTGTGTCCTGAGAAATGCCTTGACATTTGTTAGGTGGGACCCCCAAAATTTGATTGTGCAGAACTGTGGGTTGCATTCCATTTGTGGCTAGGGTCCTGCTGCCTGCTGTTGGCTCTCAAGGGAATTTCCTGTCTTTCTTTCTTTTGGTTATCTTTGGGAGTAACTCTGGGTCTTGGGAGGGTAGTTTCTTTTGCATCCTCTTTGGGGATGTCTCTGCATCCAGGGGTTGTTCAATACTGCCAGGAAATTTTGCTATTTGTTCTAATTGAAACCTAACAAGATATTCAAAAGCTTTTTTTTTTTTTTTT
>SJYV01033075.1:0-26229 GCA_006410875.1 Neotragus pygmaeus
TGTATATTATATACCATGACATAAACTGTATTTGGGCTATTTGAGCAGATACTCACAGAATGATTGTAAGAAGGTTCCAATATCACAGGTAATGACATTTTCCCTTGAAGATTCAATTTTGTTAAATAAAAAATCTTTTCCCCCACAATCTTTTCTTTTTTCACGCGGTATATACCATACAGTCTAAACCGAACTGCATAATTTCCAATCATCTCAGATTCAACATGATTAAATTTGAATGTTTCTGTGAAGACAGGGCATGGTCCTCTCTGGATGCTGGTTTTTGCTCTCTGTTTCTTTATAGGTAGAAGAACAAGGTGTACTTGCCGTGAGTTGCCACCTGTCCTGTTATATGTTGGGATATCTGTGACAGCTGTCACTGTTACCAGAAGCTTCTGTTCTTGTGAGTCATAGTCAAAAGTCACATCCAGGGTACCATATTTAGCTTCTGGCTCAGGATCAAAAGGTTTAGGAAGCTGTGAAGACGATCCTTGAGCTGACACATCNGGATATCTGTGACAGCTGTCACTGTTACCAGAAGCTTCTGTTCTTGTGAGTCATAGTCAAAAGTCACATCCAGGGTACCATATTTAGCTTCTGGCTCAGGATCAAAAGGTTTAGGAAGCTGTGAAGACGATCCTTGAGCTGACACATCTTCAGGGCTCAGGACTGCAGTGCTATCACTTGGAACATCTTCTTCATATCCTTTATTATGAAAACTTTCTATTTCATGACCTGTGCTTCCTTCATTCAGACGCTTGTTACATGAGCATCTTGGACTGTTGCTGCAGTGGGAAAATTCACATTTACTGTCCCCAGTTTCTGAGGGTGTACATGAGAGGGGGGGAGAACCAGTGTCATCCTGATATGGTGGTGGCTGCAATTCATCCAGTGGGGGTGTTCTTCTCATTCTCTGAATACAGTTTCCTTCATCTATTGATGCTTCACTACTGTGTCCATCATACTCAGCAGAAAGAGGACTATATTTCTGTCTCATTTCCCAAGTATAGCTCTTTTGTCTAAAATCTGCCAATGGTAGCCTGGAATTGTGTGTTCTGGATAAGGCCTCATGGTATTTACCCAGTGCTTCATCTTCACTTTCAGAGGATGNTTTGGGTGAACTCCAGGAGTTGGTGATGGCCAGGGAGGCCTGGTGTGCTGCAGTTCATGGGGTCACAAACAGTCGGACATGCCTGAGCGACTGAACTGAATTGATAGCTGATGTGGCTATGTAACTCTGCTCCAGCCAATGCGAAAGAGAGAGAGTTCTGAGTAAACCGTCCAGATCAGGTCTGCAGAAGGAACTCCCTCTCTGCACTCTCTTTCTCCGTCACTCTTCCCACAGCAGATTCACACAGAGGATGTGTGGGTCAGCTGGGGCCAAGCAGACTAGGTCAGCACCCGAGGGGATGACAGTGAACTGGGCTGATGGATGATGTTGTCGAACCGTCTGTCAAACAAAAGGCAATCTTCCATGGCTTTGTATTTGATGTTATATTTGTCTCCTTGTTTCAGGACTTCTGTTGTTTAGTCACTCGGTTGAGTCTGACGTGTTGCAACTCCCTGGACTGTAGCCTGCTCGGTTCCTCTATGGGATTTCCCAGGGAAGAACACTGGAGTGGGTTGCCATTTCCTTCTCCAGGGGATCTTCCTGACCCAGGGACTGAACCCTGGTCTCCGGCACTGGCAGGTGGATTCTTTCCTACTGAGCCAACTGTGAAGCCCAATAGGACCTTAACATGTACCTAATTATTGTGCCTACTATGTGCCTGGCTGTATTTTAGGTGGCAGGATGCAGCAGAGAATCAAAAAGACACAAGTCTTTGCTCTTATAAATCTACATGTCTACCTATGAGGATTCAACTGCTATCACGTATGGAAGAAAAGATGACAAGTGAAGAATTCTTTAGGAGCGGGAACAGACTCTCATGGGGGAACTCATTTTTTATGCAATATGATTATATTGGTATAAAAATATTCTTACTCTGTTACACATCTAGTTTAGAGTAAGATGTTTTAAAACATGCCACTTTATAATTATAGGTGATTAATTACATTAATTTATTTTTCAATTAAATATTTTCTAAAATAGTGTCATGACAGCTAAGATTATCAAGGTAATAAATATTTTTATAAGGTCCCAGAAGGCTATTTCTGAATTTTGTTTCTCTTGGTGCCTTCTTGGTTTTTTTTTCCCCCTGGGCATTCTGAGAGCTGTCATGAAACTGGGGGTTTAAAGGGTGGGACCTTTAGAGATAAAAGCTACTATTTGTATTCTACAAATAGGTAATTAGAAAACAACTTCTTTTCAAGGTTCTGAGCCAAAGCTGTAAATAATCTTTAGCTAGCAACAGATTATCAACACAGTTAATGAACTCCTTGCCTAGGAAGCCTTGTGATTCCTCCTTGGTCCTCTCCCAGTTCAATTGTGTATGGAGATAGATAGGCTCTAAGAGAGCTGGAGCCTGGACTAAACCAACAGGAAGGGAAGAATTTTCTAATTGTTAAATAATATCTATTAAAGGACTGGTGGTAAGCAAAATAAACTGCAAAAGACACAAGAACAACATAGGCTATCAGCAACACAGGCCAAAAGCACTGAGGTATTCAGGTGACATGCATTTGCTATAGTTTGAATATATCCAGTTTTGCTGTAGAAGACACAAATACAAGTAGGATAGGGGAGACTCCTTATAAGAAGTATTAACACAGAGAGCAAGCTTCTAAAATACGGGCAAAACTCACAGGCTCTGTTAACTATAGATAACAGGTAAGGAAGTAACTTGAGAGGCACAAGCAGAATTCAGAAGATGTGGTAAATATAGATAATAACTAAGTTAATCACTTGCAAGATATGCTCAAGACAGAATAAACAGAAAATAGGACAGAACAAATGAGTATTAGCTATGGAAAGGGACAGAAAGCCTAAGCTATGATTAAGTCACCTCTGGGCTGACAGCTCTGCCACCCATGTGTTCTATTTAAGAAATGCAGGTAAAATCTGTGTCTAGTAGACTAACTGCAAGTTTTTATGGTGGCCAGGAGGACCTTCCCCTGCATGTCTGCCATAAAACCAGTATGGCCCTGGGAACCCTTGTTCAAATCTCAACTTCTGACCCTGTTACCAGGCCATAATTAGGGAATGCTAATAGAGCAGAAATAGTAAGACTGGACATGAGGACATTATGTAAACTGGGATTCACACAGTGTGGTCCTGCCACCTGTCCTTACTGGTATCCTATCCTAAGTGTGTTCTCCTACCTTATCTTGCTCCTCTTACTTCTTGCTTTATATCTGAAATAGCTTAACACACACACGCACACATGCATATGCACTCACACATACACATACCAGGGTAATCTGAGCATCTTAATTCAGTCTGTTTTGAGTCCTCTGGGATTGCTTGCCTGGTGGTGTACTTGGAGGGAACCAATGCTTCAAAGTAATTCCCCACACTATGATTCAGGTGAAGAGGGGCACTGTAGCAAAGCTCTTTAGAGCACTGTTTTTACAGTCAGGCAGACCTGGGTTTGAATTACATTTAAGATCTGTATATACTTGGGCAAATTGCTTAATTCTCTGAGTTTTAATGTTTTCTTTTCTAAATGGAAATAACAACTTCCTGAAGGTGATGTTGTTAGAATTAAATGAGCTGACTGTGTAAAAATTACAGCAAAATTCCTAGGACAATTGGTGACAGCTGTTACTGTTGTTAGTTCCACAATCCAGGTTTCGTTGTTAACTTCTTGGCTAGCTATGTAGTTTCCAAGCCTGTAAAATAGTTATATCAAATTTGTTCAGATAAGGAACATGGAGAAATATTCTTTGTGGAAAATCATGAACTATTGCTATATTAAACTTATAATACCCATGTAGAATTTTACATAACATATAACAACAGTAGAAATAGTAGAAAAGTAGTAACAGATAAAAAGTGTCCTTAGAAATTTTTATGTAAGGAAATTGTATTCAGAGCTCTACTTTCATTATCTTATTTTGGCAACAGATAAAAATTCACCTAGTAAGAATACTGACAGCCTGCAGTATCGCGAAATGTAGTATGGGACAAAGCTTGTAAAAACTTGCAATCTAGAAGAAAGTAAATACTGACTTATGAAAACCTCTAGATTACCTTTACAGTTTCCATCATCATAGGAAGATTAAAACAAATCCTTTTTAGACCATGGAAAGACTTCAAAAGTATAACACACCTATTTTTATTGCTGTTTTCACATTTTCTGCTCCACAAAAAGGAAATCTTAAAGCACAATCCACCAATCACTCTGAATGCATGATGCCATGAATTCAAACTTCATAGTAAAGCTGAGCATCACTTATCCCTTCCATATCCCAGAGAGTAAAAATGCAAACAATATTCTGTAAGGTTTGTAAAACATTAAAGGGCAACCTCCCAATAGTAAAAATATCTAAATTCAGTAGTTTAAAAAATAAACACAAACATAAATAGGAGCCTTAACATAAAAGAAATGGGTAATTCCAGAATATTTTATGAAAATGCTAAACACAAAAAAATTTTTTTAGCCCCAACAGGAGTTGAAATGTCGGGGAAGATACTTTTCAGCATCTTGTATATTGCTCTCAGTTTCATCAACCCATCCTTTTTTTTTTTTTTTTTTTAATTTTTTTTGGAAATTTTATTTTACTTTACAATACTGTATTGGTTTTGCCATACATTGACATGAATCTCAACCCATCCTTTTTTCGAGGGGGAGTTGAAGGATGGTTGGGACAGCCCTGAAAGGTCTACTGGATAAAAATAGAAACAGTAAGCCACAAAGGACACGACAGTGATAAAACCTTCTGACCAGGAGGAGAAGCACAGGGTTATCTTCCAAATAGCATTAATTTCAATATTCTACGTGCTTTTACTTACTTCAGGGCTCAGGACTGCAGTGCTGTCACTCGGAACATCTTCTTCATATCCTTTATTAGGAAAACCTTCTATTTCATGACCTGTGCTTCCTTCACTCGGACACTTGTTATATGAGCATCTTGGACTGTTGCTGCAGTGGGAAAATTCACATTTACTGTCCCCAATTTCTGAGGGTGTACATGAGAGGTGGGGAGAACCACTGTCATCCTGATATGGTGGTGGCTGCAATTCATCCAGTGGGGGTGTTCTTCTCATTCTCTGAATGCAGTTTCCTGATAATGATTAAGAATCTGGTCACTGTTTCCAATTAGCCTCAACATGCAGTATAGTCCACAATAATTGTAAATAACTTAAAAAAAAAACTGGATTAAAATTTTGTGGCAAGGTAATTACTAGATTTACTAACGAGTTTTCTTCTTCCCTGGTTCAGAAGCAGAAATCAAATAATCTGGTTTCTCAATCCTCTCCTGCATAGTAAGATCAGGAAAAATAAGTTATGTACCAAGATACCCTGTTTCTTCTTATAAAAATGGGACAGCAATAAATACTAGTGAAATTGATGATTCATATAGGTCCGTCTTTCAAAACGATCCTAAAGCGTACAAACTTCAACTATTCCCTCGTGATCCATGACCTCTCTCGTCACAATAGGTAGGTAAAACAAATATAAACCTCATTTATTTTCTTCAACTACTGAGATGAACTTAAACTAGCATTCACCTCAGCAGCACTGGAAACTAGGTTTCCCTGTCTATCCGAGATCCCGAATCCTGAAATGAAGTGCACTGTGAATCGAGGCCCAATTCCTCCTGTGCCGTGCTCAGGCCCTCAGTTGTGTCTGACTCTTTGCAACCCCATGGACTGTAGCCCGCCACCCACCAGTGAAGTCTGAAGTCGGCAATCCACCCTGTCTCCCTTATAAAGAGGTCACTCCCTGCTCCACGACGTCCTGCATCAGGACTCCTAAAGTCCACTCTACCTTGTCTATAGTAGGCATCTCCAACTCGACATTTTCTTTCTCTCTTAAATTTTTAACTTTTACTTCAGTGATTTACCTAAATAACAGAATAAGTAGGTCTGTGAAGAGGACAGAGGTGGGGACAGGCAGATATGTCAGGAAATAGAGTTCACCATACAACTCAGGGAGAGCTACATCTGTGCAAATAATTCCTGGACATAATATCAGGTATAAAACTTAAACCTGGCTCAGTTTTTCCTTTGATGGACTGTCACTCTCCTTTCTCGAAAGGAACTCTGGAAAATAGGTCGTTTGTAATTCTTATAACAGAGAAATGTTCAACAGGTCGTCTCTTCTTGCTAAGACAGAAAAGCTTTACATAAGAGCTATAAAACTCATTTAAAAATTACCATGATGTCTGGTTCAAATGGAAAATACTGATCTGCATGAACTTAGCAGAGATTTACATATTCGATCAGAAGTCCTAATTTTGGAAAAAGAAATTAAATGTGTCACCTAGTGAGTCTAACATCCCAGAGTTAGGAAATAAACACAACGTAGAAAAATTAATGACTTAAGTTGAAACTAAATTTGTGGAGATAGATTGGAAGTAGCAGCCAACAAAACCCAATAGATGAGATTTCAGCACGGGGCTTCCAGGAAAGCTACTGTTTTCCTGACAAAGCAGCAGACTTAACTTACATGTCCCTTTTGCCCAGTGGCCTTTCCCCTTTCTCCTGCTTTAGAGATGTAGCACTAATAACCTTGAAGTAACAAGCGTGAGAATGAAAACTAAGGATGATGAAGGAGTATCTGAAGAATCACCAAGTAGCTACTTCCAACACTTCTTGATGTCTGAGACAAATCCTATTTGTTAAACAAACAAACAAACCCACAAAAACGACAATTTCCTTGGCAGTCCAGTGGTTAAGACTTCAAGCTTCCACTGCAGGGGACATGGGATCAATCCCTGGTCAAGGAACTAAGATCCCACGGGCTGCATGCATGGCCAACCCCCACCCATCTCCTGTCTCCAAAATAAAAAACCCCCAAACTTGATATCTGAATTTTCTTTTGTTTCTAAATATATTCTCTGCTGGTTTTTAAACTGACACCTTCTCTCCTTTTAAAAATGTCTATTCAACCAGTCACTGAATTATAAATTAAATTGTAATACCTAAATATTTACTATTACATGAAGTCAATTAAAAAATTCCCAACATAGTAGTTCTAAGAATCAGCATACCATCTTTTCCTTTATCTTAATTTTTTAAAAAAGAGAGATGATCTTTCCCAGAAGTCTCTTATTAATAGCATATTATCCCATTGATCTCACTGGATAGGACCAGGTCACATGTCTATTTCTAAACCCACCTGTGGTTGGGGGGATGTGATTACCATAACTGGCTTAACCAGAAGCCATCAAATTGAAGCTAGGGGTAGGATACATCCCACTGCTCATATCTATATGGAAAAGAGTAGATGCCACTCAGTGAATTAAAAAAAAGGACTGGGAACAAGACAAGGATTCTGACTCTCATAGTACTTGAAGTCCTAGCCATAGAAATTAGGCAAGAAAAGAAAGACATCCAAATTGGAAAAGAAAAAGTAAAACTATCTGTATTGGCAATGACATATTATATATAGAAAACCACAGAGTCCACAAAAAAAAAACCTTTTAGAACTAATAAACATAATCAGTAAAGCTGCTGGATATAAAATCAATGTAAAAATCAGTTGTGTTTTTATCAACTCATGCAAATTATCATAAAAATAAGGGGAAAATCTCAATTACAATTGCATGTAAAGGATCCACCTGCCAAGGCAGGAGACATGTGAGACGTACATTTAACCCTTGGGTTGGGAAGATACCCTGGAGAAGGAAATGGCAACCTACTCCAGTATTCTTGCTTAGGAATTCCCATGGACAGAGGAGCCTGGTGGGCTACCATCCATGAGGTCGCAAAGAGTCAAACACAGCTGAGAAACTCAGCATGCACCAGCATGCACCAAGGAATAAATTTAAGCAAAGAGGTGAAATACCTTTACACTAAAAACTATAAAACACTGATGAAAGGAACTGAAAAACACACAAATAAATGGAAAGATATTCTGTGTTTATGGATGGAAGAATATTGTGAAAATATTCATACTATCCAAAGCAACCTCCAGGAGTTGGTGATGGACAGGGAGGCCTGGCGTGCTGCGATTCATGGGGTCGCAAAGAGTCGGACATGACTGAGTGACTGAACTGAACTGAACTGAAAGCAACCTACAGATTCAATGCAATAGCTATCAATATTCCAATGGTATTTTTTTTTTCCCGCAGAAACAGAAAAAACAGCCTTAAAATTTGTATGGAAACACAGAAGATTTCAAATAGCCAAAGAGATCTTGAAAAAGAAGGAAAAAGTGGGAAGCATCAAACTTCCTGATTTGAAAGTATATTACAAATCTACATTAATCAAAACAGTATGTTACTAGCACAAAAGCAGACACATCATCCAACAGAATTGAGAGCCCAGGAATAAACCGACATATGTATGGTCAATTAATTTATGACAAAGGAACCAAGAAAATACAATAAGGAGAGGATAGTCTCTTTAATAAATGGTGATGGGAAAACTGGACAGCCATATGCAAAAGAATGATTCTGAACTACTGTCTTGCATCATATACATAAATCAACTTGGAATGGATGAAATACTTGAAGAACTGAAACCATGAAACTCACAGAAGAAAACATAGTGTGTAAGCTCCCTGACATTGGTCTTAACAGTGTTTTAGATCTGACACCAAAAGTAAAGGCAATAAAAGCAAAAATAAACAAGTAGGATTACATAAAACTCAATGGCTTCTTCACTGCAAACAATCAACAAAATTAAAAGTCAACCTATAGAAGGGTGGAAAATACTTACAAATCATGTATCTGGTGAGGTGTTAATATCTAAAATACATGAAGAACTCACACAACTTGGTGAAAAAAACTAACAATCTGACTGAAAAATGGGTTGAGAAACTAAAAAACATCTTTGGAAACAAATTGTTTTCCAAAGAAGATATGCAAATGACCAACATAAACATGAAAACGTTTTCAAATTATTAATCATCAGAGAAATGCAAGTTATCCACCATGAAATACCAACTCACACCTGTCAGAATGGCGATTATCAGAAAGCCAAGAGGTAACTAACTAGTGCTGGGCAGGATGTGGAGAGGAGGGAATCCTTGCACACCATTGATGGGAGTGTGAACTGTTGAAACCACTATAGAAAACAATATGGAGATTCTTCAAAAAATTAAAAACTGAACTCGTATATGATCCAGAAATTCTGCTTCTCTGTACTTCTCTGAAGGACATGAAATCACTATACTGAAAAGATAACTGCATTTCCACATTCACTAAAGTATTATTTGTAATAGCCAAGACATGGAAACAGCTGAAGTGTCCATCAATGAATGAATGGATAAAGATACTGTGGTTTATACAGACAATAGACTATATTCAGTCATAAAAGAAAAGTTGCCATTTGTGACAACAGGGATGGACCTTGAGGCCAATAAGGTTAAGTGAAGTAAATAAAAAAAGAGAAAGATAAATATTGTATGATGTCACTTATACACAGAATCTGAAAAATCATGAATTCATAGATATGGAGAACAGATTGGTGGTAGGCAAAAAATGGCAGGGTTGGGGGTATGGGAAAGGGCTGAAGGTGGTAAAAGGCACAAACTTCCAGTTACAAGATAAATAAGTCCTGGGGGTGTATGCATAGTGCTGACTATACTTAATAATACTGCATTGTATATTTAAAATTTGCTGAGAGTAGAATAAAAATAGATAAAAGTTCTTATCAGGAGAATAAATGTACAACTATGTAAAATGGCTGATGTTAACTAAGCCTATTGTGATAGTCTCTTTGCAATATTTACATATTATGAAACCACTATGTTGTATACCTTGGTATAACACAAAGTTATATGTTAATTAAATCTCAATAAAACTAGGAAAAGTAAAAAAATGACTCAGTGTTTTCCTTCCAAAAACTTACACACTTTGGAAGTACAAAAACATGCACGCATTAAACAAAACAAAAACGTGGATGCCTAAAGATGCCAGGAAGGAGGAAGATAAAGCGTCCTTGCTTTTCTTATCCATCAGTCTAGGAACTGATTTCAGTCTTTATTTTTAATAAAAAAAAATCTCTTTAGGTGGGTCCATTTCCACTTTTAATAATCCTCTTCTGAACTTCCTTTTGACGTGACCAGCACATACAGTTTCTGTCTGGTAACTGCGTTATACGTCACTTCGTTTGGCTTACTCTCTCACATATCAATTCCCTCTTGCTGCCACCAACTGTGGCACTTACACAGCTGACCTCCGGTCACCTGGATCTTATTTAGAGTTCGTGTCACTGTGGTCCAAAGACTAAGGCATAAACTATCCCAAAGAAGTTTACTGATAATTAAAGATGCTAAGTAGGCTCCATGGGTTAATTTCAATATTGTTTCTGGATTTGAGAGAAACAACTTTAAAGCTATGAAGTGGAATATATAAAATATTTTGGAATACATAGATTACATATACAAACATTGGGATTTATAAATTATATAAGTTTATATAATTATATATTATTGTATAAATCCTCAAAGCTTTGAATATAATTACCACACTTTTCTCTTTAATTTTCATTTTACTCTTGCATTTTACTTTTCAAAGTGAAGAAGGCCAAATGTATATGGAATGTAAATTTCATTGAAAAGATAGTTATGAGGATTTCTTCTTTAACTCTCTGCCATAGTATCTTTTTTTCTCTAGCTGTTAACTGCTTTTCACTGTCTACATAGTGTAAGAACTTGGCTTAAATTGAATTGATGTTGGAAAAATTTTAAGACAATTGTTTTATAAAATAGGACAATTTATGTCAGAGTTGTTAGATTACACTATAAACATACAACCTTAAAAAGAAATTTTTTGTGGGACTATCAAATACCAGAATGATAATGCCATACTCTTACTTTATTCCTCGCTTTACAATCCAATTTTATACTCTGTTTTATGGAAATGATATAAAAGGGGTTCATGCATGAATATATCTTAAGCATTTTAATTTTCCATTTGCGTATTGCACAGCACCTAGAAAACAAGACAAATTATCTTCCTACTTTAAGAAAAAAACAGGATGCACGGATATCTGGAATATGGCCTGTAGGTCTCAACACTGTGTTTTCAGACACTGGTTTCCAAAGTTTGGCAACTGCAGCTCTAAAAAGAGGTCGATATTCAACATTTATAGAATTCATACCGCTCTTCAGATGCCTGGGGAAATCTGCTAAAATTTACCATATACTGGGTGATAAAGCTGAACATATTTCACAAAACTGGGAGTGTAAAGGGGATGTTTTCAAACCACAGTGGAATTAAATTAAAAATCAGAAACAAAAATACAATAAAATTTATAGAAATCTAGATAAAACAACTAGAAATAAGATAAACTTCTAAACTGCCCATGGATTAAAGGAGAAATCACAACAGAAATTAGAAAATGCATTGAAAATAATGAGAATAAAAACAATCCATATAAATACTTGCGGAATGTGGCTAAGAAGGACAGTTACAGGCCTAAGTGCATATACTGGGGAGGGCAGGGGAGAGAGGAAGGTTGAAAACCATAATCTGAGTACCCATTTCAAGACGTTTTAAAAACAAACAAATGAAATTCAAAGGAAGCAGGAAGAATGAAAGAAGGAGCAGAAATCAAAAACAGAAAACATGTATACAAAAAAATGCACACAATAGAAAAGTATTAGCAAACCAAAGGCGAAGGCAATGGCAACCCACTCGTGTTCTTGCCTGGAGAATCCTGTGCACAGAGGAGCCTGGAGGGCTGCTGTCCATGGGGTCGCACAGAGTCGGACATGACTGAAGACTTAGTGTGCATGCATGCATTGGAGAAGGCAATGGCACCCCACTCCAGTACTCTTGCCTGGAAAATCCCATGGACGGAGGAGCCTGGTAGGTGGCAGTCCATGGGGTCACTAAGAGTCAGACACGACTGAGTGACTTCACTTTCACTTTCATGCACTGGAGAAGGAAATGGCAGCCCACTCCAGTCTTCTTGCTGGGAGAATCCCAGGGACGGGGGAGCCTGGTGGGCTGCCGTCTATGGGGTCGCACAGAATTGGACACAACTGAAGCGACTTAGCAGCAGCAGAAGTGACTTAGCAGCAGCAGCAGCAAATCAAATTAAAATCCACTGAGAACACTAATAAAATTGATAAGATGCTAGAAGAGACTAGTCAAGAAGAAAAAGAGATGGCATAAATTATTAATCTCAAGAATAAAAAAGAGGACATCATTTCAAATCCTTGACACATTAAAAAGACAGCAAGCTTTCCCTCTGCTCTCCCCTTTTTGGAAACCTGTCAGTCCCGAAGCTATTCAGTGGGCAGAGGGAGCCAGCGGTCCGCACTGCTGGTGGCACCAGAAGCTGCGTGGGCCAGAGCCACGGGTCAGAGCCCAAGGAGGGCAGAGAGGGCATCTGCACGCAGGGCAGTGCCATGTAGCATGGCGGAGTCCAGGCTGGGTGAAGCTGGGTGTGCTGGGTGAGCACAGCACAGGCAGCCAGAGCCTCAACACGGTACGTGGTTCCCCACGGAAAGGAAGCCTAGCCCGGGCAACAGAGCCCAGAGTGAGGAATGTGGCCACAATGAGGGAAGGGGCCAGAGCTGGGGGAGGACCAGGGAAAAAACTGGAGCAAACCCTGTGATGCTGGATTAACATGAAAAGGTATCAGTGTGAGCTCAGGTGTTTACAGGTAGGCATGCTGCTGCTGCTGCTAAGTCGCTTCAGTCGTGACCGACTCTGTGCGACCCCACAGACAGCAGCCCACCAGGCTCCCCTGTCCCTGGGATTCTCCAGGCAAAACACTGGAGTGGGTTGCCATTTCCTTCTCCAGTGCATGAAAGTAAAAAGTGAAAGTGAAGTCACTCAGTCGTGTCCGACTCTGAGCGACCCCATGGACTGCAGCCTACCGAGCTCCTCCATCCATGGGATTTTCCAGGCAAGAGTACTGGAGTGGGGTGCCATCACCTTCTTTGGAGGTAGGCATAAATAGAGTGTAAATATGCATATAATGTGTACACACACACACACACACATACACATTCCTGAGTATCCTGGCTCTATAAACCCTTTGACAGCAACAAGCATACTTAAGTACTCCAATCCTGGCTTCTCAATCAATTCTTCACTAAAAGGAATCAGGACTCCTTGAAGAAACGGCTAATTCCAGGGCCAAGGAAAGGAAAATACAAGCCAAGCCTAGACAAGCTTCTTGTGTTGAGAGTAAGGACACACTCAAAGAGTGATGAGGTCATGTCAAAAGGACAAAGAAGCCAGCTTGAAGGGGGTCACACTGACCGAATCTCACTAACAATTTGAGCTTCAAAATAAATAAATAATCACAATAATGGATCATAAGACACAGAGGAAAAGAGGAAACCATGAGTCCATCTAGATATAAGCAAACACAAAAATAAACTGAAAGAACTTTGAGAAAATAGGTCATTTTTATAGTTAGAGATGCATTCTGATGAAGGACTTAATTATCAAGAATAATTTAGTGAAGAAGCCTAGTAGACACCTCCTTAATGATGAGAACAAAGGGAACATTCTGAGCAATGGAATAAATCAAAATTGTGCATCATCAAGATGCAATGAGAGGAATATGGTACCACTTCCAGCTAGAGATGCATAACCTGAATCTCATCATGAGGAATATCAGACAAACTCAGATATCCAAAAAAAAAAAAAGTGTAATAGTCAAAAGGGGAATGACTGAAGAACTATTCCAGATGAAAAGAGACTAGCAAGAAAAGGTAACTAAATGCAAGACAAGATTTTGAATTTGATCCTTTTGCTATAATAACATTATTTGGATAACTGTTGACCTTGAGTAGATTCTGAGAATTAAATGGTAATAATATGTCAAAATATCAAAATTAGTACCTTAATTTTGATGGTTATATTAAAGCTATGCAAGAGAATACTCTTGCTTGTAAAAAATACACACTAACACATTTGAGGGTGAAGAAGCAACCCATTTACCCTTAAATGGTTTAAGGTGGAAAAAAGGACTACTTAAAGTCTTGCGACAAATGCAGGATGGATTTAACATTAGAAAATGAATCTGTCAAAGTCACTGCATTGAAAGAACAAAGGTTAAAAGTAATATGATAATTATAATAGATTTAAAAATTATTTGATATAATTAATTATCCAATTATGATAAAAGATTTCTGTGCAAAAGAGGAATAGAAGGCAATTTCACAAAGGGTATCTTTGGAAGTCCTCTGTGCGTGCATGTGTGTGAAGTCACTTCAGTCATGCTCGACTCTTTGTGACCCTGTGGACTGTAGCCTGCCAGGCTCCTCTGTCCATGGAATTCTCCAGGCAAGAATACTGGAATGGGTTGGCATGCTCTTCCCCAGGGGATCTTCCCAACCCAGGGAGCAAACCCATGGCTCCTGCACTGCAGGCAGATTCTTTACCTCTGAGTTACCGGGGAAACCAAAAGTCCTATAGTAAACATCAAATTTACTGGTAAAATGTTGAGAACTTTACCTCTGGGATCAAGAATGAGACAAAGATGCCTATTATCATCAGTTCTATTCAACAATGTACCAGAAAGGTAAAAAGACAACTCTCAGAATGGGAGAAAATAACAGCAAATGAAACAAGTGACAAAGGATTAACCTCCAAAATATGCAAGCAGCTCATGTAGCTCAATATCAGAAAAACAAAAAACAACCCAATCAAAAAGTAGGCAGGCCAATTCAGGTTAACACATATCAAAAACCATCACAATATTATAATTATCCTCCAATTAAAATAAATAATTTTGAAAAAAGTAGGCAGAAGATCAAGCAGACAGTTCACCAAAAAAGGCATACAGATGGCTAATAAACACATGAAAAGATGTTCAATATTGCTCATTATCAGAGAAATGCGAATCAAAACTTCAATGAAATAATCACCTCACATTGGTCAGAATGGCCATCATCTTGTTGATACTTGACAGAACACAACAAAATTCTGTAAAGCAATTACCCCTCAATTAAAAAATAAATAAAGTGGCAAAAAAAAAAAATCTACAAACAATAAATGCCCGAGAGGGTGTGGAGAAAAGGGAACCATCTTGCACTGTTGGGAATGTAAGCTGATACAGCACTATGGAGGACAGAATGGAGGTTCCTTAAAAAGCTAGGAATAAAACTACTATATAACCCAACAGTCCCACTACTGGGCATAAACCCTGAGAAAATCATAATTGAAAAAGACAAATATACCCCAGTGTTCACTGCAGTACTATTTACAATAGAAATAGAAATATAATGGAAGCAACCTAGATGTCTATAAACAGATGAATGGATAAAGAAGCTGTAGTACATATATATAATGGAATATTCAGTTCAGTTCAGTTGCTCAGTCATGTCTGACTGNCACCTCCAGGATGTGGGGGAGGTTCGCCACTGCCCACATCAGGGGCGGGCACTCACCCCACCCCTGGGCTCCCACCAGGGCCACAGAAGCCCTCCCAGCAACCCCCACATAGACTGCCTACCCAGCCTTCCTCAGGATCCAGGACACTCATCTCCCCCACTTCCAGACCCTCAGGCTGCTGGGCTCCCGCCAGTGGTGGGGGCGTGTGTGACAAGGAGGCTTAAGAAACGGCCCTTGTCTGCGGCCTCCATGGGGCCAAGCGGCTCAGGTGGGCTCAGAACCTGGGAGGCAGTGGCAGTGGGGACGGCAGGATCCCTCTGGGCCCCCAGCTGCCCTTTGCCCAGTATTGCCAGGACTCTGTGGCCAGAAGCCCCTGTCCCCACCTGGCAGGACAGAGCAGAGGAATAAGATCAAACCAGGTAAACTGGGAGGGCCCTTGGTGGTCTGCAGCCTTCTGGGGCCCAAACATTTCTCTCCTGGGGCACCTGCCCCTTCCCGCCCCCACCCCACATCCAGGTGAGTTTTGGCTGCGGTCACTCGCAAGCACCAAGGCTCCCAGTTCCCAGCCTCCTGGGGTGACAGCCTCATCAGGACCTCTCTGCCAGCCACGCAGAGGCTTGCTCGCCAGCCCCCGCGCCCCATCATCACCCAGTGGGTGCTGGACACAGCAGGGCAGCTGCATAGCATTAACTGAGTGCCCTGGGGAGCCTTACCTCCATGGCGCAGGCGGGCAGGGGAGGCGCGACCACCAGTGCAGGTGGGAGGCTAGGGCAGACCCCCGGCTCCCGCCAGGTGAGCCCAGCCCCAGGCCACCCCACGCCCGCAGCACCCCCGTGGGGAGGTGGAATTCTCTCCCTGCAGCCTCCACCAGCTGAGGCGAACCCTCACTCTCCTCTTCTAAGAGCCAAGAGCCCCCGGTGGGGGGGGGCGGGCAGTATATCAGCTGGGACCCTTTGGTGGTGGACCCATGAATGGGCCTGTTGGGGCCTCCAGAGGCACTCCCGCGACGGCAGACCAGCTGGAGGNCAACTCAACTGTGTCTATATATGTTCTTTGGAAAAAGTTCTGTTCACACCTTTGCATGTTTTTAATCGAGTTATTTATATTTTTATTTTTGGGTTGTAGCACATATTTCATGTCATATATATATATATATATATATATAAATAGTGTTAGTTGCTCAGGTGTGTCTTACTCTTTGTGACCCCATGGACTGTAAGTCTCTGTCCATGGAATTCTCCAGGCAAAAATACTGGAGTGAGTAGCCATTCCCTTCTCCAGAGGATCTTCCTAAACCAGAGATTAAATCTAAGTCTCATATTGCAGCAGATTCTTTATGTCTGAGCCACCAGGGAAGTATACACACATTAACACACAGACACACAGACACACAGACACACAGACACACACACACACACACACACACACACATTTTCCCCTTAGGTACACATCCCTTTTACTTCAGCATCGAGGACTATCTAGTATTTCTTCTAGGGAAGGTCTGCTAGCAGTGAATTTTTTCAGTTTTTATCTACTTTTGCTTGATATAAAATTCTTAGTTGACAGTCTTTATTTTTCTCTTCTTCTTGATGTACAATGTCATCCCACTTGCTCTCTGACCACCATAGTTTCCAGATGAGAATCCTACTGAGGGTTACATTTACATGATGAGTGTTTAAAAGTATCTCCTTTCTTTGATTTTAAATATTTTGACTATGGTGTCTAGATGTTGATCTCTTTGTGAGCCCCCTTGGATCTTCTTTGAATTTTCTTGAGATTTTTATTGTTTAATTAAGA
The DNA here is from genome assembly GCA_006410875.1 of Neotragus pygmaeus. Classification (NCBI taxonomy): domain Eukaryota; kingdom Metazoa; phylum Chordata; class Mammalia; order Artiodactyla; family Bovidae; genus Neotragus; species Neotragus pygmaeus. The sequence continues at coordinate 17,155 of SJYV01033075.1, forward strand.
TTTTTGATCAAATTTGAAAATTCTTCAGCCATTATTTCCTCAAATACTCTTTCTGTTCCTTTCCCTGCTTTCTCTACTTCTGAAACTTTTGTTACCCATATTTTGTTATATTGATGTTCTCATTCATTTTTTTCTCTTTATTTCTGTTTCTCAGACTTAATGATCACAGCTGACTAGTATCAGAGTTCATGAATTCTTTATCTAACATTTCAAATAACTGTAAATCCTTAGTGAATGTTTCCTTTCACTTACTTTTCTACTCTGTAATTGCTATTTGTTTCTTTTTGAAATATGTTTTTTGTTGATTCTTTTTTCTTTTTTGGGTGAGAGAAATTCTCATACTTTCCTTTGCTTCTTTAGGCATTGTTACCTTTAGTTGTTTGAGCGTATTTATAATAGCTGATTTAGTCTTTGTGTAGTAAGTCCAGTATTTGGGTTTCCTCAAGGATAGTTTCTATTGACTTCTTTTTTTAATGAGTATGTTTTCTTTTTTTTTTTTTTGGCATATCCCATAATTTAAAAAAGAAAAAAACATATATATATATATATACATGCATGTATATAATTTAAAAACAATAATTGGCTGTTTATTATATTATTATAATTTGAATTGTATTGAAATTATAATNTTTTTTTTTTTTTGGCATATCCCATAATTTAAAAAAGAAAAAAACATATATATATATATACATGCATGTATATAATTTAAAAACAATAATTGGCTGTTTATTATATTATTATAATTTGAATTGTATTGAAATTATAATTTGGCAAGACATTCTCTCTTCATTCCCCCCAAAATGGGGTTATTGCTCATGCTAGTTGTTCATTTAGTGACTTTCCTGGATTAATTCTGTTAAGTTTGTTTTCTTTGTTGTGTGTACCACAAAGGTCTTTGCATGATTAGCTTACTTGCGAGGCAGAGAGTGGTGAATATTTCCTTAAATGCTTTGAAACAGCAAATCTCCCGGCCTTTTCCAAGTGGCACACTGTGTGTTGAAGCATGTCATTTACAACTCTGGAGGCTTTACTTCCTACTTGTGCAGAGGCTATGGTCAGTTAGTGGTGAGAAATTAGGGCCATACTCACAGCCTTGTACATGCAAGTAGCCTCTGGATTCCCAGGAGTATGATAGAGCTTTCCAAAGCCTCCTATGGACATCTTATGGCCTGATTTTTCCTTTTAAAAGTTTTGGTTAAATTTTCATTAGCCTCAACTGGAGTGAGTCACTGGCCCAACTACATGAGATGTTAAACACTTGCCCCGATTGTTTATGACAAATATTCCAGGGATAGTGATGGTTGTTCAAGGAGAGCTCTTAGATCTAATAAAGAAGAGCCCTAAGAATGCAAGTATGTAGGACCGCCATCTAGGCCACGCTGTGACAGTTCTCTGAGGATGGAGATTTAGTGGTTCTCTAAACCATTTTTACCCCTCTAGTGACCCAGAGGCTGCTGGTTTCCATGACTACATGACTGTGAGGCTGCAGGCTGATTCTTCCGTGAAACTGGGGAGAGGGGGAATGGAAATATGGCAAGCTAAAGTGTCACAAAGCTCAGTTCTCTCATGATGACTCAGCCATTTTTCTTGAATTAACTCTCCTTGAATTACTGTAATCCTTACATCAATCTTTAGAGTGTTGAAAGTGTTGATTTTGAAAAAAATTCTTTTTTTTTTTTTTTGCCAGTCTTCCCCGTTTTTATAAAGGAGTGCATTTTAAAGGTCTCTACACTACCATTTGGGAACTGTGAAAGGAGATGCTTTTTAACTTGTTCCCAGTGAGCCACCAATTAGCCAGGTGTCCTCCCAGCCATTAAGTCTGTCTTTCTGTCTGTGTTAGTATCATCTAGAAAGTGAGGGTATTGGACTGTGATCTCTATGGTTCCATTCAGATCTTAAATATGGTGATCATTTCTTAGTGATTATGAGGCATTTACAAGAATGGCCTTTTAAAAGGTATTCTATTTAAATTTCTTGATCTTCAGATTTATTTTCCAGGATTCATGACTTTGTGACTTAGTGTTTCATTTTGTCTTTGATTTTATTTAAGCATAAAAATATCATATATGCTTATTCTGACTTTTAATATGTAATATTACATTATTAAGAGAAATAATAAATATTAAAAAGATTGCCAACGTAGATATGAGTTACACCTTTTTGCTCCAAATCATTGTATTTTTATTAAATTTATTCAGTGTTTACTACAGATAGCAGTTGCAGAATGCTTTAAATTAGCAGTTAAAACTAGGTATCAAAAAAAAAAAAAAAAGAAAGAAAACAAAAAACTAGGTATCTTTTACTTACTATTGTCAAGGTTTTGGAGAAATATAGTATCTTCAAAAAGAGGAGACATTTTAGCCATTATCTGTCAATTTAGCACCTAAATAGAGTTCAGAAGAGAAGAAAGACACAAAGGTAGTCTTTTATTCTTAGAAACAAATGCCACTCTGCTATGTAGAGCTCTTTTTCATGTGGTCTACTTATTGAGACATTCAAATAAACATTATTGTAATCTAGTTTTGAATCACATTAAAATTATATTTGTTTAAGGAAGCTAAGTCATAAATTTACATTGTAGTTCAGTATTAGATTAATTATAAACAGGACCGTGTATTTATTTAGAAAGAAAATTATAATAAACCAGAATTCAATTTGATAGTTAGAGACTTTACTCTTCAGAATCACAAAATGTATGCATATGTACGAATGACCAAAATTGTAGCCCAAAGGTACAACTTTCATGACTCTCATTCTTTCCACCTACTTACAGATACTGTCGTGGGCTTCACTGGTGACTCAGTGGTAAAGAATCCGCCTCCCAATGCAGGAGGCACGGGTTCAATCCCTGGGTCAGGATGACCCTTTGGAGAAGGAAATGGCAATGCGTTCTAGTATTCTTGCCTGGGAAATCCCATTGACAGAGGAACCTGGTGGGCGGTACAGTCCATAGGGTCACAAAAGAGTCAGACGTGACTTAACTGCTAAAGGACGACATTCCCACACAGTCACCAAGCACTTCTTGATCACAACACATTCAGCAGGCATGTCTTGACCATCAGCCATGTGCCAAATGCTAGATTTTTCATAGAGGATATAAAATGAAATGCAGCGCTTTTTCTCAAAAAACTTTTAGTGTAGCAGGAAAGAAAGACATGGGGGTCAGAGGTCAATTATCTGCTTGTATATAGTGAACAGTGACTTCAGGCATCAGAGTCTGAGATGGGACACCGCATTTCTGAATGTTCCTTGTACAGTATGCTATAACAAAAACTGAACTGTTTTAATATCTCTTTTCTGAACCACTTGCTTATCTAGTGCTACTTATGGATGCTAAAATTTGTGTTTTGTGTCAAGTTAGGACAAAACAGCATATCCTGCAGCATTTCAGCACTAATTAAGCCACAATGTGGATGTGGCAAAGAGTAAAGCTAAGTACTATATATGTAACTAAATGAGAGATAAATGAAATCTTTGTAAAATAGGAAATGATGTCAGATTCTGCTTGGCTAAATCAGGTGGAAATTCAAGTTGATTAGTCTTGTCCTAGCACAGCCCAAATTATCTCATTATTGCACATTACAGGAAAATAAGATAACATTATACACTCTCAACCTTTTCCTCATTATATTTTCCAGAGCTCAAACCACTGCAATTTAATATGCTAAGTGATTCCTACGCAGCATCTGTAGCTTTCAAGGACTCATGATCACTATCAAGTTCCTTTCTTTTCTCCCTCCTCCCCACGCCACTCCCCACACTGTGCAGCCCAGCCAAAAAGAGGCATCCTTCTTAAGCTGTTCTCAAAAGAATAAGAAAAAGGTATCATTTAATTGGGAACTATGGATGTAGAACATTTTAGGAACCTTCTTCAAATGAACTGTTGGTTAAGCTAATTAATGATAACACCAGAAAGCAGTTGGTCATGATTAAATCTGAAATTCTCTTCTGNTTTCCAATAGTCATGTATGGATATGAGAGTTAAGACTATAAAGAAAGTTGAGCACTGAAGAATTGATGCTTTTGAACTATGGTGTTGGAGAAGACTCTTGAGAGTCTCTTGGACTGCAAGGAGATCCAACCAGTCCACCCTAAAGGAAATCAGTCCTGAATATTCACTGGAAGGACTGATGCTGAAGCTGAAACTCCAGTACTTTGGCCACCTGATATGAAGAACTGACTCACTGGAAAAGACTCTGATGCTGGGAAAGATTAAAGGTGGGAGGAGAAGGGGATAACAGAGGATGAGATGGCTGGATGGATCACTGACTTAATGGTCATGAGTTTGACTAAGCTCTGGGAGTTGGTGATGGACGGGGAGGCCTGGTGTGCTGCAGTCCACGGGGCCATAGAGTCAGACATGACTGAGCAACTGAATTGAGCACCAAATATCTAAAAATAAACTTCAGAAAACACCTTGCTGCTATGCTGGAGGCTTACTATCAGAATGCATAGTCTGAAAGCCACTGGCAGAATCTACACTTCGCCTTTCCAAGCAATGTCCATGTGCTATACAGGAGGGGACAACTGGAAACTACTGCGGACTTCTCTCTTTAGCAACATGACATCTCAAAGGAAAAGCAGAGATTAGTCTTAGTCAGGGGCGTGAGGTGTGATGAAGGCCTCCACTAGTCTGGCCTCTACAAAAATTAATAAAATTGAAAAATAACGGCAGAAAACCAGAAACTGAATTAGAAGACATCAAGCGGTGCTGCCACTCCAGATGGAGCCATCTTACAGAGCCAATTAACACAGCCACGGTATTCGATCCCTAGCTTTAATTTAGCAAATGCCTTTCCCTTCACACCAATCCAGAGTGAACAAAAGTAACAGCTTATTTACATCTCATCTGGTGAGAACAGCAATACTTCTACCACCCTACTTCAGGGAAACATAATAAAGTATTCTTGTTCTCTGCTGTGATCTGCTTTGCAGAGACCCTGGCTGCCCTCACATCCCAAACAACATCTCCTTGAACCTGTTCTAGAAGACAGCAGACTATTAGGACTCAGAGGAATAGAAGACTGGACAGATGAGATTTCTTGGTAAGTGTGCATGTGTGATGGAAGTGAGAACTAAATCTTAAGGAAATACAGGGGACTTGCCTCGTCAGTCAAGTTCTTGAGGATCCAGGGTTTGGTTGGAATATTCCTCCCAAAGTCAAAGAGAACTTGCTACCCCTTGTCTGCTTGACATGAGGGAGACCAAAATTTGATGGGCTTCTTCAAACTTGAAGAGCAGCACATTCCACCAGTGAGTATACAGCTCTGAGACTTTTATAAGGTAAAATAAAAAGTTATTTGCTTTGAGCAAGAGCTATTACCCGGAGCAAGGTAAATCTCTCCAGGTGATCCAGGTACAGTGGCATAACTCTACACTTGACCTTTAAGATTCAGCAAACCAGACGGTCCTCCAATGATTGTAGTAGGTCATGATGCTTAAAAGTATCACTGAGAAGTTCTGATAGTAGACCGGCATTCAGGCCTTTTGATTTTTTTTTTGTACCTCCAAACACATTTTATTAGAAGACACAGATCAGATTATTTTTGTACCATGCCTGAAAACCCTAATCTTTCTTGCTTTATTTCCCTGATAGCTTGAAATAATTTCTGACTTAAACCGAACTTCACATGTAGCTACTGACTTTGTAACAGTACAGTCTTATTCAGTGCATCTACTTTCTGAGTAGAAAATAATTTCATTGCCTCTCATTTCTTGACTCTCAGGTTTTGATAAAAAGATTACACTCATTTCAGCAGGTGAAGTCAAGGTGGTTTGTCCAGTATGTAGCAGCAGCTGGCATGCGATCACCTAGCTACTGAGTTATAAATGTCAAGCTGGACTCCACCATCAAGGAAAATTGGCAGATCTTGCATGAGGACTGAGGAGGCTCTGAAAGCCAAGGAGGCATTCTGATTATCTTGCTAAGCCTGCACGCATAGCCTCACAAGCATGCTGATTACAAATTGATGTCTAGGACTTTCCTGATGGTACAGTGGATAAGAATCTGCCTGTCAGTGCAAGGCACGTGGGCCTGACCCCTGGTCTGGGAAGATTCCAATGTTGTGCGGCAACTAAGCCCATGTGCCACACTACTAAGCCTGCACCCTAGAGCCCACAGGCCATGCCCACTGAGGCCGTGCGCCTCAAGTACAGAAGACTGCACGCTCTATGCAGCCCACACGCTGCGACTCCTCACGTCCCTGTGCCCTGAAGCCTGTGCACAAGAGTGAGAAGCCCACGCACCACAGTGAAGACTCGCTGCAGCTAGGGAAAGCCCGGCCCACGCACAGCAACCAAGACCTGCACAGCCGAAAGTAAAACATGCACACACACAATTCTGGCTAATGACGTATCCCAAACCAGAAGTGGAATGTTCCAGGATTAGACTTCTAATCTTTCAGAGGCCCTGAGAGGTAAGAAAGAAGGCAACTCTTCTCAGTGGTAGAAGAGATTTTAGAAGTTTCATGGAAGGTTTTATCATGAACGGAAGTTGAATACAGTAAAAAAACATTTCTCCATCAAGTATATTTTGCTACTGTTGAATACAGTGCTCTAGCAATGTTAACCATAAAAAGTTGGTTGCTTTCTGCTGCTGAAGTCTTCTACATCCTAACTGATTTTCAGTCTACTTTTCTTATTCCTTACTAAGAAAGAAGTACTGAATCTCTGAATATAATTGCGAATTTCTATTTCTCCTTTGCTTCAAGTTTACTGAAACTGCTATTCAGGACTGTTATATCTTCTTGATGAACTGACTCAAACTGTTGTGGAAATGTCTCTCTTTATCCCTGGTAAGAATACTTATTCTAAAATATTCTCTGATATTAATATATAGCCTCCTCAGCTTTCTCCGAGTTAATGTTTGCATGGTAGGTATATAATTTTTTTTTCTATCCCTTAACTTATAAATTATCTATGATTTTACATAAAAATTAGGTTTCTCATATACACATATATTTGGATATTATTTTTATATATATAGTTTTGCTTAAAAAAATCTCATATGACAATCTTTGCTTTTTAATTGGCATATTTAAATCATTTAGATTTAGTGTAATTATCAAAATCAAAGACTGACAAGCTTTCTCTAACAGACCACACAGAATAAATAGCTTAGACTTTGTAGGCCACACATAGAGTCTATCTCACATTCTTTGTGTGTGTTTATGGCAGCTCTGTGGCTCAGACAGTAAAGCACCTGTCTACAATGTGGGAGACCCGGGTTCGATCCTTGGGTTGGGAAGATCCCCTTGAGAAGGAATTGGCAATCCACTCCAGGACTATTGCCTGGAAAATCCCATGGACAGAGGAGCCTGGTAGGCTACAGTCCATAGAGTCACAAAGAGTCAGACACGGCTGAGTGACTTCACTTCACATGAGTTTTATAATACTTTGAAACTACAAAAATCTGTTATGCAAATAAAATAGAATATTATATAAAAAGGATTAAATTCTGCTATTTGCTATGACATGAATGACATGNGAGTCACAAAGAGTCAGACACGGCTGAGTGACTTCACTTCACATGAGTTTTATAATACTTTGAAACTACAAAAATCTGTTATGCAAATACAATAGAATATTATATAAAAAGGATTAAATTCTGCTATTTGCTATGACATGAATGACATGAAAGAATCTTAAAGACATAATGTTAAGCAAAATAAACCAGACAAAAGAGGACAAATATTGTATGCTTCCATTTATATAAGTTACTTAGAGTTGTTAACTCATGGAGACAGAAAGGATAAGGTGACAGAAAGGTGACTGGCAGAAACTTGGGGGAGTGGAGAACAGAGAATTATATGGGAATTTAATGGGTACAGTTTCAGTTTGGGAAGATGAAAAAGGATGGATGGTGGTGATGGTTGTACAACAATGTGAATTTACTTAATGTCACTGAAATGTACATTTAAAATATTTAAAAAGTAAATTTTGTCATATATATTTTTCATAATTAAGAAAATGTAAAAATAATTTCAAACACACAGGCCATACAGAAACAGGCTGCATGCCAAATTTGCTTCATGGGGTATAGTTTACCTGTACCTCATCTATATTTTTGAGTCAAATCTACCCTCCTATAATCTGTTTATTTGCCCTAATTATCCTTTGCTATTGTTGGATTATTGAAAAATTGCTGAATTGTTGAAAAAATTATTCATTTTTATTCTTTCTGACTTCTTTTGGATTGAGTACTTTTATGATTCAGTTTTCTCTCCACTATTAGCTTACTAGCCACCAGTTCTGTTCTATTTTCCAGCACTTCTTCTAGCATTTATAATATCTATATGTAACTTCAGAAAATTTATCTTCAAATAATTTCATATATAATATAAAAATCTTACAACAGAATATGTCTCCTTCGACTTTTTGTGTTATTTTCATATATTTTTACTTCTACATACGTACTTAGGATCTACATAGTAATCAATATGAATCATGACTCTAAATTACCACTAAAGATACAATTAAGTTACATATGAAATATAAATCAGAAAGATTTACATTGAAAAACTAAAGAATTCTCATGCTTAAGGAATAAATTCCATTATCTTTGAGGAATATAGATAGCTTGTGACATACAGCATTCATATTACATCAGAGATGCAACAATCTATTAAAGTATAGCTGACTTTATTTCCAAGTGCAAATTCTAGATATCTGGTACTTCTCATCTCCCACACTTCATAGGCTCCTAAAATTTTACATGTTTATGTCAGCCAGCATATAAAATAAGCTTATAAGTAAATGAAAAGTAAAAAATTAATATAACTGAATTACAAAATCTTATCTGCTACACTTCCCATTGTATTTTTTATTCATATAAAAGAAGATAATAGAAGATTTTTTCACATCTGAATTTTAATTCAATCATTAATTTGAAATAATAAATTTTAGTTTATTTGCCTGATTTGATGTATAAACCAGAAAATAAAATATAAGTACAACATATGCAAATATTATACTCTAACTGATACAATGGGAAGTAGATGGAGAAAAAGTGGAAACAGTATCAGACTTTATATTTTGGGGCTCCAAAATCACTGCAGATGGTGACTGCAGCCATGA
>SJYV01033078.1:0-23629 GCA_006410875.1 Neotragus pygmaeus
GAAGGGGACGACAGAGGATGAGATGCTTGGATGGCATCACTGACTCAATGGACATGAGTTTGAGTAAGCTCCAGGAGTTGGTGATGGATAGGGACGCCTGGCGTGCTGCGGTTCGTGGGGTCACAAAGAGTCAAACACGACTGAGCGACTGAACTGAACTGAACTGAGAACCTTACAAACATCCCTTCCCATGTATGTCAGTGACATTGAGTTTGTGCTAATGAGGCCCTCTGCTGTCTGCAGAGAGAAGGGCAACACCATAAATCTAGAGGATGTAGCAAATTTTTCTACACTCAAACAAGGCAGAGCAGTTTACAAATTACATTCAATTATCACAGTAGCTGATCCCCAAACTTGGGGACTTGTAATGCCCTAGCTCTTTTCAACTTCAAGATACTCTTTCCTTCTCTTCTCACAGAAATGTGTAGTGAGATAGTTTGAAAATGAAACTTATGTCAAACTACATTTTGGATATTTAGTGACAAACTCTCTCCTTAACCCCCAAACTGGGAGACAACTTGTAGCTTCATGGAGGTAGGTCTGGGCATGGCAGTCAGTACCATTTGCCAGAGAAAGGAAAAGACTTACAGGGGCCATCCTGGAATATGGAGTGGTACTAGCCTGGAACCCTCCAGGGCCTTTATTCTGCTAAATTAAGGAGGAAATACAATAGCGTCAGAGCTGAGGGGCCAGGTCCACCTTAACCTGTGGAGAGGAGGCTGGCTTTCCCATGAGCATTGCCTTCTGCTCCATCTAGGCCTTTGCCCAGAAGAGTCTTGAGTCAGGGAGAAGGGAGGCAGTCTTGAGAAGGGAGGCAGTGGGAGCTGAGTTTGCTTCCAAGAAGGAGAAGGAAGTCTGTCAAAAGGGAACCTAATGAATACTCCCAGGAAGCATGGGAAGGACACCACAGCACAGCTACTATCCCCACTGAAACTTTTCCTTCTCTTCCCCCAACCCATGGGAACAAAATTACCAGTACCACCTCCTTACTGTTCCCCTGCCAGGCTTCCCTGGTGGCTCAGACAGTAAAGAATCAGCCTGCAATGCAAGAGACCCGGGTTCCATCCCTGGGTCGGGAAGATCCCCTGGAAAAGGGAATGGCAACCCACTCCAGTATTCTTGCCTGGAGAATTCCATGGACAGAGGGGCTTGGCGGCTACAATCCATGTGGTCGCAAGGAGTTGGACATGACTGAGTGACTAGGCAGGCAGGCAAGAAGGAGGAGAGCTCACACTTACTGTTAGGAAGTGTATCAGGCACTTGACATAATTGATATCCTTTAAGAGTCACAGCAGCGCTCACACTAACCATTGTAATACCTAAGCTCGTTGAGGGTCGGTTGGCCTCTGTGTCAAGCATTGTTCTAAGCACTTCACATGAGTTGTTTCATGTAATCCTCACAGCGCCTAGACATAAGGCCCTACTGTTATTACCCTTTTCTAGACCACACAGTCAATAAGTGGGAGAGCTGGGATTTTAAGTCATGTTTGGGGGCTTCCCAGGTGGCACTAATAGTAAAGAACCTGCCTGCCAACACAAGAGACATAAAAGACGTGGGTTCAATCCCTGGGTAGGGAATATCCCCTGGAGGAGGGCATGGAAACCCACTCTAGTATTCTTGCCTAGGAAATCCCATGGACGGAGGAGTCTGGTGGGCTACCGTCTATAGTGTCACACAGAGTCAGATATGACAAGTGACTTAGCACAGCTTGACCCCAAAGCCCACGTTCTTAGTCACTACGTTAAACTTTTGGTAAATAATGGAACTCAGATTTGAACCCAAGTCTGTGAAGAACTTGCAAACCTAAGGTGCCTAGGTGAGAAGGTCAGATAAATAGAAGTTGTGTGAAAAACTCGACCAGCCTGTGCATGAGGGGACAGGTGTGAGCACACACATACTTGTGCACTCACGCTCACATGCTGAAGAGAGCTACAGACCAGTCAAGGTGGATCGCCAGCTGTTGCTGGGCCACCATGTAAGGGCCACAGACGCATTAGCTACTGCAGTGTGGAGAATGTGGTTGAAAAGGAGACTTGGGGGGGGTACTGGTAATGTTCTTCTTGTTTTTTTTTTTAATTTGGATGCTAGGTGGGTTCAGTGTGTGAAAATTCATTAAGCTGTAAACTTGTGAATCTCACACTTTCCAATATGTTACTCATCAATACAAAGTTATGGTTTTTTCCAAAGGCAAAAGGAGGTTTAAGAAGATGAAAATTAAAGTGTTAGTCACTCAGTTGTATCCGACTCTTTGCAACCCTATGGACTGTAACCCGCCATGTTCCATTGTACTTGGAATTCTCCAGGCAAGAATACTGGAGTGGCCATTCCCTTCTCCAGGGGATTTTCCTGACCCACGGATCAAACCTGTATCTCCTGCATTGCAGGCATATTCTTTACCACCTGAGCCACTAGGGAAGCCAGGGTAGACTTAATTTTGCCAATTCCTTCAGCTAAGTAAAACCGACAACTCTGGACGGTATGTATGAAAAAACCACAAGAGACCTTGAAAGATGGAGAAGGCAGACAGGCTAGGGGTTTTTGGACTCAAGCAATGACACATGGTGGTGAGTTTCCTGAGTTTTCTTCTTGCCTCATTTTTTCAGCCTTGGAGCTCAAGAAACTGACAACCTGGAAAGGCTAATGGTTGCAGATTAAAAAGCCCCAGGAAAAGGCATCTCTCTCTAGGAGAGGGACAGCTTAACAAAATAGAACACTTTATTTTTATCTTTTTACTTTCATTTATTTCTTTATTTGGTTGCACCAGGTCTTAGTTGCAGCATGCAGGCATGTGGGATCTTTAGTTGGGGCATGTGAACCCTTAGTTGCAACATGTAGGACCTAGTTCCCTGACCAGGGATGGAACCCGGGCCCCCTGCACTGGGAGCACAGAGTCTTAGCCACTGGACCACCAGGGGAGTCCCAAGACAGACCATTTCAGATGAGAAGCTCTCTAGTGTCACTGAACACACCCACCAGCAAAGGCTGAGGAGGGAACAGAGATTCCAGCGTCAGGCTCCCAAACTCCCACCTGAGTCCCTCGCCAGACAGGATGCCAGAGAAGGTAGAGGGAGCCAGGTGGTAATCTGGTCCCTGCCTGGGCATCAGTGGGGACCACGTGGGGAGCCAGGACTTCCACACCCACAAGGCGGTAATTCGACTACTACACTTCCCTTCCTGGCTGGGTGGTGTCAGACGCTCTAGCAGAGAGTTAAGACTTTCTCTGTCACCCAGCAGTAATAGAGCCATACCCTTTCCACCTGTGATGTCTATTGAGGCCAAGTGGGGAGCGGTAATGAGGAATTCCTATGCCTCCCAGCCAGGAGGTATCAGTGGAGACTGGAGCACCCAACCCTGCCCACCAGTAACAGAGGTTTCCGACACAGTTGTCTGTGGAGGCTGAGTGGGGACCTGTGTTTTGACCCGCAGCTGGCAGTCCTGTGGTGGTGCCTCAATCCCCTCCACTTTTTGCGCTAGAGCCCTGTCAGAGGGAGCTAAGCTGAAACAGAAGGCTTAGAAAATATCCCCTTAAATTTGATCAGACACTACAGCAAAGAGGATCTAAGGATAGCAAGTAAGCACAAAAACAGATGCTCAACATCATTAGCCTAGAGAGCACAAATGACAACCAGGAGACATTACTACACACCACTCAGACTGGCTAAACCCAAGCCGAAAATCCAAATGGTGACACAACCAAAGGCTGTGGAGAAACTGGGAATATTAAAATGGTGCAGCCGCTGTGAAAACCAGTTTGGCAATTTCTAAAAAAAAAAAAAAAATGAAACATGCAACCACTATAAGACTCAGCAACTGTGTTTCTGGGCATTTATCCCAGTGAAATAAAAAACTTCTGTTCACACAAACACCTGTACATAAATGTTTGCAGCAGTTTTGTTCTTAATAGTACCAAACTGAAAACCAGATGTCCTGAGATGGGTGAAAGGTTAAACTCTGGTACATGTATACCACGGAACAAACTATTGATAACATGCATTTTGTATTAATAGCCAGAGAATTAGGCTCCGTTTAAAAAGAAAAAAAGTCAGTCCCAAAAGGTTACATGCTGTGTGATTCTATTTACATTACACTCTTGAAATGACAAAATTATGGAAATGAAGAACAGATTAGTAGTTGCCAGGGACGAGGGGGGGTGCAGGGGAGGCAGGGAAGCGGCTGTGAGGGTTCCTGGTGGTGATGGCACTGTCTGTATCTTGCTGTGTCAATATATTGATTCTGGTTGTATATTACACTCTAGCTCTGCAGGCTGTGACAAGCGGGAGAAAGTGGGTAAAGGGGGTATGGGATCTCTGAATTATTTTTCACAACTGCATGCGAATCTGTAACTATCTAAAAATGAACAGTTTAATTAAGAAGAAAACAAGGATCTTGTTCAGCATGGACACAAGACTCTGAAGCCTTTGCCCTCCTTTGCAATGAGTCTCTGATTGCCATTCCTTAGCTGGGTTGCTGATGTAGCCTTCTAAATCTGGCCTTGGACCCTGTTAAACTGTTACCATAGATTTTCTCTAGTTCACCTGCTGTTTCCGCTCTTGCTTCACTCATGCCTACCTTGCAAATACACCAAAATCATCATCCCTGTCATGGAGCAGCAGATTATGGGTGAAGGCTTTTTACACACATCTCACTAATGGTCACATGCTGTTGTAAACTGTAATTTTAAAAATATCCACCTTTCTTTCTTGTAGAGCCTTCTGTGTTGGCTTCCATTTATTGTTCTCTTTTACATAACCTATAATCCAGGTTTCTACCTTGTGCATTTAAATCTCTTTTTACCTTTCCTCACTGTTCCCTAGCTTTACTCCCGTTCCATATCCTCCCCCCCACTTTTCCTTATCCTTTCGATTCAAATATCCAAGATACTTAAGGCTGGCCCGGTTTGCAGCCCCATTGCCTCATGACTATTGGGAAAAGATATCTGGGCAAACAATATATTGATGACCACAGCCTCTCCACAGGCAGCCCCATCCTCCACGGTGCCAGCATCCACCAGCTTCTGTTGCATTTTGCTGCCCAAGAGTACAAATTGGTTTTCTATCAACACTTTCCTCGCCCTGGCCACCTTCATCTCTCCCTTGGAAAACTGCACGGCTCCATAACTGACCTTCCTCCACACTTAGCTCCACCCAATCCATTCTTCACATACTGCCAGTCTATTTTATCTGTCTGGATCTGATCCTGTCAGGTCCCTCTTCAAACTTTCAGTGGTTCTTCTCTGCTCCTAGGATGAAGTTCATATGCCTTAGTATGTCTTACAAGTAGGATAGCATGTGATAGCTTCCTCAGTTATCCAAACCAGGACAGCGTGTAAGGGGTTGCTGTTACTACATACCCTGGGAAGGCAGGCATCCAGTCATTCTTATACCATCCTTCATGATCTGGTCTTACCATCCCCGTTACTCATCACAGCTCCCCATCTTACCTGTAAACACACACACACCCCAGCCCCATTCTTTGTTTTGGCTACCCTGGGTCTTCATTGCCATGCAAATAATTAGTTGCCCCAGGGCATGGGGGATCTTAGTTCCTCAACCAGGGATCAAACCCACATCCCCTGCATTGGAAGACAGATTCTTAACCACTGGACCACCAGGGAAGTCCTCCTCAGCTGCATTCTTTTTTGCCTTTTTTTTTTTGTGCCTGAAACACCCTTCTCCCCAAACCCCTTTGGCCAACTTGTAAGCAACTGCTTTAAGTCAAAATGTTTTCCTTGAGGAACCTTTCCCTGACTTCCACCACCGGCTCGGGTGACCCTCTTGTGCTCCCATCGCACTTGGCTCTTCCCTTATCATCATCTCTATCACATCAAGTTGTAATGCCTTATTTCACCCTCTAGACAAGAGCTTTGGGTAAAGAGCAGTTTCCTTTCCGAGTTCTTAGCATCTAGCACGGCACACTTGGAATGTGCTTACACTGTGTGCACCTTCCTCTCTGCTGAATGAGTGAGAATTGAGCACCGTGTTTTCACCCTGACTGCTGGCGACATAAAGGGCAAGAGGGGACCTGGAGAGCTCCAAGCTCTTAGCAGGTGCTTTGAGCCCTGAGCAGGTTTGGCTCCCCCTGGTGGCAGCTGAGTAGTAGTAACAGGCCCAGTGGGAATCGGCTGCAGGACAAGGATGGGAGGGGGAATCCTCAAGCCAGGCTTCAGCAGCTCTCCCCATTGCTGCAGCCCCTCCTGCATAGTAAGTTCCCAACCCCTGTCATCAGAGGTCCTACCCCAAGAACTTTGATGAGAACTACAGTTCAGTGGAGTGGCTCCTGGCTGACTTACTGCTCTGGTATTGCCTGGGTGAAACGGACAAGGCTGACTGTTCTTTTATATCCAAACCATGAATCAAAACCCCAGTATGTGTGTGTACTCATGGCAACTGTGTGGGTGAAGTGACAAGACCTGGCGGCAACAGCAGGTGTGGAAGTAAACTTGGAGAATACAGATACAGAATTGAGCCAGTTGAAAAACCAAAGGACAGAGAGGAATGGGACAAAGGCTTCTTGTCACTCTGCAGGGCTTCAGACATTTTTGTTTCAAAAGGAGCCTTCCCCTCCCTTTTTTTTTTCAACATATCACTCTTTACCTTTAAAAAATTTTTACTTTTTGGCCATGCTGTGAGAAATGTGGGAATCAGTTCCCTGACCAGAGATCAAACACGCGCCCCCTGCATTGGCTGTGTGGTCTTAACACTGGATTGGAAGTTCCTCTTCCCACCCCTTCTGTTTTTCACAGGTGGCTGCCTAGCTACTGGAGAAATGTGCTGGGAAAAGACTTTGGGGAAAGATGAACAGTCAGACTCTGATGGCTAGCTTTGGTCTCCCTCTGGGCATGGGGTAGGGACAGTGAGCTGTCACTGGGGGACATACAATAGATCAGCAGCAAAGAGGAGCTAGTCACAGGGACTCAGCTGGAAGAGGAGCCAGCCAGCTTTCTGAAGCCCTGGGGCAGGTAAGGTTCCCAGGGTTGGGATGGAAAGTTTCCCTGCCCCTCTGGGTTTCCTTTCCTTTCATTCTGCAAGCTAAAAACCAAGGGAACATACTCAAAAACACAGGGCCTAAAGACCTTCATGGGATAATCAATGTCCTTAGGAACATCAGAGGCTAAGGGCATCCAGGCAGGAGAATGGGGGATTGGGGAATGGAAGGTGGTGGATAGGCCCTCGGTGCTGAGACAGGAAAGCAGCCTCAGGAAGGGAGAAGCAGTAGGGCCTGTTCAGCCCCTGCAAGGCCTTTGCAATCTCAGAGGCCAATTCAACTTCCTGAAAGCTTTAAGGAAAGAACCCTTGCTTCTTTCACCCTCTGTAGGTTGATATCACCCTCTATATCTCCCACCCTTCATTTCAGTCCTTCTCATTAACATACATTCAGGGGAGAGAGGGGAAGTATTTATACCCGTGACTGATTCATGTTGACGTATGGCAGATACCAACACAACATTGTAGAGCAATTATCTTCCAATAAAAAGAAAAAAACATACACTCAAGAAGATTCCTGGTGGTCCTGTGGTTAGGACTCTGCTCTTTCACTGCCGGGCCTGGGTCCAATCCTTGGTTGGGGAGCTAAGATTTTGCAAGCCACAAAGTGCAGCCAAAAGAAAAAAGCATACAGTGGGCCCACCACCATCCAAATGAACCAAAAGAAAGTGAAAGTGAAGTTGCTCAGTCGTGTCCGATTCTTTGCGACCCCGTGGACTGTAGCCTACCAGGCTTCTCCGTCCATGGGATTCTCCAGGCAAGAATACTGGAATGGGTTACCATTTCCTTCTCCAGGGGATCTTCCTGACCCAGGGATCGAACCCAGGTCTCCTGCATTGGAGGCAGATGCTTTAACCTCTGAGCCACCAGGAAAGCCCCCATGTGACCTCAAATCAGTCTCTTGGTTATCAGATTTATGGGAAACTGACTTTACACTGCAATTTCCTTGAGATTTGACAACATCTGGCCTTACATTCAATATTATCCCTGAAACAAGTTTTTCTAACACAGGTTTTTCTTAACAGCATAAAGGTCTGAGGCAGCTAACATCACTTGCCCCAGCAGAAATCACCCCAGAAGGGCAACCCAAGAACCAACGGCAAGGCCTGATGGATCCTAACTCTCATGTGTGCCTAGTACAAGGGATTTGAACATACCTGTTAGCATCTTAACTCCCCTGCAGTTGTCCTACCAAGACCTAGACTTTGGAAAAGGTGAATTTTTAGAAGAAATATTTGAACCAAGCAAGATTTTACAGAACACCAAGTCATCAAAAATCTGTCATAATTTGGAGAATTTGCTTTATTTTTAAACAAGGTGTGTAAGACTTGCAAGAAAAGCCCAAGAGAAAACAAGCCTCAAGAATAAAGCTATAGCTCCATTTCAATCCTGACTGTCAGAAGAACCTGTTTCAGGCTTCCCTTGTGGTCCAGTGGCGANGTCATAATTTGGAGAATTTGCTTTATTTTTAAACAAGGTGTGTAAGACTTGCAAGAAAAGCCCAAGAGAAAACAAGCCTCAAGAATAAAGCTATAGCTCCATTTCAATCCTGACTGTCAGAAGAACCTGTTTCAGGCTTCCCTTGTGGTCCAGTGGCGAGCACTCCACGCTCCCAATGCAGGGGGCCTGGGTTTGATCCCTGGTCAGGGAACAAGATCCCACATACTACAACGAAGAGTTCACGTGCACACTGCAACAAAGATGGAAGATTCTGCGTGCCACAACTAAAACCCAGCATAGCCCAATCAATAAATTTAAAAACCCAAGTTTCCTTCAATGGCAGGTGGATCCTTTACCATGGAGCCACCAGGGGAAGCCCCTTTGGGATCCTTAGAGGACCTCAGACACAGGGCCCTCCTATAAGGACCTCTTTTGGTCCTTGATGCACAGGTTGCAAAAGGCCTGTGCCTTTTTTCACGGTAATGAAAATGAATCCCTGGCAAAGGCAGGGCAAGGGAAAACCAGACACAGAGGAGACTGGGGCTCAGGGCTGCAAGAGCCAATCATCAGGGCTGAAGAAGCATCCATCTTGAGATCGGAGGTGCAGACTCAAGCCAGGGTAGGGGGCTGGCTCCAATTCCTGACTGTGGACATAAGGGCTATTCTTGCAAATAGGGTACTTACACTTTTAGTGGGCTCCAGTCAAAGTGGTAGGCCCTCGGGGTGGCAATACAGAGCTTTCTATCCTGCCCCCACACCTCACAACGTGACTTCTTTCTGGAAGTCTCTTCCCCCTCCCCCACAACCAAGAGGGAGATGGTAGGAGGGCAAGTTAATAGGAGAGCTTTTTCTTTAATTTCAACTTTTACATGATTCTAATAACCCTCAGGTTAAGGGCTAGATACTATTGATGGGCAAGTTAAAAAAACTCTTGAGCAGAAAATGCTTTTATTCCAAATCTGGAAAAGCCCCGACTTGAGATGAAATAAACCTCTGATAAAGACATTAGGTTTCAGAGTTGCCTAGTTCAGCCTCGGTCCAAGTAATCTCCTTTTCTCCGGTTCTAAGGGTAAGGGGAGGTGAGGGCATGTGAAATCAAACCTGGTGATGTCTTTTGCCCAGAACTAATTACACGGCTAATAAGGCTACAGTCTCTTCTCAACTGCGCTTTCCGTGCAACTCCATGCAGCTTTTATGCCTCCTCCCTGGCCCCTCCAGGCCTGTTCCTGCTACTGTTCCCCAGATAAGAACTGCTTGCCATCCAGGACACTTGGGTCTCTCACTGGAGGAAAAAAGAACAGCCCTGGCAGTGCTGCAGGCACCATGCTGGTGTCACAGGGAATTGAATCCTGGCCTGCCCTCAGGCTCAGCAATCAAAGATGGGGGCGAAGGGCCTTTCCTGAGGGCCTCAAAAGCTCATCCTAGGAACCCGATGGCCCAAGAGGGCCCAGAGTAGGGGGTCCTGATGTCAAAAACATTCTGACATAGCAAACCCTGATTCACTGACCCAATACTTCAGGAAATAGCAGAATCAGCAATTTACGGCATCAGTGTTCCACGTCAGCTGGCCCCAGAGCAAAGACCTGAAATCAAAGTGGCCTAGAGGGTCAGAGGAACACATTTCACAGCTCAATTCGGTTCCCTTTTGAATCACTTTTTCCAAAAGATCACTGTAAATACCCTGATATTCAATATAAAACAAAAACAAAAGCCAAACCGGGCTTCAAAGACAAGGCAGCACCCTTTGCAAAGCTCTAGAAGCATTTAGTTTCCCAAAAAGTCAGTGCACTTATTTGATAATGCACACACACACACACTCACACAAAAAACCCTCATGTAACATTTTGGAATGCATTATAATTAGAAGAGCTGAAATTAAATGCTAAATGTGTGTCAACTACAGATGGAGGGAAGTTTTAACCACATTTGGCAAAACTGGCTCAAAAAATGAATAAATTATAAAACTACTCCCCTTCTCTAAGAAAAGAGCTAATTCCTATCATCAGGATTAAGAACCAGAGATCCAACAGGCATATACAGGCTATAACTCAGGTATAATGCAAAGAATTACACTATACCTAGTTCTCAATTAACCCCAGGCATCTTCAGTTCTTATAACTGCAGAAAAGTGCAGCTGTGTCTATTATTGGCTTAACAATACAGTTAACAGCTTGGAAAAAAAGAAGTAAGAACCATGATTGGGCGGCCAAGACACCTAAACCAAAGCTTCAGCAGGGAAACCAGAACAGATATAGACCCACAATCAGAGATAACTTTATTAGTTTCTTCTACAAGAGACAGTAATATCAACTTTTTAAAAACAGAAATCTCAGGTCATTTGAGAGGCCAAATAGATCCAAAGAAGAAAGATGATAAACAGTTAAATTAATCAAAAGGCACTACACCACCACCTAAAACCTACTACCGCAGTGGTAGTAGGCTAAGGAAGATTAAGCTACAGCAAAATCATCTCATGTTAATGTTACAGATCATAGAGCAGGAATTGAGTTTGCGTTCCAGAAAACTATGGCACAACAATCACTTGGGACCAAGTGGGTATTTGGCCAGGAAAAGAAGATCAGGCCAAATGGAAAGGAATAGGGACAAAAAAGAATCCAAGTGACAGAATCTAAGCAANGGGGGAGGGCGCTGGGGGCTGGTGCGTTCCAGCCAGGGCAAGGCAAGCAGTGTGTCTTGGCAGGGGCCAGTCGACAGGGAGAAATGAGCCAGGCAAAGTGCCACTGCCTGGGCCTGGGTGAGGCTCCCTGCACACAGGCCTCCACCTTCACCCAACCCACTCTTGGGAGAATCAAGAGGGGCTGAGGCCTGGCTGACTCCGCCTACCCTCTAGGAACGACGGGGTGCAGAAGCCAGAGCTGGGGTATTGCGCTGAGCATACGCAGCTTCTGATCTGCTGAAAGAGGAGGCAGAAGCCACAGACACGCGGGGCTGGCAGGCGGCTCGCTCAGCATCCAGCTCCCACTTTGGGGAAGGGACGGTTTCAGTATCACCTGCACGCAGCAAGTAGCGGCTTGGGATTTATGGTAACTTACAGATCCCAGACGTGAGGGGGCGCGGTTGAGCCGGGAGGGGGCAGTCTCTGTCCCAGGGCACCTGCGAGTCCCCCATGGCAAGGTAGGAGCGCCTATTACTCCCAAGACGATTGGAGCCAGGTCACTAGGTCACTAACTGGTTCTGGCCCGACTCTATGTGGTTATTTTAAAAGGTGTCCAGGGAAAAACAAAGCGTGAACTTACAGCGAGCAGCCTACACTCAAGTCCTTATCTAATGTTCAGACTCCGGATGTGAGCAGGGTTATCACAACGGTAAAATGGCCACGCGGCAGCTGGGGAAAACAAAATTGTTTTCCTCAAAAGTTGTTTTTCTCATCTTAAGAACACACGTGGCAACACCCTTGAGTTGGACTTCACAGACCCCATACCCCACCAGTTAGGGCATCGTGGAGACATGGAGATCAAGTTCAGGAAAAGTGGGATGTTCCCATGGGTGGGNACAACGGTAAAATGGCCACGCGGCAGCTGGGGAAAACAAAATTGTTTTCCTCAAAAGTTGTTTTTCTCATCTTAAGAACACACGTGGCAACACCCTTGAGTTGGACTTCACAGACCCCATACCCCACCAGTTAGGGCATCGTGGAGACATGGAGATCAAGTTCAGGAAAAGTGGGATGTTCCCATGGGTGGGTGGCATGGTGAGGAGGGCCGCAGCAGCTCCATGAATCCAGACAAGGCTGGAAAGTGGATCATCTTCCAAGAAGAGATTACCACGAGGTGGACCTCTAGATGTGTATAAGAGACAGATCTAGGAGAGGGGTGTGAGCCTGCTTGCACAGCCAGAACAAAGCACCACAGCCTGGTGAGCTTAAACAACAGAAAAAAATTTTTTCACCATCCTGGAACCTATGAGTCCAAGATCAAGGCATGGGCAGAGCCGAGTCCTCCTGAGGCCTCTCTCCTGACTTGCAGACAGCCATCTTCCCCTCTGCGTCCTCACGTGGCCATCTCTCTGTGCATGTGTGTGTCCTAACCTCCTCTTAATGAGGACACCAGTCCTACTGGACGAGGGCCCACCCATGTGGCCTCATTTTACCCTAATTATCTCTTTAAAGGCCCTGTCTCCAAAAGCAACTCTGAGGCGCTGAGGGTTAATGCTTCGACATACCGATCAGGGTGGGGAGAAGGGACACAGTTCAGCCCGTGAAGGAGGCTTCAAGGAACCAGTTGGGTCCCTCTGTTTGTGGGATACGTCAAGAGGGGAAGGGGCTTGCCCACAGCAGAGGGACCCCAGGATCTGGTTCTTGCACAGTCTAGGGCTCGTGAGAGAGAAAGAAGACCGAGGACGCACAAACTCCAGGGCAGATGAAGAACATGGCTTACAGCTGCCAAGACCCAGCAGCCGCAGGGCAGGAGCAGCGGCTGCATCTCAGGTCCTGTGAGCAGAGGCCCTGCTCCGCACTTGCGTTCACTGGACAGACATGCCCGAGGCCTCCCGTCAGGCCCTGGGGACAAGCCTTCTCCCTGCCCTGGAGAAGCGAGGTCTGGGCCGGCCTCTGCCACCCAGGGTGCACCCAGGAAATGCTGGAGCCCTGGACTGTTACTGTGGCAGCGACCACTTGCCACCCTGTGAACCGGACTGACAGTGACCACCGCAACCAAGTCCAGCCCCAGCACTCTGCAGAGACACAGAGACCCGCAGAAGTGAGACCCTGAAGGTCTCTCTCTGCAGGGACACTGGGGATCCTCCCCACCCCCTACACGGCAAACGGGGAAACAGACTCACAGCTCCCCAGGCCACACAGCAAGACCATGCCCTGATCAGGATGCCTGGGTCCCAGGGCCCTGGGGCTCCAGAGCAGCTGTCCAACTCCCTGGTCACTTTCCCCTGAGCTAATGAGGCTCCAGTGCGGAGGTGGCAAACTCAAGGCCTCGAGAACCGAGAACCGGAAAGGTAACAAAACAAAACCAGTGCCTGGGGCCCCGCGGGGGGGCACAGGGCAAGCGCGGCACACAGCCCGAACCTCGGGAGATTTAGACCACGGCACACAGACCAGACCTTGGCGTAGGGCGACTGCAGCACACAGTNCCACAATGGAATGAAGGTCAAAGTCTTGTTCTTGATAAGTCCTAATCAAAAGATATCAGCTCTGAGAAGTGAAAATTATGATATGCCTGAGCAGCTTTTTTTTTTTTTTTTTTTTTTTATTTGAAGAACCCATGTGGGTAAGCACAAATTGAACAAGCCAAATAGTTGAAATTTGCCTGTGATTATGCTTACCTTGCCCAGCTGTTGAGAATGCCAAAGTGAAAGTCAATGCTGACCTTGCGTTGTGAAGATGGATGGTGTCAATAATCAGATTACCCCCTGCACAAATTGTTTTTGCTGAAACAAGCTTTCCAAAATATGCATAACAGAAATCCTGGGTCCTACATGAGCCCACGACTTAAAAATCTTGTGTTCACGTAGCTCTCTGATTCCGATTTGTCAGTTTTTCATTCTCGCTCTCTGCATGACCTTGAGCAGGTCAAAAAACATTTGGGGGGCTTGTGTGAATAGACGCAAAGAAGGAATTGAATCTATTTTCCATTAATCTCTCTCAGAGAGAATAAAATAAGATTGTGTTCATGGAGCTTTCTTTTGCCAGAAAGGCCTTTGATAGATATATAATGCACTATTGTTTTTGGAATCAACCCCAGCCTGCTGCCTTGTAAACAGGGGTGCTCAATCAATACGCTTGGTTGACAGATTAGTTCAGCAAATGAAAATGTTCAAGTGAGAAATCAACTAAGTGTGCAGATGCAAATGCCTTATCCATCTTGAGTCAAATAAGAGACACTGAATCAACAAAGTAAGGTACCACATGTCTAAAATCCAAGTATTCCCAATAAAATATGTGAATCTACTGACATAGAGCAGCTTCCCTGTGGCTCAGACGATAAAGAATTTGCCTGCAATACAAGAGACCAAGGTTAGATCCCTGGGTCAGGAAGATCCCCTGGAGAAGAGAATGACTACCCACTCCAGTTTTTTTGCCTGGAGAATCCCATGAACAGAGGAGCCTGGCAGGCTACAGTCCATGAGGTTGCAAAGAGTCAGACACTAATGAGTGACTAACACTTTCACTTCACTTTTTCAGTGACACAGAGTACCCAAAGAAATCAGTGACACTAACAGGTATTTATGAAATATCCAAAATTCCATTTATTGGGGAGAATGTAAAACTCCATAAAAGATAAAATTCATACATGGAATACCTCTGTCAACTAACTCTTCCAAACTCGTAGGAATTACTTCCCACTTGGCATATGGTGGTCTGTTCTAGTAGCTGTTTTGCCCAGAAAAATGATACAGAATCATACTAGTCTCCGAGTCCAAGAAATTTTTCCAATGAAACACAATCCTCTTCTCTCTATATATGATTCTAATGAGCCATAGCTCATTAAGCCCTGCATATTAAGGAAGCTAAAGATCTGATCATTTTAGATGTGAAAATTTGACAAGAGATTTTCAGAAAATCATTGCATAGGTTGTTTTGTTAACACCACTTGAGTTAGAAAAAAATTTCATTTTGTCACACTGCAATATCATGCCAGTTGTTATTGTTGTTCAGTCATTAACTTATGTCTGAATCTTTGTGACCCCATGGACTGCAGCACACCAGGCTTCCCTGTCCTTCACTATCTCCCCAAATTTGCTCAAACTCATGTCCATTGAGTCAGTGATGCCATCTAACCTTCTCATCCTCTGCTTCCCTCTTGTCCTTTTGCCTCCAGTTTTTCCTAGTATCAGCGTCTTTTCCAGTGAGTTGGCTCCTTGTATCAGGTGCCCAAAGTATTGGTGCTTTAGCATCAACCCTTCCAATAAATATTCAGGGTTGATTTCCTTTAGCATTGACTTGTTTGTTCTCCTTGTTGTCCATGGGAATCTCAAAGAGTCTTCTCAATTCAAAAGTACCAATTCTTTGGCCCTCAGTCTTCGTTATGGTTCATCTGTCACATCTGTACATGACTACTGGGAAAACCATATCTTTGACTATATGGACATTTGTCTGCAAAGTGATGTCTCTATTTTTTAATTGTTGTTTAGGTTTGTCATAGCTTTCCTTCCAAGGAGTAAGCAATTTTAAATTCACGGCTACAGTCACTATCTGCAGTCATGCCTATCTTGCACTACTTTAGGGATACTTGTACCCCCAAATCCCTGTCCTTTACCATAGCACACCCCAGTACCATCCTGTATATCCCTACCACAATGTTCATAGCTGCCTGTTGGCATTATTATTTTGGACCTTTTGGAAGAACGTAAATTAACATTCCAATAATCTAAATTACACAATCTAGGAGGAATTACATACTGAAAGCTAAAAAACGCCATCAGAAATCATTTTATTTGATTAGCTTAGAACCATTCTTTTGAATGAAATTGGGTCATTTGTAGTGATATGGATGGACATAGAGTCTCATGGAGTGAAGTAAGTCAGAAAGAGAAAAACAAATATCATTTATGAACACATATATATGGACTCTAGAAAAATGCCTCAAATGAACCTATTTGCAGGACAGGAACAAAGATGCAGATGTAGAGAAAGGACACATGAACACAGTGGATGGAGAGGGAGGGATGAATTGAGAGAGGAGCACTGACATATATACACTATCCTGTGTATAACAGATAGCTAGTGGGAAGCTGCTGTATAGCAGAGGGAGTTTAGCTCAGTGCTCTGGAATCACCAAGAGGGGTGAGATGGGATGGGAGGCGATGTGAGGCAGGGGTTACATGTATACATATAGCTGATTCACTTCATTATACAGCAGAAACTAACACAACATTCTAAAGCAATTATGCTCCAATAATACAATTTTTTAAGACAGTAAATAAATAAGAACCATCCTTTCACTTAACAGCTAGGAGCTTGGAAATAATGAGAAGAACACCCAACAGGAGTTAGAAAGAAAAATCAGTGTTAAGTCTTTAAACAACTTATGTGAAAAGAATGGATATTCTAAAAGGACATAGGGGGAAAGTAGAAGAATAGAAGCAGACAGACAAATTCATTTTGCTCTGAATTTCTTCTCTAAGACTTAAATACATTTAATTTGTGGTACTATAAAAGAATTTAGAGAATGAGGAACCAGAGAGTCACACACCGTCTCAACTAGAGTGGATTTTGGGAAACTATTCTGTTTCATAATCTGAGATACATTAGATGAGACAGCTCCTTAGCTAGGAGAGACGTGCCATTTGATTGCACGTGCAGAATTCACCTGCAATGCAGGAGACGCAGGAGACTCAGTTTCTATCTCTGGGTCGGGAAGTTCCCCTGAAGGAGGAAATGGCAACCCCCTCCAGTATTCTTGCTGGAATAATCCCATGGACAGAGAGGATATTTGGCGGGCTACAGTCCATGGGGTCTCAAAGAGCTAGACACAGCTGAGCGACTGAGCATGTACACATGCACGCACAGGCTGCCAAAACCTCACACGCACGTTCAAGCTATCCTCCTAGCCATCAGAGGCAATGACTGCAGATATCTGGAGGACTCTTGGAAGGAGGAACAGATGCTCCTTGTCAAAAACCATTAAAATTCTCCAGGAAGCAGGTAGGCCCAGAGGCTGACCTTGTAGAATAGGACATAAAGAATGGAGTGATGCCATTCAAGTGGGAAGAAAGCCCTCAGGCAGACTCAGTTTGATAAATGATTTCAACTGTGATTCCAAAACAACAGGAATGCATTAAGTGGGTGCTGGCAGCATCAAGGGACAAGCAACAGTGCACTTGCATTAATCAGTCCAGTCCCAGTCCCACTGCAGACATGATTCATAAGCTTGTGTGCAGCATTATAAAAAGCAGCCTGATACGGTGAAAAAGGTACTCCCTTAGGAGTCAGGAAAACCAGGAAATACCTGTGAATATTACTGAGCATCTGCTATTTGCCGGACCCTGTGCTAAGCACATTAAGAGCAGTAGCTGTTCAAGCCTCCCAGTGCCTTCTGTGATAAACAGTGATGTATTGGAGCCAGCTTGTACCAGTTGGTGAGAGCATCTCTTTACTGTTTGCACCTTTTCCCTAGCCTGTGTTCAGTGACATCACATAGTACCTTGAAATTAGCATTGGTGGGATTACCTACTTAAGAGCAATCAGCAAATAACAGTTCAGTTTTGGGGATTTTGTTTTTCTTCCAGAGAACTGGATGTTAAACATTTACCAGCATATGACTGGTGACTAATACCATTGTTACTCCTTCTTCATGAATAAGGACACAGTCCCTGAGACATGCAAAAACTCCCCACAAACCATACAACTGGGTAGTGTTGGAATTTAAGTTCAATCTCAAGTCAGTTTTGTTCCAAAGCCAAAGCTTATAAACCCTGTGTGCTCAGAAGATACCTGGGCCAGTGCCAAATATGACAATTTGACGTCACCAAACTTCCTTGAACTCTAGCCTCCTGTTCACTTTTGTTGTTCAGTTGCTCAGTCGTGTCTGACTTTTTACAACCCCCACGGACTGAAGCACACTAGGCTGCCCTGTCCTTCACTGTCTCCCGGAATTAGCATTAACTCATGTCTGTTGCAGAGAAGGCAATGGCAACCCACTCCAGTGTTCTTGCCTGGAGAATCCCAGGGACNGCCCTGGTTATCCCTGCTGGTGCCCACACATCAAAATGAGCTGGCCTGTTCTCCCTGAGTGTAGACCCTCTGGGCTCCGGTGCTAGCGACGTGGTTTCCAACTCCAGGGGTCCTTGAAGTCCTCCTTTCTTACCAGCACCCTCTGGGGGCCTCCGAGTGCAGCAGCCCAACCCAGGGACTTACCTGCTACAGAAGCAGGCGAGGGTTCAGCTGCAGACTCCTGGGGTGTTTTCAGCTCCTCCAGCAGCTCTGGTTTCTCAGGGATCAGGGCCTCATTGGCCTTAGGAATGTGACTCTCGTCCCACCACTTAAGTATCTTCATTCTAAGGCAGTGAACCCCAAGGTTAATGCTGTGCTGAGTACCCACTGGTTCCCGGAAGGAGGCCTGGGCTGGGGTTAGAGGACCATGCTTCCCTCTGTTTGCTGGTTCTGTGACCGGCACTCTCCTCCCCTCGTCAAATGGGGATACAAGTTCCTATTCGCTTAGCCTGGACCCTCTTACCAGCCTTCTTGATGGGCTCTTTCCCTCCAGCCCCCCTGCCTCCCCCGCCTCTCCCCNATCAGTCCTGAATATTCATTGGAAGGACTGATGCTGAAGCTGAAATTCCAATACTTTGGCCACCTGATGCGAAGAACTGATTCATTGGAAGACTCTGATGCTGGGAAAGATTGAGGGCAGGAGAAGGGGACGACAGAGGATGAGATGGTTGGATGGCACCACCAACTCGATGGACATGAATGAGTAAGCTCTGGGAGTTGGTGATGGACAGGGAAGCCTGGCGTGCTGCAGTCCATGGGGTCAGAGAGTCGGACATGACTGAGCAAATGAACTGAACTGAACTGGGTGATGGGTGGAAGGCAGGAAGATCATTTACTCTTTCTACTTCTGCATTAATGTTTGAAATGTTCTATAACTGAGTTAAATAAATAAAGTGACTCTTCCCAGGTATTCTCTCATTATCCTGGTTATTCTTTTCAGAACACATCACAATTTCTCGTCACCTTATATTTTATGCACTTGTTTATCTGTTACCCTCTCTAGAATGCAAGCCAGCTCCATGAAGGCAGGAACCGGATCTGTCGTGCCCAACCGGCCAGTGCCAATAACACAAAGAATGAATGAATGAATGAGTGAATGAATGAATACCACTCAGGATGCCCCTTGAATCTGCTCACTTTAAGGCAGAATATGAGCCTTCTGTAGGCCTGCTGTTGTGAATTCAGAAGACTGTTGATTGTCCCTCACAAACTAACTCACCTCACACTAGAGGTAAGTGGGTCCAACATGTTTCTTCCAAAGGTTTTGACAGATCTGCTCATCCCTTTAACAGATACTCAGCTGACAGATATTTAATAGAGGTGGAACTACAACCTGATGAGTTCACCAGGATTTGATGGCTACAAAGAATTTTATGGTGGGATCCTGAAATAATGATAACAAGCAACATAATGAGCCAAACATCAATTTTGTGGACCCTAAGATATACTTGAACAGACATCTATTAATCACCAAGATCAGCCTTAAGAAACAACTAAAGTGGGCTTCCCTGGTGGTTCAGTGGTAAAGAATCTGCCTGCCAATGCAAGAGACTTGAGTTCGATCTGGGAAGACCCCACATGGGTTGGGTCAACTGAGCCCATGCACCACAACTATTGAGCCTGTGCTCTAGAGCCCGCAAGCCACAACTACTGAGCCCACATGCTGAAACTACTGGAGCTGCAAACCCTGGAGCCCATGCTCCACCCCCACAATGGGAAGCTTGTGCACCACAACTAGAACAAAGCCCACGCAGCAACGAAGACCCAGCACAGCCAAACAGAAGACATTTTAAAAATGCTTTTTTTAAAAAAAAAAAAGCAAAGCAACTAAAGGGACATTCCTGGTGGTCCACCCTCCCAGTGCAGGGAGCCCATGTTCGATCCCTGGTCAGAGAACTAGATCCTCCATGGCACAACTAAAGATCCCACCTGCCGCAAGAAGACTGAACATCCTGCGTGCCACAACTAAGACCTGGAGCAATCAAATAAATATTTTTAAAGAAGAAAGAAACAACTAAATCTTTCGGCAACGTCAACTGTGCTAGTGCCAAAATTGCTTTCGGGAGACGTTGTTCTAAATTCAAATAGGCAGGCAGGAGGGGACCAGGGAGAGCTTCCTGGAAGAACAACTTGCATGTTGTCCAAAAGTAGGCCCAAGAGCACTACTGTCCAATGTGGGAGTCACCGGCCTCGTGTGGTTGTTGAGCACTTGGATGTGGCTACTGCAACTGAGGAAGGGAACTGAGATGCGAAGTAATATTAATACCATACCTTTCTGTGAAGACAGTAAAATTTTTTAATGAATTGATTTTTATATTGATTACATGTTAACTTAAAATGTGGGGGGGTGTGGGAGGGGGGTTTGGGATTGGGAACATATATACGCCTGTGGCGGATTCATGTTTATGTGTGGCAAAATCAATAAAATAATATTGTAAAGTAAAAAATAAATAAATAATAGTTTAAAAAAAAAAACACTCAAATGGATAGAATTCAGTAACACCTGTGGAGCTAAGCCTGCTCTGCCAGTTGCTCACTGAGGTGGGCGCAAACAAGAGGCCAAGGGAGTTTCAAGGTACTTCCAAATCTCCTTTACTAACACTGCCTGCCCTTTGAGAGGTTCTAGGCTAAGAGTCCCTTNGAGCTAAGCCTGCTCTGCCAGTTGCTCACTGAGGTGGGCGCAAACAAGAGGCCAAGGGAGTTTCAAGGTACTTCCAAATCTCCTTTACTAACACTGCCTGCCCTTTGAGAGGTTCTAGGCTAAGAGTCCCTTCTATGTTTTATGGGGTACAACTCTATGGTCCTGACAAAGTAGTATTTCAAATATCTGAGCAACTTCAAAACTCAAGAAAATTTTAGTCCTGCCCACTGTCATCCCTACTACATCATCTCCTTGTCCAAGACCAAGCTCTCCACTTCTCTGGGGGAGAATGAAACTCAGGTACATTGATTGCCCATAAAAGCCAACTGGATCTTCTATATTTGGTATAGGAAGCCTATGGCCCTTGTTTGAGTCAAGAATACTATGAGAATCATCTGTGCCCCATTCACTCACCAGTCAGACTGCAGGATTAGGAGCCAGGAAAGAGCAGTGTGACAACTGATCTAAGACAGTACAAGGGACAGGCTAATTATCTACTACTCTAAAGCTGTCTTTTTATCAAATAAAGCCAGAAAGCAACATACCTAACACCATGGTGGCTTATCTCTTTTTTACAAATGCCTCCACTATCAAAGTCAATATAAAAAATTGCTTACATTGTTCATTATGTTACTGCTGCTGCTGCTGCTGCTGCTGCTAAGTCGCTTCGTGTCCGATGNCAAATAAAGCCAGAAAGCAACATACCTAACACCATGGTGGCTTATCTCTTTTTTACAAATGCCTCCACTATCAAAGTCAATATAAAAAATTGCTTACATTGTTCATTATGTTACTGCTGCTGCTGCTGCTGCTGCTGCTAAGTCGCTTCGTGTCCGATGCTATGTGACCCCATAGACGGCAGCCCACCAGGCTCCCCCGTCCCTGGGATTCTCCAGGCAAGAACACTGGAGTGGGCTGCCATTTCCTTCTCCAATGTATGAAAGTGAAAGTGAAGTCGCTCAGTCATGTCCGACCCCTAGCGACCCCATGGACTGCAGCCCACCAGGCTCCTCTGTCCATGAGATTTTCCAGGCAAGAGTACTGGCGTGCGATGCCATTGCCTTCTCCGCATTACTGGGTATCATTATTTAAGGATCCCACCCCCAAAATTCATAGAATTGTGTGTCTGGAAGTAGCATCTAAAGATTTTTATGAAAATTAAAATTACATAATTTACTGCACAAGTCTTTATCCCTTTGGCTGCCAGGAAGCCAAGGGATGCAGTTAAAATAACACTAAATAAACTTCAGGAATCACTTTATGCCAAATTCTTCACATAGTTACTATAGTCCTTTGTTCTAATAGGCTTCTGCTGTACCTATCTAACTTTTTGTATCTGTGAGTATCATGAAACACTAAACCTTTCTTGAAAGCAGGCAAGATATTAATTACAAAATTAAATTTTCACTGCCAACTTGTACCACTTTTGCATTATATCACCTAAGGATAATCAACCAACAGTGCGGCCATTTCCCAAAGCCAAACTTAGGACTAGCACTTACCTTTCAAGCATAGAAGGATGTTATGACCAGAAA
Organism: Neotragus pygmaeus; assembly: GCA_006410875.1. Lineage (NCBI taxonomy): Eukaryota > Metazoa > Chordata > Mammalia > Artiodactyla > Bovidae > Neotragus > Neotragus pygmaeus. The sequence continues at coordinate 22,286 of SJYV01033078.1, forward strand.
GTGAAGTGAAGTCGCTCAGTCGTGTCCGACTCTTGGCGACCCCGTGGACTGTAGCCTACCAGGCTCCTCTGTCCATGGGATTTTCCAGGCAATAGTACTGGAGTAGACTGCCATTTCCTTCTCCAAGGGATCTTCCCAACCCAGGGATCGAACCCGGGTCTCCCACATTGTAGACAGACGCTTTACCGTCTGAGCCACCAGGGAAGTCCATTATGACCAGACATGCATTTAATAACTAGAAAAAGTTATGTAACTATATGAAAAATAAAAGTAGCACATGTAAATTAGGACACTGTCCTTGTTTTACTGCATGCACTTCCAATCTCACTAATCAAGACCAATCTTTTCCTCCAGTTAGTACTATGATGTATTTTCATAAAGTCTTTTTCAAAAGCCCAGGAACTACACTTAGATTATACAGTTTGGTCAATAAACAGTTCAATGAATCCTCAAAAAACCTTAATATTATTCTTATGGTTTCCTCTAAGTCTCAGAGATAATAAGTTAGGCAGTGATGTATGACAGAAGAATTGATGGTGCCTGATTGTGCCTGAAACCTGTTTGCCTTTAAACCAGGTAGGAACACCTGGTTTAGCAACTGAAAGGTAACACTCCTTTTTCTTTCCCTCTAGCTAATGGCTGTGGCTGCTGCTAAGTCACTTTAGTCATGTCTGACTCCATGCAACCCCACAGATGGCAGCCCAACAGGCTCCTCCATCCCCTGGACTCTCCAGGCAAGAATATTGGAGTGGGTTGCCATTTCCTTCTCCTAGCTAATGGCATGTCCTCCAAACTGGCTTTGGGCAAGTGATTCTCTCAGCTGTTCTAGGGAGGCCAGATGACTAGCTCCATCCATTCCATTTAAACACAAAACAAAATAAAGTGAATTTAAAAATGCCTTTTAATTGGTGCTATTTTTAAGAAAATCTCAAGAATTTAGATGGGTGCTGGCACATGCAAAACACAGGGGATTAACTATAAGAAAATCCTAGGGAACCAAGGTTAGTCACCCCCCTTTCAGTCTATCTAGAGTAACCAAAGAAAACAAAGTTTTTTTAACAATATTGAGGAGAGTTGAGTCCAAACACTCAGTACATTATCTTTTTGCCTTTTCATACTGTTCATGGGGTTCTCAAGGCAAGAATACTGAAGTGGTTTGCCATTCCCTTCTCCAGTGGACCATCTTTTGTCATTGGAAAAGCCCCTGATACTGGGAAAGATCGAAGGCAGGTGGAGAAGGGGACGACAGAGAATGAGATGGTTGGATGGCATCACCGACTCAATGGACATGAGTCTGAGCAAGCTCTGGGAATTGGTGATGGACAGGGAAGCCTGGCGTGCAAT